>OY986436.1:256594038-257194038 GCA_963920525.1 Dichetophora obliterata
CATTTCAATACAATCAAATTTAAAAATTTACACAGATGCACATAAATTATGCATGAAGCAATTAGTATATCGTCGGTTTTTACGCAGTTGGCAGCACTTTTTGACATAGCAATATGTGTTCTTTGTTCTTCGGTTTTTACTTCAATAAAACATTTTTGTTTTTGTAAAACAAATTTATTGAATTGTTTATAATAAAAATAATTTAACCTCAATATCCAATCACTCCTTCTGAAGATTTGCCTGAAATTTTCTATCAATTCCATTGGTTGAATTTAAAATTTCATTACTTTATTAACAACATTTTTCTTTGGACATATAAAAATTTCATATGTTATTTAAGAATGTGTGAGTGTATTTTTGTTGTATAAACATGTTTGCGTTTCTATAAGTTTTTAGTTTACTTTCATATCTTTTCTTATTTCTTAACTATTCTGCAAAGTTCTAATAAACACATAAAAAAGTTAAACAACAACAACAGGAACGTAAAAAAACATTTTATATTCTAAACTAAGCAGCATGCCGAAAATAAACCATTGCCACAGTGGCAGCAAAAAGTATGCGCATATTGTTTCCAACGAAATAAACCTTATAGAGTGTACGCATAATAAATGTCTTCGCTGTTTGAACGTTTCACAAAGGTTTATATGCAAGTTTAACATCATTACAAATTTGTTTTGAAAATAATGAAAATATTTTTCTTTAAACAACAAAACATTCTTGCATAAGTTCATGTAAATTTTAAAGGGATTTTTAAACAAACATTTTCCGTAAATAAATTTATTTATGTATTGTATACCAACAATTGTTTTTCAAATTGCGGAACAAAAAAAAAACAATTTAAGCCGTTGAATATTTCTATATATTGTTGTTCTATGTTTTGTGTAAAATGCATTTTTTCTTATATAGGAAGGAATTCAGAAGAAGATAAAGAATACTTTATAGTAAATATTTGCTAATGTAAGAGTTAGAAAATAAAATTCTTAATTAATATGAAAACTTTTTTGGTTATTATCAAACTGAATGTACCAAAGCATAAAATTTCATGTATTATTTAGTGCACAATTCAAGGAAATGTATTTCATTCATGTACATTAGATAGTTTAACGCATACACTTTAACATTTTTAAAACTATCATTGCTTTTACACATGCGAAATAACATTCATCTATGATGCTTGCAAGCCTCTTAAAAAATAGTGTTTCTTAAAATTAGCTAAAACTCCTAACGATATCTAATCGTACTTAAACGCCAATTTTCTAAGCAGCAGCAATCGCTGACTTTGATTTAACACCATTTTAATTCTGTCTTTTTTTCCAGATATTGTCAGATGTGTGTTTCAAGTCGAATTAAAAAAGGACGTGCTTTTAAATTTCAAATATCTACAGAACTTCTTATCTAGCATGAACAAACGATGAACCAAATTGAAGGAATTGAAAATTTCTTTAATTCCTTTATGCAAGCTATTCCAATCAAATCATTTATTTATCTGAAATTCCCAAATCTGTCAAATTTTTAATTTTATTTTTAATACCAAATTGTTTGGCAAAAAATTGGAAATTTGAAATGATGTCCAATCTTCTTGAAATGTGAATTTCCTGCGTAAAGTCCGTCACTTACTCCTAAAATCTACAACATTTTACATTTAGTCCTTTTGTTTTCGAGTTATTGTTTTTAGTCGAACTAAAATAAATCCAATAAATTGCAAATATTCTGCAAACTTCTTAACTGAAAAAACAAGTGAAACATCAAGTTGAAAGTCTTTCAGCAATTCTGAAATATGTCGAAAAAATTGTGAATTCCTTGGAACAGAAAATTTTCTAACAGATTTTCTTATACGTTAACTGGCATATTATTTCGGTGAGTTACAAAGCCACAACAGGTACATTATAGTTTATTAATGTTAAATTATAGTTTATTAATTAAATAAGTTTATTTTCGTATTCTAGTTCAAAAATTAGGAGTTTAAAATTTCTGCAGCAGATGTTTAAAATCTTAATAATAACGTTCCTTCAGTAAGCAAATTATAACAAGCTATTTCAATTTAAATCTTTTCCCAATGAGGCAATCATTGCAAGCTACAATTCCGCATTTTCCTCATTTCTTACACTATTAATTCCACTTTTTAATCAATTATCATTATTTTATACGTATTTTCTCGTTGTCAACGCCTTGTGGACAGAATTCGACCCAATATTTCTCAAAATTTGATAGCTGACTTTTATGAAACACAGCCGCAATCCATGCAAAGCAGCCATTTTCAGAACTGAAATTGTGAGAAGCAATAATTTGATATCAAAATGCATAATCATATTCGTGGGAGGGCTGACAGCTCTTCCTTAATTTCCCCAAAATATAATTTCATTAATGCCATCAGTCATGTTTGTGTCTCTGAATGACAAGCACCGGAGATTGAACGCCATCGCATCGCATCGTATCGGCTGCTAAGCTGACTTGGGAAAGACTTTGTAGTTGTTGTTATTGTTGTTGTTATTGTTCCACGTGGGCACTCTATATATTGAAATTTAATAAGGTTGTGTCATCGTGATCATCAATATATAAGTAACATAAATGTTTGTTGTTGTTGTTGATGTTGTTGCTGGTACTGTTCTTGCACGAAGTTAACCCGAAGGGCAATAATAATAACAGTAATAATAACGACAACAATGACAGAGCTATCAATCATCTGTTGATAAGTAGAAAATCAATTTGGCGAAAATCAAAAACATGCTCAGCCTGACGAAGTCTGCAACAAACAACAAGGATTGGAGTAAAACGGGGTTGCCATATCCAGTGCAAAAAGTAACTAAACGAAATTGAAGGATGCAGGGGGTTGGTTGATGGCCATTGAAATCCTAATAGAATTAAATTATTTCTACGTAAGACTGATTGTGATGGTGATTGATGGAAATGGTGCGCTACTGTGTGGTCTACTGTACTGTTCTGTGCTGCCGCACGCATTCAAGAAGGAGGCGCCTACAACATAATGTTGACTCTGCAGAAATTCAATTGAATATGCCTTATAACCATGTTAAATGAAAAACGGGATAACTTCGCTGGCGTTCTTTACTGTGTGCGCTTCGCTAGCTTCAAATTACATTTTCATATGTCAATCGGTTTATTGGTAGATGCACAGTTGTTGTTGATTTCAGTTGGGGAAAAGCAATTTTCCACCTACGCGAAAATGCCAATAATATTTTATTTTTTGAACTTAAAGTGTCAAGAGTCATCGATTCGATCTCATTGAATTATCCGCTGTCGCACTCGATGCCAGCAGTTGGCAACACTGTCATTCATTTAGTTAGTCTCTGTGAAACCATTGGAGCGGCAGCAAACCCACTTGACTGACGACCGTACAGTAGCAAAGTGCTCGCTTTATCTTTTTTTTTAGCTCGTTTTCAAAAATTTTTTTCCATCTCTTGAAAATTATGTGAAAATAGATCTCAAGTGGAAAATACTTGAGGCTCATGCGTCAAAAAATGAATGTAATGGAATTCACACGCATTACTAATGCTATAGTAAACAGCTGGCAGCAATAGCCAATAAATCGAAAGTATCGACGACTCCCTTTCGCCAACTACAGCAACCACCCACATATTTTTTTTTTGCACTGATGCTCGTGTTAATGTATAGCAGCATTTTTCAATTTTCTAGCGAATCGTGTTCAATCGTAAATGTCCCAAGACTCGTCCTTCTTCCGTTATTTTTTATTCGTTATCGTTTAGGTCAGTATTACAGTGAATAAATTGTAAAAAAGATTTTTGTATGCACTTTTTTTATGCTCAATACTTCCGTTCTTTAAGGATCTTCATTTTGTATAAAATACTACTGACCTGGTAATCTTTCATGGAATTTCTAAACATGGAACATTTGAAAGTTGAAAATCGTCCAACATAGTTTGTGGATGATTACAGTTGTACTAAAAGGAAGTGAGTTTCGCAAAAAAATGCCTGCAGTTAAACCAAACATGTTATATGTATATTACACCGGTTCAAAATAATATGGCAAAGTTACACATCTTATTTTCTTAGGTGCGCGTCAGCTTTCTAAAAGTCCAACCCTAAATGAACACAGAAATATCTTCAGACCAAAAAAATTTTACTCCCTGACCTTTGCAGAAATCGCTTAGAGATAATTTTGAAAATATACAGGACCTGAACCAAATTATAAAATATGGTGTCGAAACAAAAGTAATATTAAATTTATTTTAATGGCATATTCAAGGGAATATTTTGGACTTATTTTTGTTTTTTGTTTCTGTTTTAAAAACCGTTCTGATTATTTTTGGTAAAATTTTGATCCTTAAGTTTTTTACAAAAAAAAATTTTCATTTTTATCATCAAATTTTTTTCATATTTTGCTCCACCGATATTTTTTTAATTCTGTGTTTTTGGGCAAAGATTTAGCTTTGCTACGGTATAACATATTGCGAATTTTGAGGGACCATAACACGAATAAACTTTAAAAACACGACAAATCGCCCTAACAAAAAAAAAACTCGAAAATGGCAAAATACAATTAATTGAAAACGTAAAAAGGTAATCAAATTAACTTTCTTTTGGTTAAATTTTTTTGGTGAGTAATTTTTTTTCTTATAAAGCTACAAATGTGTAAGTCCGCATCAGAGATCTGCATTGAATGCTTCGTCTTTGCTTTAGATTCGAAAATTCACTGTTCCTGCTATGCTTTCGTTCGTCAGCAAGAACTGTGTGTCATGTTGTGCAGTGTGCGCTCTTGCTAGCTGAATTGATATGCATTGTTATTGTAAAGGCAATATTGCCATTTTAATGACATAATTGTTTCGGGTTTATTTCGTTGAGTTCATTGAAAATTTGAGCACACGTTGTTTGCGCTGCTTTTCCTTTATCACTGAGGGTCAGTTCCTCATCAATTCAGTAGGGCTATTCCCAGTTACGGGCAAATAGCTTTGCAAATGTATGCCCTACCAAATATTTGCCATCAACTGTGAGCACACTTTTTAGAACACTGTTGCAAACAAAAGTCACAGCTGTTTTGGAGGAAAAAAAAAACAACACGAACAGTATTTGTGGTGTTTTTTATTATTATTTATCAAAGTGTATTATTTATCAAAGTGAGTTCCATATCAGAGTCAGTTAATTTTGTTTTATTAGCGGCGTTTGGTTAAAATGTGACAGCTGATTGATTGGCAAATAAGTTTTGCCCATGCTCGACTGTATGCAATGCGATTTAAGTGTTGCAAATTTGACACAGTCGGGCAAATGCAAATCTGTACATTTTGTTGTTGTGTTGAAAATATTTGCCATCATATTTTGCAAATGCCACGATGCCACGCTATTTGCCCGTAATCGGGAATAGCCCTAGTACGTATGCAGATTTCAAATTAGAAATGCACTGACACGCACTATGAATAACTGTGAAATTTTAGAAAAACTTAACAGCGGAATATTCCGTTTATATATATTTGGGACATTTGTTTTGTATATAAAGCTTTGTTTCGGAGTAGAGCAAATTTTAAAAAAAGCAGCTACTATAATTTTGTGTGTTATATTAATGTTCTTGTATTTTTTACTTTTATTTTACTTTATTTTTTTATTTAATTGTAATATTTTTAATGTTTTTAGAAAAACTATGCAACAAAAATACGTGAAGAAAAGACTTATCATAACAGTCGAGTAAACGAAATTGATGAATGCCATGAAACTAATAAAAAATGGAAAAATGTAATTTAATTAAGTTTTCAAAATAATACATTTACTAAACATAAAAATTTAAAATAAACATAAAAAATTAAAGTGTCTGGTCCTTAAACCTACATTTTTTTTGGTGTTACATATCTCCCCACCGAATTGAAAAAGTTAAAAAAGTGATGTTTGACATTATGGTTCTACTTCATCCATTTCTTAAAGTATTCAACAGCCGTAAAAACACCATCTTCAAATCGGCAAGGAATAGTAATTTAAACCAATCCAAACTAAATGTTTAACACTTTTATTGGAGAAAATAAAAACGTGTTACACGTCACCCTACTTTGCCCTATAAATAAATAAATATATCTGAAATACAAACATTAATTTAAAATTTAAATTAAAAATCTATGTGTCTTTACATTCTTCGTTCGTTTCTTTTATTGCATTGCAGTAATAAAGAAAAAAATCTCGGCCTACAAAAAATAAGAAAAACACGATCCTTTTTTATAGCTGCGCAGGCAGTCTCTGTAGTTAGATTTTTTTCATGGTTTGTTTGCTTTGCTTCCTTTAATATATTTTAAAGGATTGTGTTCGAAAAATATAATTTGCGTCACACTTTTAGCCTGAAGAGTGGTTTGGGGTTTCCCGTTTGTTGATCCTATATGTTTATTGTTTACTTATCTGCCGCAAATATCAATCACTGAATGATTGACAACGCTGCTGACAAGCAGCTCAAAATTAAGATTTTATGACTCAACTCAAGCCCACGCCAATTGCCTAAAAAACGAAAACGAAATATTTATAGCTTAAAATATAACTTAAAATAACTCCTTTATCGAACAGTGAAAACCACATAAAAATCCATCTATTATTATTTTATATGGAATTTTTTGCAGTTAACATATACAAATAAAAATTATATTTAGACAATTCTACTCCAGAATACCTTTCCATCGATATAATTTTTATGTAAATGTGTTGCCGGTAAAGCAATTAAAAGTGTACGACAACTTAGCTTGCTCACGTATTTACGTTGTGGTTATAATTTTTATCATTGCATCAACTTCACTACAAATGTTTCGTTGCTTTTTGATGACACTTACTGTTATTTACACACGACAAGCATCAACATCAACTGAGCGAAATGTGCATTCTTTCGTTTCGTCTGTTTGGTGCGTACTGTTATCTCATCACACGTTTTTATGTGAATGACAAATAACTGCAAATGAATGCGTTCATGCAGTTCTCTGGTCCGCATGCAGCGTAACTTCGCTCAAAAAGTTTGAGCAATATTTATGGTACCTCGGAGATGAGATGATTTATGTTACCTTGGTTGGTTTTGCATTCTTTGATCAAGATTTGACAACAAACACCCACAAAAAATGGCTTTGTCCAAAAATAGAAAAGTACAAACATAATATCGGTGGAACAAAATAAGAAAACAATTTTATGATAAAAAATTAAAAACAATTTCTTTGTAAAACATTTTAGGATCAAAATTTCAACAAAAATAATCAGAACGTTTTAAAAAAAAATAAATCCAAAATATTCCTTAAAATATGCCATTAAAAAAATTTAATATGTGTTTTGGTTTCGACACCATTTTTTATAAAGTGGCTCAGGTCCTGTATATTTTCAAAATTACCTTTAAGCGATTTCTGCACAGTATTTTAACTGTTTTGCAAAATGAACCGGTCTAATGTATATGTACATTAGGGCGGGTCGATTTATTTTTCGACAATTTCCCTATGATTTTCGTATTCTATGGGTTATTCCATGAAAATTTTCCAAAGGAACCATACCTCTATCGTTAAAATCGAGTCCCCTACTATTTGTTGGTAGATTTTTTCCCAAATTGTCGTTCGTATGAAATATTACCTACACGTTCACATCCATAACTCAAAAACTATCGATCAAATTTAATCGCCAGTAGTTGCGTTGGAAAGGTGAGCTCATTTTGATCAATTTACAAAAAAAAATCTCCAACATTGGTCCAACGGTTCAAAAGTTACGAGCATTTTTGTCCAAATTTTGGACCATTTTTCCATTTTTTTCATGATTTTGTCCAAGATTTTGTCTTTTACTACACTCAAATTGAATATTTTTTTTTTATAATAGGTTGATAGATACTTTATTATCTTGATTTATCATTGAATTTTTGTAGAAAAAAAAATAAAAAGGGAAAAAAAATTAAAAAGTTGGTTTTATGTGTTATTTTGTTTTAGCAATATTGCATGAATTAATCAACCAAATTCGATAAATTTGGGCTTAAACTCTTCGTTTTGAATTGTAAATTGAATTACATAATGGATTGAGCCAAAAAAATGGCCATGAAAGTAATATTCTTGGACAAAATCATGAAAAAAATGGAAAAATGGTCCAAAATTTGGACAAAAATGCCCCTAACTTTTGAACCGTTGGACCAATGTTGGAGATTTTTTTTTTGTAAATTGATCAAAATGAGCTCACCTTTCCAACGCGACTGCTGGCGATTAAACCTGATCGATAGTTTTTGAGTTATGGATGTGAACGTGTAGGTAATATTTCATACGAACGTCAATTTGGGAAAAAATCTACCAACAAAAAGTAGGGGACTCGATTTTAACGATAGAGGTATGGTTCTTTCGGCAAATTTTCATGGAATAACCCATAGAATACGGAAATCATAGGAAAATTGGTGAATTTTTTCACTCCCTACAAATCGACCCGCCCTAATATACATGTTTAATAAATTATTTATTTTGGTAGAAATACTGGTAACAACTAAATAAATAAAAACAAACTTACAGAAAAAAAAAAGATCACCCGATTATATATAAGTTCTTGAGTATTGATACAAAGTCTAAAAACTTTGAATACGAACAAAATAAATCGAACATTTTCAACAATCAGTTCGATACAATAGAAATGGAGTCATCCTCGAGTCAACTGTTAACAATGTTTTTTATTTTGGTGTACCACTCTCTTCATATAGGATTTTAAAAATGAATTTTTTTTTAATTTTGTTATCATTTATAACACTGAAAATAAAAATAAAATAATGGTTTTTGTAACAAACTGTAACACTACCTTAATAGCTTTCGAATATTGTATGCGTAGTTGCAAACCCTCCATAATTGTTGACAATATAATTGAAGGAATTAAAGAAGAAGACTTATCTAATTATTTTTTGTGAAGTCAATTTTTTGGATGTAAGAAAAAATTAATTTCGAAGACCTCTTGAATACTAAAAATATTAATTGGTTCTTTTTTATTGGCCGTCAAAAGAGGCTTGAATTTCAAATGTCTGCACTAGAATACACTGAACAAATTTTCGTACATTTATTTTATGTACGCCATACATTAAATAAAACATAAAAAAAATATATTCATATAATGTAAATATACATTGTATGAATGTAAATTATGTAATAGTACATTGAATTAATGTTATCGAATACATAGCAAATCACATTAAATATTAAATTAGCCTAATATAAAAATACATTAAATCAATGCATATTTGGCTTTAATTCCTACATTAAAACTAAAAGCGATTTACAAGTCATTGTATTAATTTAAAATAATATATTACATTGGCTTAGTGTAAAAATATTTTTGAACAATGTAAAGTTACATTTGATTAATGTATATTTACATTATTCTTTACATTGACACTCCAATACAATGTAAAGAACATTAATTTAACAAAGAAATAAATTGGATTAATGTAAACGAAAACTTTAACCTTTTGTAATTCCCGTTATTTTAATATTTTGTCACTTCAGAAGCGTTTTTATTTATTCGTGTGTCTGTATTTATTCAGTGAAGTTAAATTGCAATTCTTAATTGATAATTATAGTTTTAAACAAGTTTTAATAAATTAAAGTGAGTCGTTTTGTGTTTGTAAGCAAAATGAATTATTTTTTTATGTAAGAAAACTTTTTTCTCTGCAGTCAGCACAGAACTACCCAAATATATAAAGAATGTCAAAGCATGGCAGAGATTTTTAAGCTATGGTTTCAATACAAGCAAGAATCTGGGCAAAGATTGGTAAGACATTACAAATGAAATCTGAGATAAAACATTGTGAGCTCAAACTCTTACAATATAATTTTTTAAATTAATTTATAATTGACAATAAATAAACTTATTAAATCTTCTAACAGATTGACAGAGACTTCACATTACTTTTTCCGAAACATATTGTGCTCTTAGAATCGTGAAAATCAAAATTGAAAACGCTGTTTTGCTGAAAAAGGAAAATAATATTAAATATGTTGCACTCAAATCTCTGCTCAATTCAATTTTAGATAGTGATATTGAGACAGGTAATGAAAACTTATTTAAAAATTTGTACACTTAAATTAATAATTTTTTCTGTTTTCTTTTTTAGATAGCGAAACATACATTTTTAAAACTTTTTGGTCTCTGCATGGTTTCCTTTGCCCCACCTCAAAAATTGTCCGCAAAGAAAACACCGGAAAGAAGTCCACAACAACTTTTACGGTCAAGGACTTACAAGAATCATTTATTTTCATTGGTCATTGCTTACAATATTTGGAAGACCACATTGAACATTAAAAAAAACGTCGTGAAAATATTCAGATATTTTGATTAGATATATCTACTGTTCAGTACAAAGACTTTAGTGATTTCTAATGACGAGAGTAACATGCAATAACAATAGAGTTCAGCTACTACAGCTTTTTCACACTTTCTCCGCAATAAATCATTTTAAGAACCAACCCAAATACCATTGAAATATCTCAAAGATATCGAATAAAAGTGGTCCAAAAAAAACCAAAAGGAGAAAAATTTACCCACGATAATATGGGTTGGGCTCAGGGACAACACAAGACATAACAACTAACCATGCGTTTACATAGATATTATCCTTCATTAGTTTTCAATCTACTTTTGAGTTGACCTTTCGACAAGTTAACATCAAACACGCTACAGTTATTAACAAAGGTACTCATACGATTTAATGGAGCAGTCAACATATAATTTGTTCTACTAAATGGTAAATAAATCAAGTTGTTAGAGTTTCTACTGCTTCTACGGTTAGTGTTAAAATTTATAAGAGAAAGAAGTTACGGAGAATCGAATACACCAGTTATAAGTTGGTGCAAGTATACGATATCAGCAGATTTCCTTCTCTCACTTAAAGATTGCATCTTTAATAATTTTAAACGATCCTCGTATGGTGGAAGAGTAAATATGTCAGTTCCACTCAAGCCTCTCAGAGCAAACCGAACAAAACGTTTTTGAATTCTTTCGACACGATCAACATGCACATGGTTATGTGGGGATCATACTTGACTTGCGTACACCAAGTGAGGACGCACGATTGAATAATACAGAGTTGTAGTTGTTATTAAGCTATCAAACTCTTTGGCCCACCATTTTATAAAACCAAGCATAGAAGACGTTTTTTTACAAATTGTATCAATATGCATGTTAAACGACAATTTGGAATCCATGCATATACCAAGGTCTTTGACGGTAGTTACACGACTTAAAGCAGTATCTTTAATTTTGTAATCAAAAATAAAATTGTTCCTTTTACGCGAAAAGGTCATAGTTTGGCATTTATCTGGATTTAAAAACATGTTATTTTTAGAACACCAAACCTCAAAGGAGTTCAAGTCTGACTGGAGCAGGTCTGAATTGTCATTAGAATCAATTGTTCTGTATATTTTCATATCATCTGCATAAATAAGCAAATGAGAGTGTTTGGTGACGTGGGTAACATCATTAATTTCCAAAATAAACAGAAGTGGACCCAGGTGGCTTCCTTGAGGAACACCCGATTCTGTAACAAATTCAGAAGACAACACGCCTTGGAACCGTATTTGATAAGATCGCTCCATCAAATACGATTTGATCCAGTTTACAAAATATTTTGGAAATCCCATTAATTTAAGTTTAAAAAAAAAATAACATTATGTGGTAATTTTTCAAAAGCTTTGCTAAAGTCAGTGTAAATACAATCAACCTGGCTACCAGAATCAATAGATTTTAAGCAGAATGTGGTGAAATCGAGGAGATTAGACACAGTGGATCTGCCAGTAACAAAACCATGCTGACGAGTTGTCATGACTTGCCACAGTGAATTTTCACTCGATCGTACACTATTCGCTCAAAAAGTTTAGGAATTGAAGACAGCTTAGCAATAGGCCTATAATTAGTGACGTCATTCCTGCAACCTTTTTTGTAGATAGGACTGATATAAGATTTTTTCCAGAAAAGAGGAAAATTACTTTCATTAATTGACTTATTAAAAAGTATCGAGAGTAGTTGACACAAAATGGAGCCGCATTGTTTTAATACTGCGGCAGGAATCCCATCTGGTCCAGCGCTAAAATCTTCATCGATTGATACAATGTACTTGAAAATATCCTCTAAGGTAAAAGATATATTTTCCAAAGAAACCTTGGGTGCACTGTTCATATAATCAAAATACGCTAAATCAGGATTAAAAGAATCTGAACAAAATGATTCTTTAAAAAGATTGGCAAATAGGCCACAAATAATGGTAGAATCGTCAGTAAATCCATCCTGAAATTTGAAAGTAGAAGGAAATCCATCAGCCTTCTTCTTAACATTAATAAATCCCCAAAATTTTCTTGGATCAGACAAAATACTCAGCTTTATATTATCCAAATACTCATTATATAATGCAGCTGAGCGATTCTCAAATTCCAGAAACAAACGTTTGTATATTTCTAGGTCATTTGAGTCATAACTACAAACATATTTCTGCCATGCCCTATTCCTATTGTTGCAAAGAGTCTTTAAATCCTTTGTGTACCAAGGGTACGCAGAATTTTTTGCAAATTTGAGACTATATACTACAGACAGAAAAAACATGGCAAAGAGCTCCGTATAGAAAAAATTTATTGAACTATTAAGACTATTATTATTAATGTATTCCGTAATTATATTTAATCAGCTCAGAACAGTTGCAAACTCTTCAGCAGCCACTGTGAGAATAAATGATGCGTGGGACGGTTTATTGCCAATTTTTTTGCATGAGCAGAAAGCAGTCTGACTTACTAAACGGTTATGTTTGACAAACGTCAATACATTATCACTTGTTGTGTCGGGCTCTATCTATTTCTCTATCTATTTAAATGGATCTAAGATAATCTTTGAAAAATTTTTGCTTTGTGTTGACGTCTGTTTCAAATGTTTTCACTTATTTAATCTTGAGTATCCAAAAGCTTCAACACTTTTCTGGAATTTTATAGAAGCTTATTTTTATGATATACCTACTACACAGGCAAAGCGGGCACCTAAAGTTTGCATCTTATTAAACGCTCTAAATGAAGAATTGCATTTAATTTTATGAACTCACTAAACATTTCATTATATTAATTCGTTATACATTATACTATATTTCACTCAATATTGATCACCATAAATTTTATTTAATGATTTTAAAAATATAATGCCTTTGAACTGGTATCAAACTGTAAGATTTTGTAAATTTTTTCTGAGGAAAGTTTATTGATTTCAAATGAATTAACTATTTTTTGTAAAGAAAAATCATCCAAAGCGAAAAAGAATAAATAAATATATATGACAAACAAATAATTTCTAGATTTAAATATGAAATAAAGTAAAAAAATGCTTTTACCTTAGTTACTGCTGAAGAAATCCAAGTGACATTGCCAAAAACAAGATATTGTTATTAACGGCAAAAAATTTAATTTTTCGATGCCATGCATTTTAGAACAATTTTCTTTGATAAATCTTTATATCCAAAAGCGCTTCCCTTATTTTCTCAAAGTGATAAAAATGTTGCTAAGATGACTGTGGTTCTAACTAAGTCAGATGTAGTTTGTTGATGCGAATCTTTAATAGCCGCATAGATAATATGGATGTGGCTGTGAAAAAGTTCTGGAGTCTTACAATTTTATTAGTTAATATCAGGACCATAGCTAGAGAATAGTTGCTCGGAGAACAACTAATTTTTTTTCGAAGTTAGAAAACCATACAATTAGAATAAATTAAAAAAAAATTTGGAGTGTTTTTAAATTAGCTAATTTTCAAAATTTAAAATTTTGGAACATAAATTGTTTTGATATTTTTTTTTTAATTAGCTAATTTTACCTTTGAATGAAAATTAAAAAATATTTTGGTTCAAAACACCCCCCTTTTTTAATTTATTATAATATTATGGTTTTCTTGTTTCGAAAAAAATTTACTTGTGCTCCGAGCAACTTTTTCCTAGCTACGCCCCTAAAATACATTGAATAATTCAATGTAAAAAAACTTTTATCTAATGCATGGTACATTAAATGCATACAAACTGCATTAAATAAATCAATGTAAAAATATATTGGATCAATGTACGAAATATTATAAAATCAATGTATAACATTAAATTATATATTATGTATCAGGATACATTTATGTAAAAAACATTAAGTGTACTTTTACATAGGTTCCAAATTAATGTTAAAAAAACCTAACATTAATGTATTTTTGCATTGATAATAAGTACGTTTTCCGTTGAGTGTAAGTACTGCCTAAGGCAGCCCGCAGAGTACGCGCCGAAGCAGGCAGGCAGGCAGACAGGCCCTGCGAAGAAACAAAATAGAAAAATTTTTTTTCTCTCTTGTTCACATAGCTTTCCTGTGCCTGTCTGCCTGCCTGTCTGTTTCGGCGCTCACTCTGCGGGAAACCTTTATAATAAATATTTGATGCTTTGTTTTTGAATGTTAAACATTTGCTATGGGCCTTGAATTGAAATGCAATAATTTAAAAAGTTATCATTATTTTCAATTAATTTAATGAAGAAAAGTAACGCCAACAACAAGAACAACAACGCTTTATAAAGTTAAAAGTTAATCACACAGCAAACTAGACAGCCTGTTTCGGAAATAGCTACATTTCCTCTTCAGTAGTCTTGAGTGATTTAGCTGTGACCAACCCACTGCTAACGTTCAATATGACATATTGACATATTTGACATATGTGTTGATAAACTCATCTGAAATATATTACGCTGAATTACAAGTGGATCTTATTTTTGGTCAAGCCCTAAACTTTCTTAGGACTAGTTCTTCAGTACGAATTTAAACTTTAGTCAAATTAAACCTAGGTTAACTCACCAAAATTAGACGTTTAAACTCGGCTTCACTAGATATTTTAGCATTCGTTGAAGATAAATTGACTTAAATTATCATATATTGTGTTTCTTTTTTGTATAAACCGAGTTTAAACGTCCAATTTAGGTAAGCTAACCTCAGCTTAATTTGACTAAAGTTTAATCTCGCACCGAATAATTGGCCCTTAGAGTTGTGTATGTAATTATGTGGCTCCTCCTAACGTAATAATTTAAATTTAATTAAAGATGGCAACCATGACCTGCAGTTTCGGTGAGATGTTGCTGATAGATCAAGATGGTAAAAAGGTTATCGGTAATAAATGACATTTCATTATACGGTAATAAATGACGGTAATAAATGACAATTTGAGGTGTTTTTATTGAAATATATTTCAGATTTTTACAAAATAAAAATGCATTTACTTGTACCTGATTCATTTATTGTCTATATCTAGTGTAAAAACTTGCACCTGTTTTTGTGTTCAATAAATTCTAAATATAAAAAATACTTATTTCTCGTGTTTTGAACCCAGTTCTTAATGCCAGTATTCTTAGCACGCTAACTCTTAACCATCAAGGTGGCACAATTTCTATGGGTCAACATCAGAAGCCGCATACATGTTACTTTAATTTGGCCTTAGCCAATTATTGGTACTTGTCACTGAAACACTTCATAAACCTAATGGAGCACTCCATCGAGTCCGTAGAGCAATAAATTTGAGTTTGAGCAAAAATCTGTTAACTTATTTTATGACTGTTTTGCGAATTTTTATTGCAACAACGCTCGCCATTTGACACCAAAATGAGGCAAAATAATATCATCCTCAAATATGTATCTGCTTGGAGCTGGATGCTTGGCAAAATGTCAGAAAGAAAAACAAAAAAAAAAAAAAAAGAAAAATGCCAAAAATAAGAGAGAGAGAGACAGTAAAAGAACGTATGTGTGATATGAAGAGAAGGAACCAGAGGACTTTGTCACATGTGAGCATGAAAAATGTTACAGTTAAACACAGCAATAACAGCAAAACAGGCGTGCCAAAAACCGAAAAAACAACAGCGACAAGCCAGAAAATGACAGCAGCAGAGAAGGATTTATGCTGCCAGCAGCAAAATAACAATAGCAACACCAACAACATCCACAACAAAATACAATAAAACGAAGAACATGAAGTAATTTTGTAACACTTCGATTGCGGAGCCTCATACATTTATGCAGTGTGTCATAATTTGCCGCACCCGAGCAAGTGTGCCCGAAGGAGCAGAGATAAAGCGAAAAAGAGACAGGAGATATGCTTGGGGAAGGATGTAAAGAAATTTACGATTTAATTTCAAATATTGGCAACGGTTTGTCTCTTTGCGCACAGGGCAGAGATGATGGAGAAATAAGAATGTTCTACATAGCTGCGTCATATTAATATTTATTGAACTTGCCACTTTTACACACATGCATTTATAAGTAAATTTATGCTTTAATAAAGCACGTTCCTTCTGCTTTTATGTTATTTCTCATTTTCTTCGGATTTTGCATTGGTTTTAATTGTATCCAGCTCGCGTATTTCCGATGAAGATTTTCGCGAAGCTTCTTTGCCGATACTCTTTGCAGTTTTTTCCGAGGATCTTCTTGATGTTGAATGTACACTGTCTGTGGGTGTGCTAATAATGGGCTTTTTGTTGTTCCAAATGCAGAGCACGAACTTTATTTCCTTGATGAATGCCTCTTTGAAGGAGAGCTACAGAGATTGCATTATTTTTATATGAATTTATTAAAAACCCTCTCTCTCTCTCCTTATCTATCTCTCACTCTCCTTCCCTATACTTACCTTTTCTTCGACAGCCACTTTGTGAGAATGAGCCAAGAACTCTCCAATGCCCAAAAGAAACGCAAAAAAGACGCCACAACCTAAGGTATAGAAGATGCCACGCACCTCTTCAAAGTTCATGTCAGGTGTGCCATCGGCGTTGACCTGCACATGGCAGGTGTTATTGTGATTTTTCCACCACTTATTCTTGAGCTGAAACAGTTCACCACGTTCACTGAGGCGCAAGATGGCAACGCTCAGATTTGAACGGTATTCAGCACCTGACAATTATTGCGATATATTGGGACAACCACTTCTTTTTAACACATTTTCTTCTGGAAAAACTCACCAAAAGGCACTGCAATTGCGTAATGTTTCTCTCCAAACTTTTCACCAACCATGCGTAGGTTGCAATTACGCTCCGTGTTGAATTCTAAGCTGGTGGTCTCCATGAGAAACATATAAGTACCGTAGCTACGCAGGACACGATCAACGCCAGCCTTGTTGTCACTTGTGTATGCTGAAGGGTCATCGTTGTTCATTATGTTGAATGCCAGTCGGTATATGGTTTCGTTTGATTCGGAGAAGCTGTTGTAGGTGCTGCCGCCTTCAATGGTTCCGAATTTAACCTTAGTCTGCTCTGCCAGATCCTTTAAATTATTTATGCTGCCTTCCATTTTGGAGTTAGTTAAGAAAGCTGCC
Source organism: Dichetophora obliterata (assembly GCA_963920525.1). Classification (NCBI taxonomy): domain Eukaryota; kingdom Metazoa; phylum Arthropoda; class Insecta; order Diptera; family Sciomyzidae; genus Dichetophora; species Dichetophora obliterata. The sequence goes on from OY986436.1 coordinate 256,611,306, forward strand.
AAATTGGCGGTGTAGGAGTTGGCTATGATGACGGCAAAAATCCACCACATGGCATTAAAGGTGCGCATTGGAGGACTCCTGGCGATAGTATTGAAAGAGAACGGAGGTTAATGTAAAAATGTACCCACAACTCACCTGGGTAAAATATCTGAACCCGCAGTCATAATTGAGCCAGATGTGAGCCAAAACGTATTGGCCAAATGCCATTTATTTTCCAGCACCTCAGGATCCTTATTGCAGGGATGTGGATTTTCCCACTCCTCCTTGGATATTCTGCAAAATTGTTTCTAACTTAAATCAGTTCTTGATTGATTAATCCAGTTCTTACCTGGCCATGAAAACCAATAAAAAGGACATCAAGAAAATGGCTACCGAAACATAAATCCACACCTCAACACCGAAAGGATCGAGAAAGGCCAACACGTGTTTCGGTTCATATGGGCTTTTGTAAGCCAAAATACTAATGCCAAGCTGCATAAAAGGCACTGTAAAGTCCACTACAGTTCTGCGCGCCTGCGTAATTGTCAAATCACAAATTCCCATGTGAGCATCCTGTCGAGGAGTGAAAAAGAGTTACTTGGGCGATTTTTGAGAATACTATTGCCTCACATTGTTTATCAGCTCGCCGATGATGCCGTCCCACTGTTTGGTGTCTTTGTTATATTTACCGTAAGAATTGTCTGGCACCGGTAGAAACATGTACTCGAAGCCCAACTCTTTTGAGAGTGCCTCAATTAGATCGACCGCATAGCCTTCGAAGCGCTTATTTCCGGTGATGTTTTGAGCAACCGCCTCGGCACTAATGAAATAAATGATTCAGACAGCATTTAAGAAAATATAAAAAGAAAGTTACTCCTACTTTTCCATAAAGTATGGTTCGCCAATACGTGTTGCAACACGGTAGATGATCTTCTTTGCCACACTGGCCTCCACATGTAGCGGTGTTACTTGACCCTTTGTATCCCATATGCCAATGGCATAGTTATCGAGCGGCTCATAGATCTCAACATTGAAGTTGACACGTTCTCCAGTCTCATCAAATTGCAAATTGCTGGAGCGGAACTGGGCATTGTCGATGCCGGAAGTCTGCAAAACAAGTATTTTACTTAAATGATGAAACAAAAAAAAATTAATCGAAGTTCAACCGCTCGCATGATGCGGTTTAAATATCGTCCCATAGCCCACGACTTGGAGTTGCCATATTCGCCAAAGTCGCACTGCATGCGTGGCATTGTTAGCTGATATGTGGTACTTATGTTCCGTACAGCTTGGGCAAAGACCTGTACAGCATCGTAGATCAAATCGGGCAGCAGTGTACGTGGTGCTGTTGCTGAGTTGGGGTCAAAATTGTAGAGAGCAGCGCGTTGCCAGATGTTTGCATTCTTAAAAATAAACAAAAATGTGTATCTTGAATTGAGTATGTAGATGCATAAGTTGTTGAAGATTAATCACATAAAAGTTGCCATTCAGCTTTAAGCGCGTGGCGGTAATGTTGGCTGCAAAGGTCACGTTGTCACGTAACTCCTCCAGATTACCGCTATGCGTCTCCAAATTGGTTAGAAATAAGTTCTAAGCAGAATATATTTTTTAAAAAGAAATAGTTTTTACACATCAAATGGATCTACATTGAATTGACCAGTCAAATCAAATCCCATGGAAGCATTGAGCAGTTCCACCAAGAAATCCGGCTTGACATCTAGTACCACGCGCCGTTCACCTTTTATGCTCTTCCACATGATGCGGTTATCGTCACCGCGACGATATTTGTAGACGCGCACAACATCGCTGTGAACATCCTTTAATTGCAATAGATCTTGAAGGCGTGTTGGTGCTTGTTCTAGAAAAAAAAATGTATGGAGAGTTTCAGTACTGCAAAAGTGTGTGCTGAGTTTTTTCAAGCTTACCATCTTCGGAATCGTATACCAACGTGAATTTCTTCCAGCCAAAACTCTGTATTATATCTGCATAGGCCTTGGACAGTACCAGCTGGGAGGGGTAAACATTGAGCGACATTTGATGGTTCACCCGCTCCATAGGCACCTGTTCGCTGACTGCATCGAATTGTATGTGTGGGATGCCGGTGTTGTTGCAAATGAGCGCAACGATGTCTGAAACGATTAATAGTATGAATGAGTGGAGAGAAAAAAAAAATAGATGACAGCGGTGAGTGATGGGGAGCGATGCGAGAAAAGTTTTGTGAGGTTTTGTCAACAACGTGGAGTAAAGGTAAACAAACGAAAAATTTTTGTTTTCTATTGCTCACAATTTATGTGGCTTTCTTAAAATAATATAGAAGAGTTGCCAAACGAGTGCTTAGGGTAAAATAATTGTTGATTTGGGCTTAGTTAAGTTAAGTTAAGTTAAGTTAAGTTAAGTTAAGTTAAGTTAAGTTAAGTTAAGTTAAGTTAAGTTAAGTTAAGTTAAGTTAAGTTAAGTTAAGTTAAGTTAAGTTAAGTTAAGTTAAGTTAAGTTAAGTTAAGTTAAGTTAAGTTAAGTTAAGTTAAGTTAAGTTAAGTTAAGTTAAGTTAAGTTAAGTTAAGTTAAGTTAAGTTAAGTTAAGTTAAGTTAAGTTAAGTTAAGTTAAGTTAAGTTAAGTTAAGTTAAGTTAAGTTAAGTTAAGTTAAGTTAAGTTAAGTTAAGTTAAGTTAAGTTAAGTTAAGTTAAGTTAAGTTAAGTTAAGTTAAGTTAAGTTAAGTTAAGTTAAGTTAAGTTAAGTTAAGTTAAGTTAAGTTAAGTTAAGTTAAGTTAAGTTAAGTTAAGTTAAGTTAAGTTAAGTTAAGTTAAGTTAAGTTAAGTTAAGTTAAGTTAAGTTAAGTTAAGTTAAGTTAAGTTAAGTTAAGTTAAGTTAAGTTAAGTTAAGTTAAGTTAAGTTAAGTTAAGTTAAGTTAAGTTAAGTTAAGTTAAGTTAAGTTAAGTTAAGTTAAGTTAAGTTAAGTTAAGTTAAGTTAAGTTAAGTTAAGTTAAGTTAAGTTAAGTTAAGTTAAGTTAAGTTGAGTTGAGTTGCGTTATAGTAAGTTCTTAAATTGAGTCTATATTGAACACCTTGCCTAAAATAGTTCTGCGGAAATTTGGAAAAACCACTCATCTCTAAATTATAAAGAAAATAATTTTTAGTTTTCGTTTTTCGTATTTGCTTTTTTTTATTTATAATTAATTGAATTTTTGTATGTTAATATATATAAACATGTACTTTTTAAAAATGTTATTTAACAATAAATTAAGCAACATTAAAATTAATTTTAAATTTTTTTAAATAAACAAATATTCAGATAAGAACACCTTATTTGCAAATGTAGCTTTTAATAAATATCACAAAATCTACATTCTACCTTGATGCACAAATGTTTTTGATAACTTATATTAATCAATTTGAAAATTTTTTGTATGAAAAGAATGTTGTTTTCGCAGTTTTACTTATTTGTGTTTTTTTTAATATCCTAAAGTTAATAGTTTTATGAATGTTATGAAAATGTAAAAAAGTGAGTTTTATTAAACGGATTCAAAAAAACCAAATTTGACTTATCTGAGATAAATGCTTTTTTTATATTTTACTTAACAGTTATTTAACTTATATCTAATAAAAAAAATATTATATATTACATTTTGCATTTTATAAAAAATTCATTTCAAAATTAGTGGCTTTGTACTAGGAAAATATTTAAAAAAGCATGGAATGCTAAGTTCTTTTTAGTTATTTTTTTCACGACAACGTAACAAATTTTTCTAATGGTGATGTAAGCAGTTTTGTCAAATTCAAGGTTACAAAAAATCGTGTTTAGTTCTTTTGTCAGAAATCGTATCTCTTCAAGTAAATGATAGAGGAAAACGCTGATGAGACAAAAAGACAAACGTAGTAAATTTAATCCCATGCCCAAAAACCTAAGAATTTTCATATCTCGATTTGAATTTGGTTAATTTGCCAAATTTTTACCGATTTGTAGACGAAAAGTATCAATGATTTTATTTCATTGTTTTAGAGAAAGATCTTAAAAATACATTTTCTTTCCAACACAATGTGCTTTTAATACTTTTTAGCTCATTTATGCTTAAAACAGATATCCATGATATCATTAATTTTTAGATAACAAATTTGAACATGCTGGGTGAAAGCATTTTTAAATTAATTTCTCATAAAAGAAGTATTTTTAATCTTATTTTTTAAAAATACATTTTTCCGAAGATCTTTTCCACTTCACAGCATATGGCAACTCTAAACAAAATTTTTTCGTTCACATTCTCCCACATGCTTACAATAAAAACTCTGTCTCTGTAAATGTTTGCAAAACAAATGTTCTACATACCGCTCTCTGCCTTTGAACTTGGTCCAAAAATAGCCGCGACACCATTCCCAACAAGATCGCATGCTAGCGGAAAATAGAATGAGTCAAAAGTATTTAATATTTTTTCAGATTATAGAATTTTAATAGAACTATAATTTTAATAAAACAAAATTGGAAAATGTTGTACCTTCACGCTGTAAAGCGATGCTGCCATCCATTTCACCGAGACGTCGAATCATGGGTACTAATTTAAAGTTTTGGTACGACTCACCGTTAACTCGGCTTATGGCATCCACGAAGGCTTTTTCCATATAGTATTCATCCTCAAAGAAAAGAGCACCTATTGTGTGTTTAAATAAGGATTACTATTTTTATGAATTTTGTTCCCTTTTGGTTGGTTACCAATATTTATTTGCTGCAATTGTTGTGACTTTCCACCAGTTGTGAAATAAGCAAATGTCCAAGCAACTAGCAACGTGTAAAAAAGCCACATTTTGCTTATTTTATTAATTCAAAACATTTATAACAGCACCAGCATTGGAAAAAAGAAAAAACTTAAATAACCGAAAATATATACGTATTAATTATTATATTTTTCAAATTTTTAGCCACCTCCAGTCGTTGTCAGCACAGCTATTCTACTGAGCGACAACAACTCGATGTTTGTTTATTTGTTTATTTATGCATTTTTCTAGCTAGATGGCTATCTGCTCGCCAGAATGTGCGACTTTTGTGTTTAGAAAAATATCGAGAACGTTATTTATTTCATCTCTTTTTGCATACTTTGTGGCAAATTTATAACGCGTATTTTTAAAAAAACTTGAGTGCTAATATGACACTCTTACAATAAACTAACTGCATTATTCTGTACCACAAAGAAGCACAACAACGATAAGAAAGACACGAGAAGCAATACTTTTTTCGTGATACAAAATAAGGTGGATGGCTAAAAGTTAATCCTTAAAAATAAACTAAAAATTCAGTTAGTGAACATTTTAAAAGTTCAAACAGATTATATCCGAAATATATTACATACTTTGAGGCGCAATGAAGAGATTTGCACTCAAAAGAGTGCTGTAGAATGTGCTGTAGTTTCAAAATTCATAACTGCAAAGCTGTTTACTTAGTTAAAAGTTTTAGTTTCAGCCAAGTTAAATTTTTTGACAAAGAAACTATTCCAAAAACGCCTGAAAATATGCTTACATAATTAAACAAAGAATTTCATTAGAAAATTCTGTACAAAATGGCAGATATGCCGAAGCTAGCTAGTGCAGGGCACTGTTAATGTACCCAAATAATTACAACAACAACTTAAAGAACAACAACAATAACAATAAGTTTTCGTCAAAATTTTTATTATAACGCTTAAATAGTAGAAAAAAAAACAATTTGATGAAAATGCAAAACCTTCAAAATTCAAAGAATGAAAATAGCGTTGATTGCTACAAAAAGTGTTGTATACAGATATCTTTTGGGTTGATTGTTATATTTTTTTTTTTAAATTATGTGTCGTTTAAACGCGCTGTGTTTTTGCACTGTATTGAACATTTTCTATTATCTTTTAATATGACTCTAAATCATGCATAAAAATGCTTGAAACCACGTCTTCCATTTGCGTTTTTTCCTCTGGTATTACTAACAATACTTTAAAATTCATGACAACTTTCTCAAATAGATACACTTTTGACATGATTTACATATTTAATTCTGATTTTTTTTTTTAACGATAAGCCTAGAAGCTCAATTTCGCAACCCTCATTTCCATACAAATTAAGACACCACAAATGCAATATCAGAGTCCATCAAAATAAATTAGAAATAAAAATCGAAAAAAGAGAAATAAAATCTTTATGAAAAGAAACGCTGATTGGTTCCCAAGGGGTCAGAGTGTTGCGTCTATATATATTACAAAAATAATAACCATCTTTTACTGGCTTGATTGATTCACTTCATTCCCAGTGGATGATGTGCTGATTTGATATCATTTACATTGCATGTCATTTTTAATGTATTTTTTAACTTAATTTGCATAGCATTAACTATGCCACCAAAACTTTGAGAATGATGCTGGTAACGACGAAAATATTCAGATATATTTTTAATACACTTGACCTTACTTTTGCTCGACATCTGTTTGTAAAATAGCTTGAAACATATTTCGTGAAAGTAAGAGCAAATATATTCTGCAACACTTTGAACAAATGAGCATTTTGTTTCAGTGAGGCAACATTGAAATACAATTTTTTAAAACATCACGCTCTTAACAGTTATACAGCCACATGTTGCAAGCTTGAAACTATTCACAGCAGCACTGCCAACATATGCAAATGAGTATCAAAATTTAATATTTTGCTATTGTATTATGTTTTTGATATATTTGTGGCATATTGAGGCATTCGGAAAGGATTGCATACAAGAGTAGCTGTTATTAAAATTTATGTACAAATTTCAAATAGCTTCTAATGTGCTTAATATTGAGTATTCTGACAGCAATGGCAGCAGCGCATGTCATGTCATGTCATTTTATAGCAGCTGTCATTTGTAGAACGTCATAAGCTAGGCTGCTGTCAGCTAAACTTCTATTCTATCATTTTGATGAGGGATAATAACGTCAATGCTTTGAGTTATGAATGCTTCAATTACAGGGTGTCTTCTCAGACTATAATGTAAAAGTTAAATGAAATTCTTAGAGTTTTTTTGTCATAATTTTTGCATGGATGCGAGATAAAGTATAAATACATGATTTCAAAATAGTTTTGCATATTATTTAAAAGACAAAGAAATTCAAGCGACAAAGCTTTTTGATAGCATAGCGAAATTTTTTCCGTGTGTTTAGTTAAATTAAATAATAAATAAGAAAACGTAAAAACTAAAATTTAAAGAAGGAGGCACAGTATCGGTAGTATTTGATCGACAGTTTTGGGAGCTTCAATCACATCTTTTGGTGAATTGGGTGAATACTTATTTCACTTAATATTTATTTAATCAAGTGCATATCAAAGTTTTCAACACTTTTCTTACAGTAAGTAACTCAATTAATTGGCATTCTTCCGCCAATCAGAAGAGTTTATATCAGACCACGAAGTCGTAAGGCACAATCAGCTGCAAATTTTCGTACGAGTAAAACACCGGATTCATGTTCATATGTGAATATGCATGCTGAATGAAGAAGAAGTACTGTCGTGTTGCATCGCGCCGCTTTTCAGAACGATCCCACATTCGCTTACAAAAGTATTCCATGCCTCGATATTGGGCCATTGGATATAGTTGTTTAACAATTTATAAATTAGTTAATGAATTAAAAATATCTTTGGTATTATTTATAAGCCTTAACATTGGCCTGACTGACTTGAAAAAAATTTAAAAAATAGTTAAAATAGGCGAGTTAATTTAAAGATACCGCTCAAACATACATTTTCCAGCAACGCAATCATATGCTCACACATAAATTGATTGTTTGTTGAAAATATATTTCAGAATGTCAAAAATTTGTCGTATTTACACACTGTAATAACCTCATTGCGTCAGATGCTTAGATTTAAGTCAACAAAAATATTGTCAAGAATGTCAATAAATCTGTTTCTGCTTTGTTGTTGCTGTTGTTGTTACTGTCTATTTTGGTCTGAACAAAACAACCCGCTTGTTAAATAGCAGCTTACATAAGTGTGCAGTTAAATAAATTTTTCTATAAATAAAATTTTTACCATGCATAAAATATCTACCTCTTTCAAACTAAACGAACACAAGCGGCAAATCTTACCTCACCGGATTATCTAGCTAAATGCTTGGCAACGTTTTACTTCCGTTTCCGGCGCCTCGCCTTTTCCGTCTCCATTACGGATCACTACCTGGTGCCCACGCTGCTGTTGTTGTTTGTAGGAATGAACGAATGAATGAAATATGAAAAACATGTTCATAAAAAGCACGAAATACACTGTGCCACACATTAACATGGACAAAGTTTAATCCTGGCTAAAAGTCTTCTTAATGTTAAAAATAACTACGATACTTTGCAGAATATGTTTCTGTGTCTGTTTGACTTGACTGTACGTCTGGTTGGTGTTGTTGTTGTTTCTGATACTTTCTGTTCTCTCCCAGCCAAAGTAACGAAAATAAGCTCTCTAGGTATTTTTTTTTATTGTCAGTGCATTTATGACTTTGTTTTTATTTTCTGTCCCCTGTGTTTTTTCGTTAGACTATGTTATGTAAAGTTACAGTAACAACACACTTAATACCACTGCAACATGAAAAAATATCAGCAACAACAACAACAACAACAACAACAACAACAACATGCAGAAAGTATATAAGTTGGGCTCCGCTTTACTCTAATACGCACACACAAACTTATATATATATTACCACTTTCATACAAGCCTTCATTTATTTGCCAGCTTATGGCAGGATGCGCTACTTAAGATTTGTTCTGCTACGGTTTGCTATTTTGTCGTTGCTTCATCGCAACCAACCACCGCCATGTTTGTCTCCATTAAAAGTCATTCTGCTGGCTAATCTTTCTGACAACATTACAGCTGGAATTATAAAAGTGTATGAAAACTTTTTTAGCATTAGTATATAAGTAAGCTCAAGAAATATAAATATGAAGTCTTGTAGTCAATGAGTACCCAGTAATTACCCATTGAAGCTTTAAAAATGTCAAAACAATACCCTTTTTGATGTTCATCAAAATCATACAAAAATTACGCTATGAATTCATGAGAAGCATTTGTCCAAAATTTAAATCTAATAATATAACAGTGCATTTTTTTCCAACCGCAGACAAGTGGTTGGTATGTATGCCCTTCCGCTAGCTCTTGCTCTCTGATGGTAATTGGCTACAATTTCATAAATGTCATTTCAACAATTTGTAAATGTGACCAAAAAAAACACTTAATGTAATGCGAAAAATGCTAATTTTCATAAAATTGCGGAAATGTGGTGTTCTTTTTTTTGGTTGCTGTTATGGATATTTATGTTTTTTGTGCTATTGTTGCAAATTTGCTTAATCGCACTTAAATATCCGTTTTATACCCATTAAAATGCGATATAGTTCTTGTTTTCTGCATTTTGTTATTGTTTCATTTCAAAAATATCCATTAAACAGCAAATTTTTGTTTGCACTTTTAGAATAACATCGTAATTGTAATTACAATGTTCAACGAATTAAGGCTTTTTTATTGCAACAGAGTAATAATGGTTTATATCTGATCAGGCAAGTAGCCAGAAATTTTCAGGGGGCTTTGATTACGAAAATGTGCTGATACCAATAAGATTTTTAAAATAAAAATTTTAAATTTTTCACACAACACAAATGACATTATTATTATTCTTGAAAGTGAGTTTTATTTTTTGTTTTAAAATATCAGAAAAATCCTGACCATTACTATTTATATATACTTTACAGGGCTTATTCTTGTGCTCATAAGACCCTACTTTAACGAAATCGATCGGTCGAAAACGAAGTAACAGCACTATGAATATTAATACAGTTAAGAAGTTCTGTAAAGTAAATTTAAATTACAATTTTTTTTAATTTTTTTGCATCAGATTTCCAAAAAAACGAACCATTAGGCTCCAGTACAAAAATATTGGAAAATTACAAAAAGTGAAAATATCACGGAGAAAAAATATACCTCTAGAATCCTTTTTTGTCCTCTAACAGGGAAAATTTGTTCAAACATTATTTCATCAAATTAGCCCATTCTCTGCACACATATACAACAATTCCAAAGAATCAGCAATCTGGAACTACAATAGGTTAAATTTTTTCTCGTTATCTTAAAAATATCGATTCATGGTTATAGATCTCACTTTTTAGTTACCACAAACCATTAATACCATTAAAACCAATGGAAGCACCAACCAATGGCGGTGTTAATATTAAATAAGCAGAATATTTTGCAAGTTTACTTTTTCATATATATCCTGTAGCATGAAAATTATATGAAGATTAAAATCAAGCGTTAACAAATGACTAAACCGTTAAATTTTGCATCTGTGTAGCATATTTACGCATCTTATCTTTATCTGAACGCGTGTATAAACATATGCATTAGAGTAGAGCAATTATATATGAAAAAATAAAGGTATCTATCCTTGCATCGAACTGGTCCAGCTTTTAAGGAAAATTGACAAAATGCTGATTAAAAATTTGAACCACATACTGACTCATTTAGAAAAATTAGCGTTACCTGTAAATTTTGTTATAATTGCAGTTGCGTTTATTGCAATAACCACAGTTGAAGATTTTAAAGTAGCCTACTACCTATTCAACGTATTTAAAATTTAATTAAATTCTATTGAAACGTGAAAAGCGGCCAAGCAAATAGACAATTCTTAGTTTTTTTTTTTTATATTAGTAAAGATTTGCATTTTTAATGTGTTTTCATATAGGCTAGATTCGCACAATTTTACTGTTTAATTTTTAGAAATTACATACGACTATGCAATGTTAGGTTAGAAACTGTAATCAACTCTATCTTTCAATTCTCTTTTGAAAATTTTACTACAGTCCATTAATTTTTAGTCATAACTTAATAATGCCTTAAAAACCATATATATATGTATATATATTAGGGCGGGTCAAATTCTGGCTCAGCGAAATTCGTAAAATACATGTAATTTCAAGACTTTTTCTCCACTACAGCATATACAAATTCTGAAAAAAAGCTGTGCGGACTTTCGTAAATAGATTCATACACATACATTCATACATTCATATTTTATAATTGAGAACAAAATCTATTTACGAAAGTCCGCACAGCTTTTTTTCAGAATTTGTATATGCTGTAGTGGAGAAAAAGTCTTGAAATTACATGTATTTTACGAATTTCGCTGAGCCAGACCTCCAAAAAATTCGTCCATACAAATTGAGCCGCCCTAATATATATATATATATATATATATATATATTTACACAGAAAAAAAGATTGCCACATATTTTCAATGAGATTTCTTCTTAAAATGTATTTCAAACACGAGGTATGAAAGACGCAGGAAGAGAGGTATTTTTAAAAAGAAAACTTTTTAAATTTTCATCAAAAATCTTCTTAAATTTATTTAAAAAGATTTCTTATGCATGAAATTTCTTCTTAAACAAAATTGAAAAGAAAACCTAGTACCTCTATTGTATTTCCTTTGTAAATTTATTTAAGAAGACATAGCCAATAACATTAAGAAGATAATCTTTTTGGGTAAAAATCATAGAGAAAACTTCTTAAATGTGTTCTACGTTATTAGGTTTTTACGTGGCGATTTTTCTCTGTGTAGTATATATCCCAATATCTAATAAAGATAGAACAAATATGTTGCCAGAGTCGGAATCAGCAATCATAAATCAATTGAAATTAACTAAACAATAATAATATTGAAAAAATATTGAAATAATATTGCTATAATATTGAAAAAACATAATCTTTTTTTGGACACCGTGATGTTTAAGGATATTTTAGAATAGGAACATAGAATAGAACATTATTAAATCGATATCAAATTTTGAATATGCATTTTTCTAGCTTTTAATTATAGATCCTTATCATGTTTATTGTGATATAAATAATTTTTAAAAATATTTTTTTTATTGACACTCTGAAATAGGCATTTGGGGTCAGATTGTAATAAAATTTTGTATGTGTTTAGTTTATTCTATTATCAGCTGATTTAACCCTAATTCTAAAGGATTTTTATGATTGTAAAAAATATGAAATTTTGAAAGACATTACAGAATAAGAAGATGACGTTATATCGGAAATATATACGATAGGGTGGGGCGATTTGAACATCTTAATGAGCGCTTCGCGTTTCTGATTCTTGGGATTGTACTGAGCAAAAAAGTCCACTAGCCCATACGCCTACGGTGAAAATCGAGCTTCCAGATTTTGACTTGCAATTTTTTCTCAGACTTTTTCACGTTTTTTTTTTTTTTTGGATAATTTGGCCTATAACAGCCAAACCATTGAGACTTTTTTCTTAGTATTGGATCGAAAATCTCAATGGTTTGGCTGTTAAGTACAATCCCAAGAATCAGAAACGCGAAGCGCCCATTAAACCTTTTTTCCTTCCATACTAATCGCCCCACTCTAATATACGCTCCATAGAAAAAAAAGTTGTTCGGCGCAAATGCTCAAAATAATTTTTATTTATTTATTTATTTATTAAATATTAATAGTCTATGCAATAATATGACTTATAGACTAGAAGATATAAAAATTCTTATACATAGTAATTTTAAGTTTTTTTTAAAAATAGAATTTAACATAGATCTTATTTGATGTTTTGAGACAGAAAAATCTATATCATGAATAGAGTTTACAGAATTAAAGCACAATTGATTTCAAAATAAAAAGAATCAAAGTTTCTTAATATTCTAGAAGGCGCATTAAAATTAATCTTTTCCAATAGTGCTGGGCAATCCACCAATCCATTGATAATATCAAAGACAAAAAGCAAGGACAAAACACTTCTTCTACTCTCCAAAGTTTTTAATCCTATTAAAATACACCGGGTATTATATGAGGGAGGTAAGCCAGAAGTATAAAAAGAGTGCAAAGCAAAATTCATGAACGATTTCTGAATTCGTTCCAGCCGAATTTTGTGTGATTCATAAAATGGATTTCAAATAATCGCTGCATATTCTAATCTAGATCGCACAAGTGAGTTGAACAGTGCTTTCAAAGTATACGGATCTGAAAAGCAAGCACTGTTTCTTCGGATGAAAGCTAGCATGGCATATGCTTTGGGAATAATATAGTAAATATGAGAAATAAAATTAAATTTACGATCGAAAACTACACCCAAATCCTTGATTTGATAAACGGCTGCCAATAGGGAGTGAGCAATATGATAGGCGAACGGAACGTTTCAGATTTTGAGAAAATCATAAAAACACATTTTTTAAGATTTAAATAAAGAACATTATTACAGTTTATCAACATCATTTTGCAAAAGTCCAATGTCATTTAAATTACTAATTTTTAGAAAAATCTTCAGATCGTCAGCGTAAAGCAAATATTTACAGTGTGAAAAAATGGAGGTAATATCATTGATGAATAAATCATAACGCCGATGAGGAGGCGTGGCCGGTATAGAAAAGTATATATAATCTTAATCAGCATCACCTCCTGAGTCAATTTAGCAATGTCCGTCTGTCTGTCTGTGGTCACGATGACAGCCGTAATTTTCTAGCTACCGTAACGAAATTCAATATAGAAGCTTTTTATTCAAAAATGGAAGTCATGTTTGAAAATGAGCCAAATCGGCTAAAAACGACGCCTACCTGCCATACAAAGTGACTTAATCAAAATAGTAAATATCTTTAAAATCCACAAAAATTAATACAATGGCTTCAAGTCTTGCACAGCGTCTTTAAAATTTATTATAAATTTTGAGCATAAAATTTGTAAAAATGGGATGAAAACCACGCCTACCTCCCTTACAAAGTGACTTACCCAAAACGGTAAAATCTCCTTCAATTCCACAAAAACTAATCTAATGACTTTAAATTTTGCACATAAGCTTTAACCTTTAATATGCATTTTTAGTATAAAATTCGTAAAAGTGGAATAAAAATCACATCTACCTCCCATACAAAGTGAGTTCATCAAAATGGTAAAATCTCTTTCAATTCCACAAAAATTAATCTCATGACTTCAAATTTTGCACAAAACCTTCAACAATTTTTATAAACTTTAGGTATGAAATTTACAAAAAAGCAGTCAAAACCGTTCCAACGATATCTTGAAAGCGAAGATTGCATTAGAAATAATTAAGCTTTTTGAATTTTACTGAAAATACATTTTTATAAAATGCATGAAAAACAGCATTATCTTTAATCCGAATGCAAAAATTTTAATTTTTGATGCAGATTGGATGAGTTTTTTCCGGGTTGTAATTTTTGAAAGTTTATTTTTTACCACTATTACACAAGCCAATATGGTTACAAAAAAACTCGATTTTTAGAGGTTATTTCAAACCATTCCAGCTCATGGATAGCTTTCGCTACAGTCTAAATATTTGGAGAATCAAAATAATAAACCAAGAATAAACCATGAATTATATTAAGCAACAGCGCCGAACAACTTTTTTTCGTGAGGCGCCGTAATATTCAGTACTATGAAAAAAAATTGTTTGAGAAACTTCGTCTAAAATATTTCTTGGCTCATTGCAATACCCTCCACTAAGCGATTTCGTTAAGAAATTAGCACTTCCAGTGGAAGTGCACTAAAGCGAGCTAAGGCTCAGCAAACGGCCGAAAAGGTGTCGGCGTCGGTTTTTTGGGATTTAAGTAATATTTTGTTCATCGACTATTTTAGAAAAGGAAAAACAATCCACAGCGACTATTACTGCAATTAGTTTTTCTTTACTTATTAATCATTCTAATTATATCTTATAAACATTAACTCGTTATCTATAGATTCTTCTATTATTTTGGTCATTCTCTACAAATGTTAGAATTAAGTTCTTCCTAATACCATATCTAGTATAGGCATTGTTTAATTTTTTTTTTTATGTACTAACTTCTTTCTTCTTATGTTATATACTTGAAGTTTTTTTATTCGATTTTATTAAACTTATCAACACTGCGTGAATAATTGAAAAAGAAACAAGATGAATGGTGCTTGTGTTTTAGTTTTATCGTTAGCCAAAACCTAAAAAATTTTTGTAAAAGCTCATGGCAATATTTTTAGACTCCTTACGATTTATTTTCTTTTTTTCTTCCAAACCACTTTATTTATCATTTGTAAAATATGAATTCATGCTGAACCATCATTTCCTACCATAACCTTACCACTTTACCTACCCTTTTCTTACTTCAAACCATAGCCAGCACAAAACTATAGAGAAGGACCTTCTTCAATACTTCAATACTTTACTTTAGTACCAATAAATATCACCAGCAATAAATTTAAAAATACTTTATGTCAAGTTGTGGTTGATTTGGGTATCACTGGCTGCAACAACAACAACTCGAAAGTGTCCTTTCAGGTCAATTGATAGCATGGCCAATACATAAATAAATAAAACGAACGGCTATTGTAACGCATACAATTCAATCAACAAATGAATTATAACAATCAACTGAATTTTTTATAAGCTTGTTGGAAAGGACGCAAACACATCCACTCACACACGCAGTGGCTGTCTGTTCATTGGCCGTTATTGATGTATTTAGTCTAGAAGTTAAAACATAGTAAGACATTGGTTGAAGAGAAAACTTTTACTTATTACTTCGGCAACTTTTGTTTATGACACAAAGAGACATAAACTTAAACGAAGCCAATATGTTTTTGTTTAAACCTTTCTCACTTAAGCTCATCATTAAAATGAGGCATTAAAACAATTACTCATCATTAGCAGCGTATACGCCTAAAAGGACATGCTATTTTTGTTTTTTTTTTTTTTTTGCAAATCCCTCTCTGGACTTCATTGTTACTTTTTTGTGCCCTCTTTATAACGTGCTTGTCTGTAGAAGTGGCAACACTTGGAATTACTTTTTAATGAGGTGCCCCATCAATTATGATGGCTCTGCCTGCAACGACAGGACTTGCAGGATACTACTCGAGCACATTGTTTTAATTAAAATTTATGCAAAATCGATCAAAGGCAAGACGCAAAAGCATGACAGCATAAGAAAAAAAAATATTAACGATGGCTAGAGGCAACGGGAAATTAAGAACGGAAAATTAACAAAAAATGTGGAAGAAAAGCAATGTGCAAAAAGTCAAACAAGTTATACTCGTATTTTAATGATGTCCACTTCAAGGAGCAGTCAGACAGACATAAACGGTAGTCTGAGTGTGCGTCCAAGGCTTGGGTGAAAGTGCAGCTTAAGAATGAGCTCATAATAATAAATGTTGTGTTTAAACAAAAGGAAAATATATTCTGAAATTATTTTTGTTTTGCGCACAGACTTATTGAAAATGCTTTGGAATTATTTGTTTAACATGAGAATGCAAAAAAAAACTCTATCCTTAAACAATTAAATGTTGTTTTCTGATGGATGTTCTATGCATCAAAAAGCTAAATATGCGGTTAGAACTATCGGACAAATTTTGACACAAAATATAATGTTTGGATAAATTCATTCTTTTGATATATTTTGTGTGATTTTTTTGTCCGAATTTCGGTCCATATGGTCAATAGCTTTGGTAGTTTAAGGGCTATTGACCTGTTTATTTTCTCAATAATGTCTTGTTAGAAATAATGAATAATTTGACAGTGGAAAAGATGGTGCATGTAAAATTAATGAACAAATGGTACGATCATGTACTAGCCAATCTTAATAAATACAAAAACGAGCTTAACAAGTTAACTGTACATACAGATATATGGAACGAATACGAAAGTGTTAAAAAACAATATAAAAACTCATTAAAGTTAAAAAAATCAAAATATATGGAAAACAAAGTCATTACTAACAAAACCGATAGCAAGCAAATGTGGAATTGTCTAGAACAAGCCGTTAATATGACAAAAAAACAACAATTCAATATCAAAAGTTAAAATAAATGGAATAATATTAGAAAATAGAACAGATATTGCAAATGGTCTAAAAAAATTTTTTGTAGAAAGCACTAAAAAAGTAATTTGTAATGTACTAAAATTTCATCAAATTTCAACAAATGATGTGTCAGAAATAGTAAAATAGTTCAGAAATAAGGCAGGTGGAAAAAACTATTATCTGAAGGTGTGATAAAAGATTCAGTCGGATATACTACCTATTTGTATGCGAAAATAACAAATAATAGTATACAAATTGGTGAAATTCCGAGCTCATGGAAGTAATCGACAATAAATACAATTGAAAAAATTAAAAAACAATAAAACCTTAAGAAATAAGGCCGATAAATACTCTACCCTGTGATAAAAAAATATCAGAAACTGTGATAAAAAAACAACTTGTGCTATACCTAGAAGCAATCAGAATTTAGAAAGAAAAATTCCTGTGAAACAGCATTGAATATGGTTATAAGTGATTGGAAAAATTAGCTCAATAAGAAAAAAGTGATAATTTTGGTTTTCCTTGATTTAAAACGAGCATTTGAAACAATAGATAGAAACATTTTTCTTAAAAAAAAATTAGAGTAAGAAGCACTGAACTAATGTGGTTTCGCTGTTTTCTCACAAATCGAACTCAACGTAGAGTCATTGAAGACATAGTTTCTAATGTGGTAGATATCTACATAGGTGTACCCCAGGAATCTTTGCTTGCCCCCATTCTGTTTATCATCTATATAAATGATATAATAACTGCAATGAAGCATTGTAGTATTAAAATTTTTGCTGATGATGCTCTAATAACTGATAGTTATTGTAATGAAAATGTAACATAAGAGAAAATAAAATAATATCTAGATAGTTAACATCAGTGATGGGCACACACATATTATCATATTCTTTGCTTGTGTGTGAAGCAGAGAAAAATGAACCCTTTAGGAAACAAAGCACTTCAAAATCACTTTCAAAGCACTTTACAAAACCACAATAGCACTTTGTTCTCTCTTTAAATAGAGCTTTGTCATGTCATCGAAAAGAAGACCTTTGTTCTAGCTATGAAAAGTGTTTAAAAAAAGCACTTTGCTCTCCCGAAGAGCGCCTTCTTTGTTCGAAGAACTTGCTACTCAATTTTTTACCGTTTTTATGAAATCAATACATTTTAACACTTTATAAACAATTTAACATTATTTTTTTTTAACATTTTGCTGCAACACTTTTTCACGAATTAAATTTTTTGCGTATACTAGTGATGAAGAATGATGAGAAAACAACAAGTGATGTTAGTGATGCGAGAACGAGTAGTCATCAGAGTAGATAACGAAAGAGAACGCAGAATCTCGAAAGCAAACAGCTTGTTTTTAAGCTCAATTTCAAGCGAGAGCAAAGCATTTTTCAAAAGCGCTGTTTTCAGATTGAAGACCTTTTTACTTGCTCTTTTATAAAGCACTTTAAAATTTCCGATAGGGAAAAGCAAACTTGCGTTCGTCAGTTTTAAGCTGGAAGTTCATCGATGCAGATGTATTTTGTGTCCGTCTACTCGGTGGCGCAATATTATTAAGTATGTGAAAGTTAATGGGAGCAAGTTTAATGCTTGTGAACATTACGTTGAGAAAACGCAATTTACGCTAGAGAAGTTGAAAATATTTATAAGAAGCTTATAGTGTAATTGTGTCGACGTCGCTCAAGCAGCATTTTGTTTCCAAACATGTGTGTTTGGGAAATTAATATGTGTCCGACACTGGTTTATATAGATGGCTAGGTGGTAATAAACTTAAATTAAATATACAAAAAACCAAATATATGATAACTACAAGGAACTGTTTCAGAGATGCAATTAAATTAAAGATTAATGATGAGGAAATAGAGCAAGTAATGTTATAAAATACCTAGGAATACAAATTGATTACAAATTGAAATTTAATGAACATATAACATACTATATATTAGAAATAAAATAGCAAAACAAATTGAATTTATGCAAAGAACGTACAAATATACAAGAAAACATCAAAAGATACTAGCGTGTAGTCAGATAGTCAATTTTATAAGCTTCAAAAACTACAAAATAGAGCAATGATAAATATACTTAAGAAACGCAGAGAGACTTCTACAAGTGAAATGTTAAATTTTTTAGATTAGCAATCTTGTTTTTATTATACAATGGCATTTATTTTTAATATTAAACATGGAAGAATAGCAAGTTATTTAAGAAACAACATAAGATACGTAAATGAAGTCTATTCCATAGTAATAAGAAGCGGAAATGATTTTAGATTGCCAATTTTTAGAACTGAAGCAGATAAAAGAAATATTTGTTATAGTGGTTTAAAAAGTTTCAACAAATTCCCAGATGATATAAAGAATTGTGAAAATGTAAACTTATTTAAATCTTAATTAAAAACTTATTGTAAAACTTTTGCTATAAGATAAATTATATACAAATTTATGGTTAAAATTAATGTTATCTCAATCTAAGCATATATACAGTGATGTGCAAAGAAATAGGGACACCTATATTTTTATATTTAAAGCTACACAAATCATATACAAGGTGCCCCAGATAGAGCAATAATTCCCTCGGGTGGTGATTCTCCTTAATTAGGCGAGTAAGAAAATGCAAGGATTAGGGTGACCCCTCCCCCCTTTGGGAGCTTGATAGGAAAAACCAAAAAATAGGTATCATTACATTTTACTCCATTTTTTATGTATCTCTTAACCGATCTCCAAAGTCAATAGCATCTTGAAAAAGAGACTACATGACCTTCAAACCAATGATATAAAAGCCGTTTTCTAATCGTACCACACTCAAAGTTAACTGTTATGCGTGTGGAAATTTAAAATGAGAAAGTAGTTATGTTTGCATTGAGAACTCAAGTACTATGGCAAGATTAAAGACCAAGTCAGTAAAAAATTTTATCATAAAATATATAACATCACAAAAATTATCAAAAAAATGTATTTAAAATTCGAGATATTTATTATCAAAGTTTACGGGAGTATTCCTAGTTGGTAAACGTTTTTTTCGACTTTTTTTTTTTGCATATATTTATAGCTTAAATATTTGAGATTATCGTGCTAAAAGGGTTTTTTGAATTCGAAATACTTTAGGAAATATGGCCTTTTTTGTCCAGCAATGTTTTCGCCAAAATGCGATTTGCTTAATTTGGCTACTTTTTGAATGCAACGGTTTGAAGCAACCACCGAATTTCGTTCAACGCGTTCTTTATTAGGTAATAACTTGTTTGTATACGCATTTTAAAAACAAATGAACACACATTTTAGAGCTATTTTGGAGCCATTTGGAGCTTAGGTATTCGAATGTTGGCAGCGTTTAGTTCACTTTGATTAAAATTTTTGTTTGTGCTAAAGACAATGGATTGAAAAAGTAATAGAAATAAAAATAAAAAAAACACTGGTAGCAATCGAAAAACTCGTCCCTTGAAACGCCAGTTTCGTGGTAACCAACACGAAAGAGATGAGAACACCGAGTTCACAAGTACATCGGCAAAAAAATTTCTGTCATATTTAACGAAGGTTTTTTGCCAATACTTTAAATAATGAACCTAATGGGCATCCCGATTGGCAACGTCACATATGATTTCGCCATGTCTCGGAACGAAGAACGTTTGAAAAGGTCCGAAGTCAGAGCTCTGGCCGCATCAAAAGAAGGTAGAACTGCCCGAAGAGCACAAAGAGTCGCCGAGTCCTCATTTTTTGAAGAAGAGGAAGGAGTTATTTATGGGGCTGGCATTGCAGATTGATACATGTAAAAAAAAAATGTTTTATTTACTAAAATTTTCCTTGAGTTTTTTCAAAATCACGTTTTTGAACTTCGAATTCTTTTTCTCCAGTACTACAGAACCGATTTTGATGAAACCAAGTGCAATCGACGCAAAATTGTTGATTTTCTAAAACTGTTTGCTCATTTTTTGATGCAAAAAAATAACTTCAAACTTAAACGCGTGTATCTCGAAACCATGTTTTTCGAGCTTGCGTCCCAGATTGCGCCCGTAGTTCTGAACTGATTTTAATGAAACAAAATGCAATCGACGCCAAATTTTCACCATTCTTGTTTCTAAATCAATCACAATTTTAAACAATTTTTACTATTTTTTTAGACTAAACTACAAAAAAAAATACCCAAAATCGGTTTTTAATTGACCGCTATTTTGTAAAAAACAATCGCAAAATTATGATTGAAGTAGGGACTAGAATTAAATCTGTACTGAATCTAACGATTTTTACTTTTTCCATTTCAGATAATCCAAAGTCGAGTTATCCGAGCCGCAAGCAAAATACCTTTTTTTTCGACGCCCAAGTTTGAAGGCCGACATCTTTTTAAACAGCCCTCGTAAAAAAAAAATATTTTATTTAATTTAATATGTTCTTAATACAAAAAAAAAATAATTTATATAACTTTTTGCGTTTTCAAATGAGAAGTTTTTCAAAAAGGGTCCAAAAACAGCCTTCCAACCAGGAATACTCCCTTAATTCAAAATTTTTTTAGAATTTAGTTGCTCATAACATTCTTAATTGTGACTTTATTTAAAATGCTTTATAAAAATCTTAATTTCAATTTGATTTTCTTCTCAACAAGTTGTAAAATTTGGAAATCGGCTAAGAGATACATTCAAAATGGAGTAAAATGTAATGACACCTATTTTTTTTTGTTTTTCCTCTCTAGCTCCCAAAGAGGGTCACCATCATCCTTGCATTTTCCCACTCGCCTAATCAAGGAGAATCACTACCCGAGGGAAGTAATGCTATATCTGGGGCACCTTGTATATAATTCATGCAGCTTTGAATATAAAAATACAGGTGTCCCTATTTTCTTTGCACATCACTGTAGAAGCTGTAATAATTAATAAGAATACTTATAGTAAATAATTTTGTTCGAAAGCCATAATTTAAATGTATAGCAGAATATTTGAAATTTTGTGCAATTGGATGAAATTCACAAGAACGTTCCATACAAAATGGCGCCATAAAAAATTACTGTGGAAGCCTCAAATATAGAAATTTGGCTTAAAATTTTGTTCAAGACCATTTCTTTTTCAAGTTTAAAATATGTTCGAAATTCAGTAAAATTGCATTTCGGTGACGCCTTTCTCCTATATAAAATGTCTACAACAAATATGTTAAATCTCTGCGAAAGCATCAAATAAAAGGCAATCGACTTAAGATGTTAAAAATATATATTTATTTTTTTAAGTTAAAAAAGCGCCATAAATTAAGTACAATCACCTTGCAATTATGCCTATCTCCCATACAAAATGATGCCATGAAACATAAAAGTTGCTGTAAAAGTGGCAAATATGAAGTTTTTAATTTGAAATTTGGAATATCAAATATTTTACTTAAGGCTAGTAATTTTTCAAACATCATCCAAATTAGATCTCTACCTTCCATACAAAATGTATGTTTTATCATTTTATAGAAGCATTCATATTTAAACGTAGGTATCTTGTGCTGAAAATTTTCGTCTTCATTCATTATGATTTCTCCATTATACAACAAAATTTCTAGTCTATTTCATAAGAAGTGTGTTTTATAGTGGTGTGAAAGTGAAACCACTATAAATCTTAATAGAGATGACTTAGAAATACGTACTTTAGGGGCAAGTTCTCATGAAACTCAACCAAATACTCAATTATTTTTTTTTTATTTTTTGATAGCTTATATTTTTGATAGTATGTAGAATATGTTCCCCAAGTGGTTTGGCCGACAACAATAGCATAAAAAAGTTATCGCATATGCAAGGAACCGATATTTTAATGAACGCACTCGAAAAAATTGTTAACCAAATGTAAGTACGCGTTTTCTGGAAAACCATGTTTTGCAGACTGGTCTCCACGATATCTCAAGAATTACTTTGTAGATAGACTTGGATTAATAAAATTTATTGGATCCTTAAACGAAATCCAGATAATATTAGCACGTTGCGGGAGCACTTTAAAGAGCGAAAAATGTGAAAAAATGCTGCTTTAATTTCACATGTCAGCCATTTTTGTAATTTTCAACTATTTATTGATACCATAGGTTCAAGCTCTAATAAATATAATATAATTTATAAAATTTTTTGTTTTTTTTTTATGTCATATGACATGAACTTGATGAGCAATGCAAACCAGTTTGACCGATTTGAAGGCATATTGGAACTTCACATTAAGCACTAAAAACGAATATTTCCCTACACTTTAAGAATCAGTAAATAAGTTCCAAAAAACTCAAGGTGTTCATATAATTTCATCTGTGAACAAAAAATCAAAAACATCACCGTGTTTTTAGGCCTCTTGATGAGAACCTGCCATAAAATCGGATCGATTTGTATGGAGAAAAAAAATATAAGCCGGACACCGGCTTAAGAGATAGAGGGACTCTAAAAAACACTTTCGGCATCATTTTTTTTTTATATGGATCGAAGAAATCTTCATGAGGCGGTTTTGTTTCTCCTGAACTCATTTTTTGGCCAAAAAAATCATGTTTTTTAATGTAATCTTTTGAAGTGAAACTTTGTAGGTGGCGATTCGGTATTGAGTGTAAAATTTTTAGAGTCTTGTACCAAAAAATTTTCGTCATGAAAAATATTTCGATTCTCGTAACGTTTTTGTGTAGATGAGCAATGATATTTTTATTTTTTGTTTTTTTTTTTTCTATTTTTTGTGATGTTGGAACCCCCAAAACGGTGGCAGATAGTGTGTAGGTGTAAGAGTGTATGAAATAATTTAGGAAAATTATTTGCCACACCCCTTTTTACCGCCCACAAATCAATAGAAATTCTATATTTCGGACGGTTTTGATCGTATTAGACGAAAATTTGATAAACTTGGTTTGGTTAGTTACTATCAGCAACTGTACTAAAAATTTATTACAACGCCCCCTTTTTCCGCCCACAAATCAGTTAAAATTATATTATTATATTATAATTAATTATTATATTTCTGGCAGATTTGTTGCATAAGAGTTGAATTTGGTGATTTACTTTGTATGGTTACTTTCGGGAACTGTACTTAAAATGATTGTGGTCGCTCTTTATCCACGCCCACTTTTTGATAAATCATTAAAATTGACTACTTGGCCGATTGCGCTGAATTTTTTTTTTAGTTCAGGAAATTTTCTGGCACACTGCTTTCTATCGCCCACAAATCTATAAAAATTCTATATTTCGGACGATTTTAATCGTATTAGACTAAAATTTGGTAATTTAGTTCATATGCTTACTTTTGGAAACTGTACTAAAAATGAGCACTGTCACCTTATTTTAAAAGGATATGAGTGGAGTGAAGAAAAGTTCGCCAGGTATAACCTGAATTAAGCTGAAATTTGAGCAGTCGATTTGTTTCGAGCACGAAATGGTTTAAGGAAAAACATTGTTGCCACTCCTCTTTTACCGCCTACAAATTCATAAAAATGCTTTATTTTGAAATCTACATTCCCTGAGTTCTTATCCAAAGCTTCAAATGTCTGGTAATTTTACATAAAAAAAGCTAAGAACAATGATGGAACTAAAAAATGTTCAGTGTCAGTTGAAAAACTAGCTTTTATATCGATTACTTTGACGTTTTTGCTAATAAGATTGCTAATAAGAAATGTCATCTGTAATCTTTAAATGCCACACTTTTCTACAATTTGAAAAGAAAACCCAAGGCAACGACCATCATCATCATTAATCATTTTTAAAAGATATGCATTTCGCTGTACTAAAATTAGAAAGAAAATCGTTTAAAAAACATCAAGTGTACAAAATTTTCTTAAAGTCCAAAGATAGACAGGCCTCTTAAGAAGAGCTAAATTAATATCTAAACAAATCATATATTTATTTTTATTTCAAACAAAAAATCTTTTACATTTGATTTTTTATATCTAAATAACTCTATACTTCGCTCTTAAAGTAATTCAGACCCAAGTGACTTCAAAGAGTGAAAATGCTTTCCTTTTTTGGAATATTTCATTATTTTTATGCCTGGAAGTGGTTTTAGCTACATTAAATATAAAAATCTTTAGCAACAGCGGACAAATTAAAAAAACACATCATAAAAATTTCACTTTTGTACGCTGTACAATTTCAATAAAACCTTAAGTAAGCAAATAAACATACACAGTTGGTAACCCTGTCGTTACGTTTAAGCTGTTTGTCCTTGCAACCAGCCTGCCTGCTTGCCTGCTTAAGTCAATAGAGAGTCTGAACATTATTAAATCTCTCCCTACGCTATGCTAGAACGTTGCCAACAAAGCAATAAAAATACATTTGGCCATGTCAAACAATAAAATGAAGATCAAAATAAAATAAAATAAATGAAGAATCAACCAAGTGAAGAAGACGAATAAAATAAATAAAATTGAAAGCGGCTTGAGAGAGAAAAGTTTTGAAATTAATTTTGAATCCATGAATCGGTTAAACGACGCGGCGCATACAGCGCTTGTCTACTGATGAAAGTCAGGCAAGTGAAAAAATGGCGGAAATTGCCAAGAACCTGAGTCTTAAAAGAGGCCTTCGCAACACGCTGTGTTCCGCTTATATATATATGTATATATATATATATATATACATTTGTGTGTGTGTGTGTGTGTGTGTTTGTGTACATAAATGTGTGTATTTATTAACTTTTATATGTTTTTTTTTTAAATTCTGGTAGCAAAGTGAAAGCAATAAAAAACAAATAATAAGAAATTATTTAGAAAGTCAAAGCAGAGCGGAAACGGAAGTGGATACGGATGTAACGCAGTGTATTGTAGCAGCGGCTTTTGCGGTGGTGGGCTTAAAAACTTTTTTAATAAAACGTAAAGCAGCTTTGCAAACATTACAGCAAAGATCAGCTGTGAGTTAGAGACGAAAAAATAAAAAAACCAGCTGAAAAAGTGTCTGCTATTTGAAAGATAAACGTGGCGCTGCTGCTGCAGTTATGAGATGAATAGAGCATAAAGCAGCAAAAGAGGCTTGAAAATTCCAGCATAAAAATAATAAAACTTTCTGAAATTTATTCGAAACCAATACATAATGTTTTGAGTACATGTTTTGCTTATTAATTCAAATACAATTTAGTCCTTCTTTTTTCGATTAAGTCATTCGTTTTGTTTTTTTTGGCTTTTTATTGCATGCAACCACAATAAGATTAAAAAAAAACGACACAGCTCCGTTTTATTATGTTTTGTTCTAGTTTTCTTAACTCCACTCCTCCAGCCGTCCAATATGGCAATGGGAAAATTTGTGATATTAGCTTCCGGTTGGTAAAGTGCTTCATTTCCTGTGCACTGCCATTTTTGGCAAGATATCAAAACTCGTCACAATACGCCAGCCAACGAATTCATCGTGTGAGTCGTACCGGTGCCCGTTATGGTTGCGGCTTTGGTTACGCTTGTTGAATTCGATGCAAACGAGATTTAACGAGCTATGACTGAATGTTATTGCAGTGCTTTGAGTTGAAAAATGCCACACAAAAAATACATGTGAATAAAGATATTTAGGACCGGAACTAGCTGATGTATTCGGTAGTATTTGGGATCGTTAATGTTCTTAATTTTTCTTATTCTATAAATTGTATAATCATTGTATGAAATTTTGAAATAAGTCAAGCTGAAAACAAAATGTATTGGATAATCATGTATAAAAAGGTTTTTTATATTTTTTTTTTCGCTTTCACTCACATACAATAATCAATAAGTCTATTTCGGATAACAATAAATGCCAATAAGAAACAAACGAACAAATATTTATAGAGTGGATCGTATGAACGATTATCGAATTAGATTATGACTTGAAGTTTTTCAAATTAGCTTCGTTTTATGACTTTTAGATTTCGCAAGATAGAACATACAACAATGTTTAATTTAAAATATAAAATAAATTGACCAATTCAGCCCTTGGAAGGACTTTGACCGAGCTTCTCTTGATCAACTTGTATTGCGCGTGTTATTAAATGTTTAAACACAAATGATCAAGAACTGGACCTACGAGTTTTATGCAGACTCCGAACGGCTTATGTTCTCAAGAAACTTTAGATGGCAATTTTTACTTTCTGAGACTTTCCATTGTCTGCAGAGAGGTGGCGGCCAAACAGAAACATTAATTCAATTAAAAAACATTTTTTCTATGGGCCACCCACTCTACCAATAGGCTAAGGTCACCAAAAACCCGACGTTTACCTCCCGTTCGAAGGCAAGTCCCGTAAATGACGTCATAATAATACTAAAATTCCTTTAAGCTCCACAAAAGTTAATCTTTTTACTTTAATTTGTGCACATGTGCTCAAACTGTCAGTATTCATTCAGAATATTAAATTTGGTTAAATCTTACTTTAAAGGTGACGTCATCAAAATAACCAATCTGTCATAAGTTCCACAAAAATTAATGATTTGACTTGCCGCAATATACCACATAAATTTTGCTATTTGATAAGCACAGACAAAATCATTATCAATTCAGACCACATAACTGTCCATTTAACACAATATTTCTCGTGTCCTTTCATGTTTATAGTAGCAGCAAATAACATTTTTTAGCGGTCTTTTTCGGCATCATAAACGACCAATGCAAACAAAGTAAATAACACCGCAATATTCATTCAATAATTTGTGCAAATAAAATGTGTCTCCTTTAATTTGAGGATATTTCTGTTCTGAAACAATAAAAGCAAAACGCGATCCAGGCGATAACATAAAAATCACGTACGAAATCGTTGTCGCTAGGCTCTTGTATACGCTAAAAGCGGACTGTATTAAAATATGTCTGTATGCGTGACAGTTTTTTCTGTTTATTCAGACTTAAGCTATGCGTCAGTTAATTCTCACACGAACTGGATCTTTTCAGCTTGAGCTACTTATACGAAATGAAAGTAAGAATTTTTGAACATATTTTTTAATAAAATATAAAAAAAATTATTTCTAATGTTGGTACAAAAGTTTCGTTTCCAAAATGCTTACAGGTTTATAAAACACGGCACTCTTAAATATTTTTAAGCATTTCATTCATTTTCTGCATATGTGCAAGAAAAAACTCCCACACACTAATTAGACTAAGTTTTTCGCTTGTTTATTGTCAAAGAAAAGCTTCTTAAATTGTTACTTCAAGGAACACATTCACTCATTCCCACATACGCACTCAAATATACACAAAATATCTGTACTAATGCAGCTATGTAGTTGCATTTGTATCTACCGTCATTGCCATTGTATATGTATGTATGCAATAATTGGTGCTCTAAGTTAAGAACTTTGAAATTGTAACCAATTTATTTATGAATGTCTTTTGCATAAAACTCCAAAACCTACTATATCAATGTGTATTCACATATGTATCTGTGCATGTGTGTTTGTGTTGTGTTATGCTTGTCAACTTCATAGTAACGAACGTTCGGCAACAGTAAAAGTTGAAATTTTACGCTATCTACAACTTTATAATTAATTGGCAAAGTTGAATGTGAAAAAGCTATAAAAATGAAACAGTTACGTTAAAAAAAAACAAGCAAAAAGCGTACATGTAATATCGAAAACTAATTTTAAAATGATTTGAATTTTTTTTAAATAAGTCAATTTTGTGAAGGTTCGAAATTTTTTTCTATTTTACTCGTATTATCTACTTAAATCTTTGTTAGGACTATGACTCTCCTAAACTCAACTTCACGAAATCCTTTAAGATCAAATTCTATACAGGGGCAGAGTGGTGCAATGGAGGACCTGACTTAGTCCTCGATGTTTTATTTTACACTAATGGCTCCAAGATGTAGTGCGGAGTGGGAGCTGGTATATACTCAGAGAAGCTGGGAGTGGGTGAAGCTTTTCGTCTATCAGACTCAGCCAGCTTTTTCTAGGCCGAGGCTTTAGCGATAAGAGAAGCTTGTCGCGCATTAACCCTTCGATTCAGGAAACTTCCGTTGCAATATGAGTTCTTGCCAAACCTTATATGAAATGTATGGCCAGGTGTTTTCGTGTCTATGTTTATGGCTGTATATATATTAGGGTGTATATATCCAAAAAAAATTATGTCTGCGGCTTTTCCACTTCTATTTGACCTTAGAAACACTCTCTAGAAAGCGCATCTCAATTGCGCAAAGGTTTAGAGGTCGCAAATTCATTTTCTAATTTTCCCATGCGATTTGTATGAGGAAAAATCAGTTTTGCTGGTAAATTGAATTTAGAATTGTTATTTTGATTATCTTTTAAGCAAAATGGTTAAAAAAAACGTGTTCCCTCAAATTCTGTCTGTTATGACATATTCAAATTTCATTTTCATCTGATTATTATTTTGGAATTGTTCCTTTTTGAATAAGTGTATGTCTTGTGTTTTTGAATAAGTGTATAAGTGTAGTCCTTGCACTAGAGCTCAGGCTAAATGGTCTGTGTTTTTTATGCAAATAAAAAATTTATTCAATTTTTCTTCTCCGACGTTTCCCTGGTTATTTTTCAGTTTCTTCAGGGAATTTTATTTACCTTAAAATGAATACAAAAAGTGATATGGTGGTAAGAGTATAAAAACAATAATTATAATTAATTTTTAGATTTTTAGAATAATAAGTTAGAACTTACAAATTTATATTTTACATTAAAAACTGATGTGTCTGTTTTATTATAATAATTTTAAATTTTTTGTTTGAATTGCCTTTTATACAAATTGAACATTTTAAAAAAGAATTTTATTGCGTTTCATTGCTATTTCAATTTGTATATTATATAAAAAAGTTATTTTAATAATAAAAATTATTTAATATTGTTTTCAATACAGTTGCAATCCCGGAAATCCCGGAATCGCCAAAAAACCCAAAATTGCAAGCCCTTATCACCATACAAACCAACTAAGCTCTTTTTTTCGTCAAAGAACTATATCTAGCGGTAAAATTTTCTCTTAAGATATAATCGGGGCAAATTTTTTAAAATAATAAAAGAGCTCAGTTAGTTTAGCTCTTTATCGCTATGTAAACTAATATGTTGAACTTATTTCTTCATATCTGCCTTTGTTTCAAAAGGGATAAAAAAAATGTGTGAACAAAAGATGTTTTCAATATGAATACTTGGACTTAAAAATAAGGTTTGGAAAATGATATAATTAAAAAGTTAAAAATTAGAACCACTCGCTCAAAACATTCAAATTTTGAGAAACTTTTAAATTGGAAAAAATAGTACTTATTATAAATTGTAAGAAATTTAATACGGTCATATAAAATTTGTCATAACAAAAACTTCTTTTTGGGCTTGGGAGAAAAGCTGTTCAATTTAATTAAACATTTAAATAAGAGTTAAAAAAGTTTGCGATAATTTTGTTATACCGATACTTTTTTTATACCGATACTTTAGTATCACTGGTTTAATATTTAAAAAAAAAAATATTTATTTAAACAACTTTGACGAAGTTCATGTTTCAAAAAATACAAAACTAGCAACAAAACCAAAAGAAATGAGAGAAGCTGATTGACAAGCAATTATCGAATGTATACAAGATTATGAAAAATATGTGAAATACTCGAATTAGTTGGTTGGGGTCAGTAAAAAAAAATGCTTAAAAATAATTAATTAATACCAACGTGACATTTAAAAAACAAAAGCCCATTAACTGTAACGGAGAAGCAGTTTTAGACTGTATTTTTAATTACATTCCTATAAGACCTGAAAAATATCCTACACATATATCTGTGGTCACAAGAAATAATGACTATACTCAAAATATCGTAAAAAAGCGATATGAAATTTACTTTATTGCCAATTTTTGGAAGTATGTAGATATCCATTTTTTTGCCCAGAATTGATCATCACTTATGTATGCATGTATTTTGTTTGTAACGGTTCATATATTTAAAAAAAATGGGTCGTAGTTCGTGCAATTAAAATATCGTTTTTTACGATACTTTGAGTTTAGTCGTTATACCTTGTGACCACAGACATATGTATTTTATAATTTATGAACTAAAAAGATTTCAACAAATTTATATTGGAGTAAAAAATTTATGGCTTTAATATAATGATATTTTTTACGGAAAAGTATTTGGTTCCATTCCAAACCATAGGTTAGGTTATGTTAGGTTAGCGTGTGGCTGTCTTAAACGAGACACACTTAGGCCAATAAGGCCCATTGTTATACCAAGGGTTTATTTTTCCTATCGCTATTTAAACCAGTTTGAGCTGTTTACTAAGCCTAGGGTTAGGTAAACCGAAGATTGTCAGAGCTCGTCAAGGTCATTGAAGAACTAGTTTCCTAAGTGGAGGACGCGTTTTTGAGCCAACGCTGGGCAAGTGCAGAGGAAATGTATTCTAGATTCTTCCTCCTCCTCATCTCTACAGCTTCTGCAGAAGTCGTTGTGGGGTATGCTCAATCTTTCAGCATGTCTGCCAACAAGGTAGTGCCCCGTAGGGATCCCTACCATGGTGCTAATGTTGTCTCTACTGAGAGAAATGAGTTATTTTGAACGCTTAAGGTTAAGTTTGGGCCAAATTTGCCAGGAATCCAGCATAGAAGGATTTTGAGCTGCTCTGCCATTTCGCTTAGAGATCTGCGGCAGTTAAGAACTGTTTCAGATGTTATTTCAACAGTTCCTAGGACTTGACTGTCGGCTTGACTGTCAGATAGTATGCAAATATCCATGGAAGATATCTCATTTGCCTGAAGCCAAGTTAACGCTTCATGTATAGCAGCTAATTCAGCTTGAAATACACTGCAATGGTCAGGGAGCCTGAAGGCTAAATGAATGCTTAATGCTTCTGAGTACACTCCTCCACCTAATTTGCTATCTAGTTTTGATCCATCAATAAAGATCTCAATGACATTGTGAGGTGAACGGTTTCCAAGTTCCCACTCTTCTCGAGAAGGAATGGTTGCATCGAACTTCCTTTCAAAGGATAGTTTTTGTGTGATATAGTCAATGGACCTAGGTATGGGAGGGAGAAATTTTCTAATGCAAGAATGTCCTAGTGTACCTTCTTTCCACTGGGAGGTGGCTTTTAGGCGGATGGCTGTAATTGCAGCCAGCTATTTAGCTAGGATGTCAAGTGGTGTAAGATGGAGCATTATGTCTATTGCGTCTGTCGGAGTGGTTCTTAGGGCTCCACTGATGCACAGTAGGGCGTTTCAGAAAAGACGTTTTTTCTGATTTTTCCAACTCTTGAAGCGGAATATTGAAGTTTGTGATTTAAGAGAATTTTTAAATTTTTTTTGGATTTTTTGAAGATGGGTACGGGGTCGCTGAAATCGATTTTATCAAAAAAATGAGGTTATGGAGAAAAATTTTTAATATTAATTTTTGCTGGTGCTTTTTCTTCATAAAACTAAACAATTCTCTTCTTAATGATCCGATCCCACGACAAAAAAATGATTGATGTGAAAAATTATTATATTAAGGACCACTTTGATAGTCTTAAAAGTACAAAATTATGTTTTTATAGATTTCAAACCTCAATAACTTTAAAAGTTTTCAACATTTTTTCAAGATGAAAAATGCGTTAGAAAGGTCTTTAAATTACCTTTCATTCGGTATATAGGTTTCTTTTCACTTGCGGGAGAAATATAAGAAAAAAATTTAAGTTTGAGAAAATTTTTTTTTTATTTTTAAAATTTTATAAAAATTAAAAGAATTTCATTAAGTTTCGTTCTTGGTTAAGTAAAAAAAAACATTTAATATACATTGTTTTAATAAAAATATCAAAAATTCAATTCATCAATATATTTTTATTTCCATACAAAATCAAAAGATATTAAAAAAACAAATTCATGTTATTTAATGAACAAATTAAAATTAAAAATTAAATTTGTATCTAAAATCACAATATATAAAACATTAAATGTGGAAGAAAACATGTATCAACAAAAAATTCCATTTTTATTTTATACAAAATCGAGAAAAGTATGGTTACAGTTTTCTAAAGTTACAGTTTCTTAAGAGCTTTTTCAATGACATTTTTGTTTACATTAGGTATATTTTTGTGATTTTAATCAACGCTAATCAACAAGTTTTGAAAATCATCCTCATTTTTTGTAATTTTTTTGTTATATATTGTAGCTGACGCCACGCCTCTTTCTGATATATCATTCACAACATATAGTTTTTCTAGTTTATTCTTTACAGTAACAAAATCTTCACCATTTTCCCATAAATGTGTATCTTTCGAATAGGAAAAAAAAATGAATAAGCAATCGCCAATGACATTTACACATTCGACGTGTTGTGTTGTATTTTTAGGGAGCTTTGTCTTTTAGTATTGCATTTTTTGCGGCGTAAAACTGTAACCATACTTTTCTCGATTTTGTATAAAATAAAAATGGAATTTTTTGTTGATACATGTTTTCTTCCACATTTAATGTTTTATATATTGTGATTTTAGATACAAATTTAATTTTTAAATATAATTTGTTCATTAAATAACATGAATTTGTTTTTTTAATATCTTTTGATTTTGTATGGAAATAAAAATATACTGATGAATTGAATTTTTGATATTTTTATTAAAACAATGTATATTAAATGTTTTTTTTTACTTAACCAAGAACGAAACTTAATGAAATTCTTTTAATTTTTATAAAATTTTAAAAATAAAAAAAAATGTTCTCAAACTTAAATTTGTTTCTTATATTTCTCCCGCAAGTGAAAAGAAACATATATACCGAATGAAAGGTAATTTAAAGACCTTTCTAACGCATTATTCATCTTGAAAAAATGTTGAAAACTTTTAAAGTTATTGAGGTTTGAAATCTATAAAAACATAATTTTGTACTTTTAAGACTATCAAAGTGGTCCTTAATATAATAATTTTTCACATCAATCATTTTTTTGTCGTGGGATCGGATCATTAAGAAGAGAATTGTTTAGTTTTATGAAGAAAAAGCACCAGCAAAAATTAATATTAAAAATTTTTCTCTATAACCTCATTTTTTTGATAAAATCGATTTCAGCGACCACGTACCCATCTTCAAAAAATCCAAAAAAATTTTCGAAATTCTCTTAAATCACAAACTTTAATATTCCGCTTCAAGAGATGGAAATTTTTTTTTTTTGAAACGCCCTAATGCACAGTTCCGCTGATCTTTGAAATTTACTGAGAAGGTTTAGGTGAGTCTCTTTTCGAGTGCATGTCACCAGATAATAGCACAATATTGCAAGATTGGCCTTACAACTGCTGTGTATAGCCAGTGAGTAAAACTTGGTTGTAAACTCCGACTTGCTACCTACTGCCTTTTTGTATGAGTACCGGGCAATATACGCTTTTTTGGATCTCTCGAGCAGATTGAGCTTCCAGTTTAGTTTCCTTTCCAGTATAAGGCCCATGTATTCTGCTTGATCTCAGAAGCTAAGTCTTGTATTTCCCAGTTTAGGAGGACTAATTAGAGATAAATTGTGTTTTCTGGAGAAAAACACTTGTTCAGTTTTATTTAGGTTAACGCTGAGCCCACAGCTGATATCGAAACCATAGATAAAAGTTGAAATTTTCAAAAGAATTTGTGAAACCTTTTAGCAATTATACATATAAAAAAAACAACATAATGGCTAATAATACGTTTAAACCGTTTTTCTCAATTTGGGAAAGGATAAAGAGTTTTAAGGTTGAAAAAACTATTCTTCCTGAAAGTGCAATGATAGACTTTAAAACTTTCAAAACTTCAAAAATATAACAACAAAATAATTCCAATGTCGCAGTTTCATTCCATTCTAAACCATTGGAAACATTGGTTGAGCTATTTTTCATGTATCCATTCAAGAATCATGCTCAAATAAGCACTTCAAAAGATGTCTCCTTTAGGTTTAATGCGGTAGAAAGAAAAATATAAATTTACCAGCTGATATACCCGGTCTTACTCTGGAATTTATTTGGTAAAAATTTTTCTTTAGAGGATTTTATTTTAAGTATTAACACACATTTTTCCCCCATATCCAGATTTTGAAGTTTAATGTGAAAATCTAAGGATGTAGTTTTAAAATCCTTTACCATACTTACGACGTTTTTTAGGTTTCGTGGTAAGTTAATTAGCATTGTAACATGTAATCTTTCGAAATACCTGTAAATCGTTTAAGAGGATGCGACAATGTTTCAATTTATCTTAATATCAAATAGTTTATCGTTAAAATTGTTTGATATTTTTCTCAAAATTTTTGTATTTTATCTTTGTTTACAGTTTTTTTTTTCTTCCTCTTTCTCACCCCACACTAGTGTTTTCTTTATTTATTTATTTTTTTTTTTTGTTAGCACACACGATTTGCATTGAAAATTCAATTTATTTCGCTCGATTTGGTAACAAATCGAATTTCACAATTTTGCCCAAATGTTGTAGAACGCATTCCATATCAACTCCCACGTGAATCAAGTTACGATTCTACTCTATATTCTGTTAAGAGAGCTCTTCAAAGTGTATTAAATAAAAATATACAAGCATTCCTTTCTAAGTGGAAAAACTGTGGTATTGAGCGCCAATGTTAAACACTATACAATGTGTATTGGTATGAAATTGTTGCTGTGTGTGTGTGTGTGAGTGTAAGTATGTGTGATGATATCGAATTTTCGAATTGAAATATTGTCACATCGATAAATAACTAATGGCAGTAAATAGATTTTCATATTTTCTATGCAGGTAGGTGACATCGCTGGGTGGGTGACCGGGTTGACTGACAGGGTCGAGGGAATTGATACAGCATTGAACAGGGAAACTAAGCTGTTATGGTTTTTTTTTATTTCACATATAATATTATTCAATTCATTTATATACATGTGTGCCTTCCGGTTGTTTATGTGTGCGAGCTTCGGAATTCATAATTCAAGCAGAAAAAATGCACAATACACGCGATGGAAAATAAAGAAAGTATAAAAAATAAAACATAATGTTGGCAAGAATAAAGAGCAGCATCTGCTTGGATAACGCAATCAAACTGAAGCTCATCTAAATTCAAATTCGACAGAGATAAATTCCGGGTAAAGCAACCGAAACAAACACCATGCATTGGCCACAAGCAGTAGATGCTTTGTTAACATGACCTAGGCAAGCAGAGAAGAATGCGATGCGATAAGGTCACATGAAGTGAGGGCCAAAACAAAATGTTGCAAGATACATATATGATAAGCTTGTTTATCGAGCAACGAATGCGAATGAGTTTGATCTTTGAGTTCTCAAGCATTTGCTCTTCATGAATTATGAATTTTTTTTTGGATACTGCTTATCCTTTCTTAAGAATAATAATAAAATTGCAAATTGAACCCTTTAAATGCAGACATTATCAATGCGTATGAGGTCAAATAATGTAGCCTTTATTTAGGTTTTATACGTAGAAGATATAAGAAAGGAATATTAAAAAAATTGCTTAAATATGAGCAGCAACATGCGAGTATATTGAGAATTATATTGAAACGAAAAAAACAAATATAATGGAATGCATAAATGTTTAGTCAAAAGAAAAAGTTAAAAGAACTGTTATTACAATGTATGGAAAAAATTGTGTATAAGAGATGAAAATTATCATGAAAACAAATGTTTTTCCTGAAAATAATATAAACAAACCCAAACTTGGAGAACAGCAAACTGCAATTCAAAAGATTAAGCGCATTTAAAGGAAATCCTCAGAAACTGTGGCTACTACTTTTAGGCCAATCCGCTTTTTCAACTTAACAAGTTGTGTCAGACTTAGTTTTTAACACACACACACACACACAGACAGAGAAAATAACATAACTACTTCCGCAATTCCTAGAGTAAAACAAAAAGTAACAACAAAAGCAAAAGCAGAGGCAAGTCCGTCCAACAATTACAATCATAACCGCAGAAGAAACTAGCAAACAAACAAGCGGATGCAATATCTTCTCATAGCCTCAATTTCTTAACTCAAAGCAATTTAAAGAAAATAAAAGTGTGTAACTTATTCTAACTTTTACCTCTCCATCTTTGTTCAACGCATATAGCAAAACCAAGCTGTTTTTGTTTTACTGTTTTTATTTTTACTTTTTTTTTTTTGCTTTTGTTTGCTTTCAATTTCTTATCGCATCCGAAAAATGTTCATTTTCTACAAATGACGGAAACGGAAGTTGATCAGGCAGAGGAAACCAACGAACCAACCAACCAAGCGCAATGCAACGACCACAGCGTCGAAACAAACGACTGTGTTGGTCACCACCTGGCATCGACAAGTGGTGAACAAAGCGTGCCATGAGCTAAAGATTTTGATTAAGTGGTATTTTTGGTAGCTAGTTGGTAATTCGGTAAAAGTGCGCAGTGCTGGAAGACGAGCCAAACAATTGCAGCAGCGGCTGTGCCAGCGCACTCAGCATAAATGAGTAACTTGACGGCAGAAGATTGCATTTGAACAAAAAAGCAGCACACTGGACATTTTTTATTGTGATTGTTGTTGTAGTTGTTCTGATAGTTTATCTCGGCTGCTGTTGTTGGTTGGTATTTCCTCTTTTTATCTGCAGTTACAACAATACAAAGTGAAACGAACCATTAAATTGAAATCAATTGTTAAACGATTACTTCAGCGTGCTCGGCAGAGAATGTCGTGAAGATTGCATGATGAATGAAATAGTTTTATTATTTTCTGGTACTTTGTTATTCGCATCGTCATTATTGGCACAATTATGTTGGTCAAAAAGCAAAAGTTATTGCCAAAAAAAAATGTCTTCAAAATCTGGTTAGAATCTGGAAACAAGCGTTACAAAATAGCTGACAATGAAATAAAACTCGAAAAGATACCTATTATACTTATTCAAGGCTTTAAATGAGTCTCTAGGATCAACAAATGACTCTGGAAACTTAGTCAATGGACTAATTTATACAAAGGGAATAAACTTTACGTTAAACATTTTTTGAAACAAAAACTGCTTAGAGTCAGGCAAAAAATCTTTCACATCTATATATTAATTTATACGTGAACACAAAATCTTAGCTCCCTTTTTACCCACTTTAAGACAACACATTCGAATAAAACGTATATCATTTTAAAGCTCTAGTTCATACCATGTGAACAATATAATTTTTATTCAAATGTTTTATCATTAATATAGATAAAAATTATAACTTAAAATAACTTTTCCCTCCATAAAAAAACACCAATAAAATGCAAAGCCACACAGATCTGTTTAAAAGCCACGCAGCTCTATTGAGCTGCTTTCTGTGAAAGAGTAGAATGCAAGAGTGAAAAAAACCAGAGCCTATCCTATCTTTTCGGACACATTCACATTCGCTTCAATCTTTTAATATTATGATGGCCCTAGCAGCAATCCATCTCATTATAGTTCGTTTTCAAAAATCCTTTTTTGTTTCCAAGTAAAGTGGCGAATCAGACGCTAAGGCTTCGAACCATGACATACCATGTCGAAACTTGCCATCTTAAACATTTTTTGATTAAACACCTTGTGTATTATAACAGTGCCGTGAAATCAAATCTAAGAACCATTATATTAACATATTTTTTTAATTTAAGCTTCTCGTGAAAACTAAACGATTATGAGTTGTAATTAATTTTTAGATTATACGCAATTTACGCATATGTACCATAAGTGGAGAAAATTCACAAAAATTAAAAAGAAACTTTCTTTTAAAAATACATTAGAAATTGTGATATTTAAATTATTTAACTGCTAACCGTTTCTATGCCTTAATTTTTCTTATAAAATATATTTGTGCTATTTTGGCTATTTTACTCTTTGTTCATAATTCGAATTTCAGATAATACCATAAATGAAAAAAATTGTTAAAACCTGTTCTACCAACTGAAAAGTATCCACCTAAGCTGTTTGACCTACCACCAGCCTCTCTATTTAAATGCTTGTGGCTTCAGCACCAATCACAACACGGATAACTGCAAGACCATTTTTTTCTCATTCCATGCATATTAAAAATACCCTCTAGAGTTGTCAAATACTCGGCAAAATTTAAAAACCGGGTTTTCAGTAACCGATAATTTTTTAAAAAAATGTATTTTTTTTGAAACCGTTTTCAATTGAATCAAAGGTGAATAGAATAAAAATTATTAAAAAACTAAAAACCTTAAATATGGTAAAATGATTTAACATTTTGAATAATGCATTAGAAATCAATTTGCAATGTATCTTATAAAAAAAAGAAAACCTGTAAGCATTTAAAAGACGATTATAAGATAAGTTTACTTTGCGAAGCCTAAGGGTTATTTGGCAGGATCACTTTCCGATGGCCCAACCGATGTATTCGCTATTCAAGAAAAATTTTCAAAATCTTCCTTCGCTCATTTTGGTGATCGATGGAAGATGGATCGCTTTTTGATCGGCTAAGCGATGAATGCGTGATTCAAGAAAAAACTTCAAATCTTCTTTCGCTCATTCCGTCGATCGTTGGAAGATTTATCGCTTTTCAATCGCCCAAGCGATACATGCACGATTCAAGAAAAATCTTCAAAATTTTAATTTCTTTATTTTGGTGATCGTTTGAAGATGGTTGTTTTAAACATTTTCAGAAACGATCGTTAGAATATGAAGCAGGCTCTGAAAAATTTAAAAAAGTTATTAAGATATTGTGAAACATGGTAGCACAATACAGGTAGTCTCGTGGCTAATCGTGATCTCTTTGACAATACTACCAGAATTGTCAAAATCATTTTTTTTTTAAAAGATCATAGAGAAAAATTAAATAACTCCAATTGGATATTTTTGTGTTGTGTTTAAAAACTTGAATAAAAGTGAATTACTTATTTTTTTTTTTTTTTAATTAAAATGAAGTGCGTGTTGTACCAAAAACTTTTTGGCAAGGCCGAGTTTTCATGTTGCAGCTGACGAGCCTAGAAGACAACGATGAAACATGGCATGTGCCAAAAATTTTAAAAAAGATGCTCGTGTTTGCTATAAACACTTCCACGAAAATGATTTTTTGGAACCTCATATAAATTACTTCAACAGCTGCACACAATCCTATTTTAATTTGATTGATCAATAAAAAATTAAAAATGAAAAATAGTTTCAGCCATGGCAGATTCTTTTTAATTTTTCCTTTCTCATCGCATTCTCATCGGTTGCAGATTTTGCTCTGTAAGGCAGAGCTGTCAGTAGCCTTTTGACAGTTATGGTAGTTCTCTCTCATCCGTGCGACTACCTCTATTCTTCTACCATGTTCTGAAAATAATACAAACTGAAAATGGTATATCTTTTTGTTAACCGATTTAACAAAAAATGTCCCATATAAAACAACTTATAACATTCAACAAGGACTCTTCTTGTCGGCGAATCGCTTTTGCCGGTTCGTGTAAATCTCTAAAAGGCGATTCGTTTGCGAATCTTTCCGGCTAATCGTTTTTATGACCTCCGCCGCTAACAGTCAGTGATACCTGAATGGCTTCCAAATGAGCTCGCCGGCGATTGTCTTATCTTCCAAGCGATTCGCTGACGATTCTGCAGGGATGATGAAGATAAATAAAATATGAATTTAAATTATAAATAAATATTGTCAGAATTTTTTAGGAGAACACATACCAATACACA
The DNA here is from genome assembly GCA_963920525.1 of Dichetophora obliterata. NCBI lineage: Eukaryota > Metazoa > Arthropoda > Insecta > Diptera > Sciomyzidae > Dichetophora > Dichetophora obliterata. The sequence continues at coordinate 256,651,484 of OY986436.1, forward strand.
ATTAGGGTATTCACAAGGTGTGCTATCATGTCATAATGTCATATTGTACTAAGATTTACACAAGTTTGAACATTTTATTGTTTCCTTCTATATAAAAAGTACTAATATATTACAACGCTATGTTTATTGAAGTGCCGTAAGCCAACAGCTGTTTCTTATTTGCATTTATTTATCTTGTAAATTTTAGTTTTAAAATTTTAGGACAATATGACTTGATAGCACACCTTATGAATACCCTGAATATAATATGTATATATAAAAATGGATCGTGATTTGATCGGATGCTTAAAACCTAGAACCGAATGGACAAAATAAGATACTACCTTCTTCGGCTTTGTTCGTAATTGCTACGCGAAGGCTTAGGAAAAAAGAAAATGTTAACACACCCCTTTAACCGCCCATAAATCAATAAAAATTCTATATTTAAGACGGTTTTGGTAGTATTATACTAAAATTTGGGAAATAAGTATGATAACTGTCGGTAACTATACAAAAATGGGCGTAGTCACACTATAGCTACGCCTATTTTTAAGAAAAGATAGAAAGACTTCGATTATACTGGTCCGATTGAGCTCAGAGTTTGGCAATGGATTTGTTTCGAGTACGAGATGGTTTCATAAAAATTTTCCACACCCCTTTTACCGCCCAAAACTATAAAAAAATTTGCGATTTTGAATAGCTTTATAGTTATGGGTCACACAGCCTGGAAATTGGGTATTCAACCATAATTTACATGTTTCGTTTCACTGAAAACATTTTATAAAAGTTGGACAAGGGGGAATTGCACCTCTCGTATACCCCAAATTTGCGATATCGAATAGCTTTAGAGTTATAGGTCGCGCAGCTTCAGAATTTAGTATTCAACCTAAATTTACAAATGCAGTTTCATTGATTTCATTTTATGAGCGTTGGACAAGGGGGCGTGACAGCAACGCGCCGGATTTAAGCTAGTTTCTAATAAAGGCCAGCAGAATCCTCACTAAAACATATAAAATTATGTATCTATAGCATTTTATAATAACATTTTAAATTTAAAAATCATGTTTTGAGAAATCTTGCTTAAAAGTTTTCAATCACCATGCAAGTGCTATGAAAGAGTGTTTTGTTATTGTGCCATAATTTTTGCTACGGTCATGCTAATAGCTCCAGATTTTGTGCGGTAATAGTCGTATATGCTTGAAACACAGCTACATCAATAACTCAGATGTGCCTTAAGTCGACTCTTGAGGTTATTATAAAACACTACAGATATTAAGTTTTATGTTTGGAAAAAGGTGAATTAACAATGTTAAATTAATTCGTCTTCATATTTGAGTATTTATATTTTTTGAAAAATACGTTCTAAAAACGAAAACGCAATCGAAACCGAAAAGGAGAGTTTAAGATATTTTTGAATAAAAATCTCTAGAGATATAATTCTTAATTTTAAAATGCGATGAAAATTATGGATAATTTTACTAGCTTAAATTAAAAAGTTGAAAATCTTTATGACATTTTAACAATTAAAAATAGCAGAAATTAAAAAAAAGCAATAAAATACTTCTTGAGAGCATGAACAATAGTCACTCGGAGTCGGCATTAAACTTGTAGGTTCAGTTCTAGATGATTTGTGTACAAACATTTAATAACACTCATAAAAGGCATGTATAACGCAGCGCTGCACTACATTATTGCGTTAATGCAGCGCTTATGCTTTTGCGTTGATACACTTGTTGCATTAAAAGTAACGCAATATCGCAGATATACAAATATTTTCTTTTTTGTTCTTCTTTCTTTTTCCTTCGAACGAGTTCGATTTTAAAGAATCCAACTTCAAGTGTTCAGCTTGTTTTTTGGTGTATACATGTATTTCTTTGCTTTCTGTATCAAACTTGAAAGAATTAGAGTTTGGCTGCATGCTCAAAATATAGGTTAGATTATATTTGGTGGATGTTGAGCTCATATTGAAACACCACTTTATTCGGTTTGTTGTATTTTTTCAAAGTGAGGCTTAACTGCGCATACTTCACTACATTATTCAATGCGCTAACAAACTAATCAAACTAAAAACAAATACCTCATAACTCTACGCGCTACCAAACCAAAAATCTCACTGTGTTGATATAAGTCCTTTCGATGCAGGGATAACAGCATTTCAAACTAACTCATGGCGCAATTGCGCTAACGCATTTCGCTGATGTGTTCGAATTGGTGTATTAAAGCAGAACAACGCATTTTTGGCAACGTCAGCACTGTCTAATACACAACAAAATTGATCATAAGAAGCTCAGTCAAAATTTTTTCAAGGGCTGGAAACACACATTAGTTTTTTTTTTTTCTTAAGTTTAAAAATATCTCGATAAAAAAAACTACAATGTTTAAAGCGAACAAACATTGAAAAATAAAACCGGTTTCCCGAAAAACCCGAAATCTTGATTGGCAACTCTAGCAGCTTCGCAGTGGTTATTATTCTGGCTACAGGAATTGGTACTTCAGCATGAGGGTCGTGCTTGCTGCCCAACAGCTCGTTAACTTAATAATATTAAAAAGTCTCAAAAAATGAGCACAAATACGGAGCCTTTTATTTTTTCTTCTTCATTTTCGACAAAAATAATGACAGGTTAAAACGATTTGCGAGTCGGATGCACGTTAGTTTTGGGGGTCGGAAATGAGTTTTTCTCCGGCAGTGTTGCAGCCATATTAATGGATATTTCTTACCACAGATTTGTTAGGATTTTTTTCATTTTATTTTGCCTTCTCGTTGTTAATTTAAATTTTAAATCACTTTTTGTTGCTTATTTTTTGATGAATAAACTTGTCATTCTTCTGCTGACTGACCCCAAATTAAGTGTTCAGGACAAGTAGGAAAGATTAGAGTAAGGCTTGCAATAATAAAATGGCGGTGAATGTGTTTGACAATGTAATTATTTAGAGCAATGATGTTGTTGTTCTTGGTGTTGTTCTTAGCGTTGTTGTTGTTGTTGTTGTTTTTGTTGTTGCCACTGGTGGAGGCTTGTAACTGACAGCTCATTGAAGCACATAAACAAATTCAATATTAAGCTGAAGCAGGATGGAGCAAGCATGCAAGGATAAAGCTTAAAGAGCTGCGTACGCTTCAACTAAGAATAACTACAGAGTAAAAAAAAGAATAATAATGTTCATATAGCGGCATTTTAAAGTACAAACAAAATTACTCATTTTCTAGATACATTTCCATTTCTTGTTAGTTTTTGTCAGCGTTTATTTAGTTAACAGCACAATGTCACTCGTTATATCAGAATGCCTGCAACGTGCTTAACAATGCAACTCATGCAACAATGAAGCACCAAGTTGATGACCTACCTCCTCCCACACCCACTTGGCGCCCACATCATTGTGAGACAATCTTTTGACTTCTGGTCAATGTGAAAAACGACACTCAGTAACAATGCGAGTGCATAGAATGCGTTTCAATTTAATGAAGCTCTGCTAGTGACAACATGTGTGTGTCAAACTATTTGTTTGTATGTGTGTATGAAACACCCTGCAGTGCATAGAAATGCGAAATGATTGCACCTGCACATGAAAATAGAGCCTTTAATGCTTTATGTTGGTTTTGACTTTCGACATCCGACGGAGCTGCAGTAGGTAGAGCAGTCTTTTGTGTTATTGTTATTGAAAACTCTGTTCTGTTCTTTTTTTTATCACATGACATGCACGCACATCATAAGCATTGAAGTGACAATTAAAAATTGTAGCGAGATGCAGTTGGCAGCACTTTGAATAAGTACCGGAAGTAGAATCAGTTACGACAGTTTGGCCTGCATTTTGTATTGCATTGTACATTGCCTGGGCAAAGAGAAAAATGAAAATTGGTAAAAACAGATGAGGACATTAAGTATCCGGCCGATGATTTAGCCTCGAGCTTTTTGTTTAAAACACAATTTACAAGATGATCATTATGCTACATAAGCTCAAATTTTTTCATACTCTATCTAACCTTTTTACAGGAATACTTAATATATTTTGCTTACTCTTTCCATGCATCATGTCGGAAATATTTAATTTTGAGTTTGACCCTTCTTTTAACCTGCCATTGCTTCCTTCCCACACTCAAGAGCAATCATGTTTCCGCTTAACAATGTGCAAAATATTCTTTTTAGCTACCAAGGGTAGCCGTATGTTTAATAATATTAGGATAAGATCGACCGTTTAGCTGCAAAAGGGTGCTTTACGGCACTGCTGCCTGAGGCCATGTTAAAAATTGTTGAATATATTTCGAGATAAGGTATCAACGTTCTAAAACGACCCTGACCAAAGAAGCGTGGTGAACATATGAAATAAGTTGATAAATATTATTGTGTTTTTTTATTCAGATACAAGCAGATTTTCTACAAGCAGATTTTCTGACAAAATATTTTTTTCAATTTATCATTCAGATTTTAACTAAAAATAGAGTGTTTATTTTATAGAATCATTTTTATTTGGGAAAAATTCTATCGCGAAGCCTTAAAATGTAATAGTTTTTTTTAATACAATGTTTTAGAAACATTCCTGCCAATTGGATATAGTTATTATTCTGAGACCCGTTGTCAGGATTTTCAAGGGGTGGTGGGGTTAATTACATGTATTTATTATTTCCAAGCCGATATTTTAATTGACTGAGCAAGTATTTTTTTTAAAATTAATTATATATCAAATTCGTCTTAAAAGCGACTTTTAATTTTTTTGTAAATTACAACAAAAGTTATAGTAGATAATTATATATTTTTTTGATGAAGAAAGGAGTCCTATAAATATACCAAAATAAGCTCATTTGGTGGATCTTGAAGTTTAAGCAAAATGTGTGTTAAATAAAAGTTAATTATAAAACACAACTCTAAGATAAGTAAAAGGTGATGTGTTATGATGTTAGATTGCCAATGTTGGATATGGTATTGCAGGGTAAACCATGAGATCTTATGTTGACAGGAAATCGTCCTATGTACTAGGATCTATCTAACAATAATCCTACTTGTTGACTTTAAAACGAGCCACGCTGATAATGAAGGCCTCAGAGGCCGCTCTTTTTGAAGATAAATTAAAACAGTATACTTATCAAATTTTTATTGCTCAGCTTGGGCTCCAAACTCGACTAATTCGACTGCTTTATTAATCAAAAATGTTCAGCTTATATAATAAAACTACAATAAATTTTACCTTCTAAAAGCACACCCACTTTCCAGTCACTTTTCAAACATTAATTTCTGTATATTCTTGTAACCAATCACAATTCTTTGGTTACGACAGAAATGCTGAAATATGCACTTTTAAACATTGGCGTCGGAAGCGGGGGGACAAGGGGGCAGTTTCCCCCCACTTTTTTAGCTAGATAAACAATTTAAAAAGAAAACTTCAAAAGTTATTCAAAATATCAGTTTTTTTTTACAACGATAATATTTTTGTATTATATATTTTCCTCGGATAACCATTTTCTTTCTCTGTGTTTGCAAAAAGATAGAACAAAATGTAGAGTTTCTACTGCAAGCCCACCACTTCAGTTTAAAGTCACCCTTAAGTATGTAGCTTAATACTGTAATATTGTAATCGAGGCCTTCAACGGAAAAGTGACTTCTGAACAAAATCTAAAAACAAAACTAGATCTTTATGTAGATGACTTTGATGGGAGCGACCTCCACGCGCAACTTAAAATGTTGAAGCAATTGCCTGGCCAAACACCTTCAAATTGTAGTGGCATTGTATCTCAATTTGCAAAAAATTCGGATACTGTATAAAAACTATTAAATTAAGTTGAAAAACTTATTGCTTTGATTTTGACTGTGCCAGCATCAGAAGCTTTATCTGAGCGTTTTTTTAGTGCACTAAGACGACTTAAAACGTATCTTCGAGCAACTATGATACAGAAACGACTCACTCATGCGGCACTTATACACATTCACAGAGATGAAACCGAAGAATTGAATTCGATGGAGGTGTTGAAAGAGTTTGTTTCTCGCAAGGACAGAAAAAAAACATTTTCGAACAATTTAAATTTATATAACTTTTTTTACCTTATTGCATTTGCAAATCATGTAAAGATATACCTAGTCTTGCTTTATAAGAGCAACCATTATTTCTTATATTTTCATATTACCATATGAAAGATCCTTTAAAGAATGATCTCTAATATTGAAATTGGAAGAACTTTTAAAAATAATGAAATTTTAATATTTTTTATATATATTTATTAAGGCGCCTCAAAAAAAAAAAGTGGTCCGGGTCACCTCCTGAAAACAAACTTTGGTTTATTTTATGATGATTCCCAAAATATTGCAACTCTAGCTTTAGCCGTTCGTGAGCTGGAATGGTTTGAAATAACCTCTAAAAATCGCGATTTTGATTAATACTATTTATACCACACTACCTTCGGTCAAAAAAATTGTCACAAATAGTGTAAATCGATGAAATACATAGCTTTTTTTTTTTTAAAATCTGCCCACACACTTAGTTATTGAGTTATTTGCAGTGATTTTTTCAATTTTTTTTTAATGCAGTTTTTATAAAAATATATATAACTTCCCCATTTATAGCCTGATTTACCATTCCGTGGTATCATTGGAAAGGTACTGAATGCTGCTTTTCATTTCTGTCGTTAATTAACCCTTATAAGCACTTTTATAAAAATGCATTTTTTATCAACATGATAAAAAATTTGTGGTTATTTATTAAGTCGCTAATTAAAAGATAAAAAAAAAACAATTTAGAGTTTTATCAAAGAAATAATTTTTTTTTTTATTCCAAATCTTTTCGTGATTCAATTTTACAGTAACGCTTGCGCGATTGAATCTTGTTTGCAATATGTGCAGGTCTGTTCTTATCAATTACCGAAACGCAGGATTGGCTTACCACATGTACAAAACGTTCCGTATTTTGTGAATGACATGGAAATTCTGAAAATTGTTTGTTAAGAAAAGCATAACAATTATTTTAAAAACTTTTCATTACCAGGAATTTTTACAATTTCATTGGAGTCGTGTAGTTCTAATAAATATTGTTGAGTATAGAACTGGATGCATGGCAGTTCTGTATTAGCTCTTAATTCATTCCAATCCATCATATTTTTATAGGAATCACAATTGAATTGTATCTTGGGGACATTAAATTGGCAAATTCCTTGTGTGTCATGAGCACGCGATTGTAAAATAATATCGTAGGCTTACTTTCGTGTCGCCTTGCTCTCATCTGTAACCATTGCCAGTAAAATATTTTCTGGGTGAGCAAAAAATCCATTAATTTGAACAGAGCGTTGTACAATAAATTGCATATCTGCCGGTAATTCGCGCGTCCACTCAATGTATTTAAACAAGTGGCGGCTGCCTTAAATTTTCGCAAGCCACAGGCTTCGTAACATATAGCCGCAAAATTCTTGATGCTGTTGTCAACCAGCGTGAAAGATTGAGCGGGCCAGGTTTAATGCTGGCCAAATGTACATCGCACGCCCCAGCATCAACTGTTCGTACCATATCATAAAGATATTTTTGATCAGCTCGCAAAACCCAGTCATCAATATTTGTGGGCATACAGCCCATCGCAATTGGATCAAAGTTATGAGCAATCTAAAGTTAATATTTTATTGAAATTAACAGTTAAAAAAAAACAACAAAATAATTGAATACAATTTACCGGCACATCTTCGCAGCCCTGTAATGTATGCCCAATTATTTCTGGCCAGTTTTGCGGCCCATTAGCTTTTCCTAACATTTCTTTGAGTAACGCAGTGAATGGCAACTCGTTAAAATGAAAGAGGCATATTAGCCACTGCAAAGGGCACTGCAATTGTCGTTCTAGGTTACAAATCGCTCCATTAAATTTGCCTGTGTTGGTGCTGGTTCCGTCGCAATTTACAGCGACCACGTGCTCTACTGAAAACTTTTCAGCTTTCAAGTAATTGACAATATCGTTTGCGATACCAGCACCGCTTCCGTCTACGGGAGTTAAGTAACCAATGTAGTTTGAGCTGGGTTCGCTTACCAGAGTTATATGCTCCTCCATCATTTTAACGTTGCGTGGTTTGCCATTCACAGTAACTTGTTTCAAAGTGCGTTCCCTTTTTCCATCAAAAGAAATGCATTTTAGTATTTCATTGTTTTTTATGTCTCTAAGTTATTTCGCCCTAGCTTTAGTTCGCTCCCTTTGGATTTTGTGCTGATCAATAATTATGCCTGGAATGTCCAAGTCTTTTAGCAATGTTGTTGCGAGCAGAGCCCCAAAGCGATTGGATACACTGGCACGGTCCAACGCAGCACTGAATGTTGGTAAGGAAAAACTTTGTACGCTTGGTCCAAGATCTTTAAGATCTTCCTCAGACGATGATGAATATGGATCATCCACATCCATTTCTCTTAGTTGTGGTACAAAAGTGGCTGTTGCAATACTTTCGTTTTCACTTTCGCTTTCGAAGTCCGTAATAGAATCACATGGGATGTGGTTTTCAACGTCATCTAGCGTGAGCAACCTTCGGCTCGACTGATCAAGGTAAAAATTCCAAACATGCAATGGCATTTGTTTTTCACCTGGGCAACTACAAGACACTCTAATTTTTAGAGCACATTTGCAAACAGAAATTGAAAATAGTTCGGCCCACTCGCTTGCATTGTAATGCGATGGATTTTTTGTGATATCCCGATATAAAAGCGTTAAATTTTGAAGTTTTTTGCGGATCGCAGTCTTCGATATAACCGGAATTTCTGCTCTTTTCCAAATTTTGCTTAAATCATTTAGCATGTTTTGATGATAATTAGATAGCCCGTAAGACCGATTATTATTTTTTTCGCGCAAAAATAATAAATGTTTTATTACATCACTTTTTGTTGGCAATTGATTTTTATTTAACTCGCGAGAAACGAAAAGCATTTTTTTTATGAATAACTTGAACAATTAAGCGATCACAATTCAAAAACTCACATTTATATAATATAATATAACTCATTGTCAAACCTAAAAGTCATGTAAAAGTCATGAGTGACTACTTATAAGAACTGTGGTAAAATTTACTCTTAGCTGTTTTGTCTAAGTACAATAAAGTATTTTCCTATACTTTATTCCAAAGTCCATTTAAAAAATGCATTCTTTATCTACATGATTTAATTTTATTTCTCTTATATTTGAACAAATTCAGGAATTGAGGCAAAGGCCATCACAAAAAAATAAAAATAAAATAAAATGCATTTTTATAAAAGTGCTTATAAGGGTTAATTAACGACAGAAATGAAAAGCAGCATTCAGTACCTTTCCAATGATACCACGGAATGGTAAATCAGGCTATAAATGTGGAAGTTATATATATTTTTACAAAAACTGCATTAAAAAAAATTGAAAAAATCACTGCAAATAACTCAATAACTAAGTGTGTGGGCAGATTTAAAAAAAAAAAACAAAACTATGTATTTCATCGATTTACACTACTTGTGACAATTTTTTTGACCGAAGGTAGTGTGGTATAAATAGTATTAATCAAAAACGCGATTTTTAGAGGTTATTTCAAACCATTCCAGCTCACGAACGGCTAAAGCTAGAGTTGCAATATTTTGGGAATCATCATAAAATAAACCAAAGTTTGTTTTCAGGAGGTGACCCGGACAACTTTTTTTTCCTCCATACAAGTTGAGGCGCCTTAATATTTATATTTTTTTTATTTTAAACTAAAATAAAAAATTCGTTTATTCACATTCATGTTTCTTTGAAGAAATTTTGGTAAACTTTTTTGCACCACCATTTGTACTGCCCCCCCATTTGTACTGCCCCCCCCCCCCCCCCCAGATGAAATTCGCTTCCGACGCGCTTGCTTTCAAATGACATAGTTCAAATCCTCAGTGATTCTTTTTTACTCTAATTGATTTCATATTGTTATCTCAAGATTTAAGTAATAACATTTATGAAAAAAATCATTTCATCAGATGCCCTACTCCATCGAACTATTCTTATGATATTTTATTTCCACACCTTTCCTCACATGTTGACCCACATGTGCACACTGCAATATGATCTTGTCTTTTATTATTTTTATTTTCAAACTGAAGTGGCCGCTCGCGTTGACCCACTGGCTAATTTATGATTCATTCACATGTGTTCAGCATTTCAAGGTTCTGACCTTGGTTGTGACTAGGTGTTTTGTTTATTTTATTCTTACAAGTTTTAATGCTATTGTTTATTTATTTGTTTGTTATGCACACAACAGCTGTTTCATTTATGAAAAATTAACGATATAAGTTCACTAAATCAAGTCTGTTCAATAAGTGTTCTTACATACTTTCAAAATCTAATATCTCAAGAATGAAGTACAAAACGAAAAAATTTTTAGTGGAAAAAAATAATATTGGCACTCATATTTGTTTTTAAATACAAAAAACATATATTAGTGGCAAAAACACAGCAATATTTTGTGCATGTTGATCAGCTTTAAGATGAGTCCTATAAATTTATTTATCTCTACTGGAGTTCGCCATTTGTCACAATTCAACCTTTTCGCATGCATGCTCTGTTGATTCTATACAAAATAAATGTTCAAAACAAACTTTTCTGCTGGTAATAAGTTGTTTTTTTTTTGTGTGTAGAGACATTAAAAATTTCTATACCAATTTAAAAAAAAAAAAATAATTGAATTAAAGAATGAATTAAATACTTCACAACTTCATAACTCTCACTTCTATAAACACACAATACTGTGGTCATCAAAGTATTGAAATAAAAAGAAATTAAAAAAATAATAAATTTTATAAATAAAAAATCTCCACGACGGCCACAAAGCTCGTAAAAAATCTGGCAAGAGTTTCATAACGGTAACTTGAATATAATACCAGTTATAAAAATAGTTACATATAAGTTATGCAACTTAGTGTCAACTTAAGATATATAAACACAATAATCTACTTTATTAAAAAAAATTATTGTTTTGGTAACCACATTTGCATCAAAACGCAGTAGAATTAATAGATGTTTCAACTAAATTATTTTTATGAATTCTTGGGAACTACGCACAACAATAATCAGGATAAAATACAATATATAAAAACCTAGTTACAGGAATGACAAAATCGTCTTTATTTGGAAAGTGCAGGCATCAGAGAAAACTACACTGCTTTTTCGCACGTTGTTATCATTTATTTGCTAACTACTTTGATATGTTATACTCAATTTCGTATTAGTCTATTACTAACTATTAGTTGGTTACAGAAATGACAACTTTTTTTTGGTTTAAATATTTAAAATATAACAAAAGTTTATATTGTTGCGCTTGAGCTTCGCACTCAAAACCACTGGTGCATTTTTGAAACTTGAATATAAGTAGCTTAAAACCCAAATGACGCTCAAACGATACTTGTCTTTTAGCTTTGCTTACTTAAAGGCGCAAAAAGCAAAAAGTGTTAAAATCGAGGTACAAAAAGCTTATGGATAAAACATATGCTACCAAATTTTGTAAAATTATTTTGAATGGTAGAAAATGCACACAGTATACATAATATTTTGACCTTGTAATCTAGGATATGTAGAATAAAAAATTTTGAAAGCTAAATTGTTATACTTTTGAACGAGTACAGGTTACAAGACTGACACTTTTGGTCTATTTTGGGCATTTCTACCTGCAAAATTAATTTTTCAATAATCTGTTACTACATAAGCTTCAAGAAAAAAACTTTTTAAGAAAGGTGCAGTATTTTAAAGTACGAAAAATTGTTGTTTTATCATTCAAAACTATAAGGACATGTAAATGGGCACTTTTGGAGAAACACGGGAGAAAAATGATAGTAAACTGTTTCACCTACGCCTATTTATATATACATATATTTATTCTTCAGCTATTACATTTTAGAAAGTAAAAACTCGCATTCAACTGACTCTATTTAGTTAACTTTTATAGTTTATTTTTCTTAAACTTTCATTTAGCTCAAATTATGTGCTAAAAAGGAAGGTTATTAAATGAGCTTATTTGACGATCACAATATAAAAAATTCCCTTATTTTATTTTTGCGTATTTTGAAAATGTTTGTATTGTTTATGAAAAAAAATTTAATTGCAAAAATAATTTCAAAGTTTTTTTAAAAAGCCTTTTTAGAGAGGAATTTAAACAGAATATAAATTATGTTGTAATTTATATATATATAATTTTTGATTTCGCCAATATACTAAATTTGTAAATGTAATTTATTCCTTACAAACATCTCCTGGTGAAGGTAGTTTGACTTAACTAATTATTACAAAATATTAGAAAAAAGTTAAGAACACAGTACTCTTTCAAATTTTACAAAATTAGTTATTTAAAAAAATATAATTTTGTTGGATATTTTGCAAAGTAATATCGTTTTTTTTTTCAACAGAGGACTTGATTGGATGTTTTCACACAAAACTTCACACTATAGCCGCTTAATCATTATAATCATGATTTAGCAAGGCCTGCTTGTGAAAAATTCAATTAATTCTACGCAGTAGATTTATGTTGGTGCCGCTTCAAATATTAAAAGTGAAATGCTGCATTTTCGGCATATTTTTCTTCGTAAAGTTAAAAATGTTTTTTAAAAAAAAAAATACCAATGTGTATGAAGGAGACGTTTTGGCAGAACGCCAGTGCCAAAACTGGATTAAAAATTGCGTGTCAGCAATTTTGATGTTCTAGATGCTGAGAGATTATACATGATCACTGATCAATAAAATGTTTACTCACTGTAAGAAAATCATCTCTTATTTTCATATAATAAAACGAAATTACTTTCTGAACAACCCAAAACTTTATTTTTGTAAACAGCTATTTAAAACCAAATTTAATAGCAACATCTTTCAAATATGTTTTACCAATAATTTTTTAAAAATTATTATTTACTACATAAAAAATATAAGTTTTTAAATAAGCTATTTATTATTTTGTTAAGAACGCAAAATATGCAGATTAAACTGAATCGAATTTTATATTCCACTGTTTGGTATCAACAAAATAAGAGGAGCTCTTAAGAACGCTTATCGGAAGGAATTTTTGTTCTTTTTCGTTCTTTGTTATATTAAATATTGTATTTTTCATACTTTAAAAATAAAATGTCAATAAAAGTATTTGAAAAAGTTTTAAAAAGTTTAATTGCTACTTAGATTGGTATAAATTTGATCTTGTTGATCAAATTTTTGCAACTCCATTTTTACAAAGGCTTAAGCACAGGAGCATGGGCGTATTGAGGGTAGAGAAGGGGTCCGTTTCCACCTAAACTTAAGAAAAATTATTTATTAAGTTAAGGGTACGAAATTTAAAACAGTTTTTCTTATAATTAAAAACGTCTTTTAAAAAGTATATTATTAAAAGCAGAAGCAGCTTACGCATTCATGACCGATCTGCTTGTTGATGTATGGTCACAAGAAATTAGTGGCAAGTTTTTAACTTGCCAGTTCGTGGAAAATATCAATCCTCAAATCGTCTAGTTGATCAAATACTTTTTCTCGAAAATTTTAAAATCAGCTTACGAGTCTGATATTGGATGGTTTCGCTGTTCATACCATAGCTCGACTCAATAAAATCATCCTTACAACAGCGTTTCATGCCTTTAAAGCGTGCACAGATATTTGGTGCAAGTAAAAAAAGAGAAGCTGAAGACTCGCGCCAATGAATTCTGATTTCCAGTTTTTTTAAATCGCATTTAATTCAATATTGTTTCGAATTTAATTTTTAATTTTTCTCAATAAAGCAAATATTTTAACAAATTAATTTTTTTTATTAGCCACATGAAATAATAATTTGCCGTATGCCCCCTCTGAATAAAACCTTGGCTACACAGGAACATGAACAGAAACATTGAAAAATGCAAAAAAAATCAATTTTTGAGGATCTTGATTCAACAATATTCAATCACTTACGGTATGCCAAAACGTTTTTATGACTGAAACTTGATCTGTTTCAAAAAATAACTAACAAGATGATCTTAACCCTGGAACGTCATCGTTCGTCGTTTCGACGACGCTTGTTTGCATTTTGATGTTTTTTTATTTGTTTGCTTTATGCTGATTTTTAGAAAAATGTCAGTTGCTGATATGTTGTTGCTGTGTGTTGTTGGTCGGCTTCATACGCTACGTGTAAGTGTTTATTTTTCAATTACGCGTAGTCGAAACGACGATCTTTGTGTCAGTTTTTCATTTCAAAGTTAATATAAAAAACTTTTTTATTGAATCTTTTTTGGACTTTTGCAGTTAAAATTATAGCACAAAACAAGCACATTGTTTTGTCTCCCGCCAAAATAACAAATTAAACTAAATATTCTAAAAAAATAAAAGATGAGTGCCACAATAAAGTTATTCGACGAGGAAAATGAAAAATTTCTTAATATGTCTGATGACGACTTCCAACAAGACGATTAGTCCTACAGTGACTTTGCTTACATCAAATCGGAAAATCGTATCTAAAATATAAAAAGGCGCGAGATTTGCGCTATTTGTCCTCCTGCCAAGCAACGAATTACAAAAAGATCGTTCAAAAAATGTCGAAAACATCTCTGTGTGTGAGCATCAAATTGTATTTGTGCCTCTTGTTAAGAATGAAAACTGCCGTTTCTTAAAACGTGTTCCTATTTAAGTTCTAAAAATTACTTTTAAGAAAAAATATGATTAATGAATTTAATAGCTTTAATTAACTGACTTTTTATTTTTTTAAATTTATGTTTTGTATGCAAGTCAAATGAAGAAGTGCTGTGAAATCTTTGTTTATAATACTTTTTTACGGACTTCTATGCATAGGATTATTTTGAAAGAAATTTAAAAAGTGTCGTCGTCGGTTCGACGACATTTGAATGGCAATGTATTTTTAGATAACTACAAAACTAACAATAAATTTTTTTAATTCAAATCTTTTCGAACTGGAGTCCATAGGCAGCAACTTTATGTCATTCAACAGTGAAAATCCGTGGACTTTGCTAACCATTCTTTTATTATTTCTTTATACGTGCAGCAACTACAGTTTAAAGCCAAATTAAATACTTCCAAGGTTGACTTTGGCAAAACTGCTCTGGGATTATAACTACAATGGAAGCTCAAACGTGAAGCACCGCCACCCACTGAGTTGCATTGTTATGTCATGTAGTCGTATTTGTACTTGTTTGTGTTTGTCTTTGTACATACAATTTTTACTTTTTCAACACAAACACACACACAAGCGTACTCAAACGGCCCTTGAAACAGAACACACACATACAGACATTATGAACAAAGATATTTACACAAATACAAACAGGCAGCAAAATAAATTAAATATTTTTTCTATGCAATTTTTTTTTTTTTTCTTAGCTATGCTTTGTTTATTTATTTCCTTCAAACTGCAATTTCAATTACTTTAGTTTGCTCGAAGGATGCCTGCCAAGAGATTCGCGTAGGCGATGCCAGGATGTTGCACTACAATATGTTCTTGTTGTTGTTGCTGCTACTCTTGTTGTACATTGTCAACGGTTTGAAGAAGAAAAAGAAGCACCTCTACGTCTACAATTTCTTGGTATTTATTTGTATTTGTGTGCCATTGATTTCATTTCCTTTTAAATTAATTGAATTTCCTTGCACTCTTATGCATAAAAGTTTTTTCAGAAAAGTTAATCATTTGTGTGTGTTTATGCAAGAACCTACACCCTAAAAACTTTTCCTTAAAATTTACAAAAATAATGGTAGGCAACAAATTTTGCTACTATAACTTTAGTGTATTGCACACACTTGATAAATTCGACATATTGTTTGCTATTGATAGGGAGCAAAATTCAACACTGCTGCTAAATTTTATACTTATATAGAGGAAACTAGTAAGCCCTTGTGGCGTTAAAACGCCAAAATTAAACATGCCTAGATTTAGTTTTTAGCTATTTTATAGATTTTTCAACTGATCAAAATTGAAATGAAATTATTTTTGGCCTTTTTGCAATTGCACGCGCAACGACGATATAATGTGAGCATATTTCATTTCATACCCAAATGTATTTTAAATATTCAGGGGTAAGAATATTTCTTGATTTCCAGTTGAAAAATACTTGAAAAAAATGTTTCATTACCAGTTTCCAATTTTTTATTAAAATTTTTGTGTAAATTTTTAAAAATTAAAAACTTTCCGACCAACAGTTTAGAAATCTTTTTTCAACTATAAAAAATCATTCCAGTATCACTTTGATATTGAATATATCACTTCATAGTTTAAGCTGTGAAATTATATAAGATTATTTGTCAGTATTACAGTTTCATACCTCTTAGCCGATAGGTGGCGCTAAATAACTCACATATTTTTAGGCATATGCTGAAATTAAGAAGAGAAAAAGCAACATGACAACAATTATATGCAAACTTTAACAAGCTATAACTTTAAAAATATAAATTTTTTAATAAATAAAAAGTCCGGTTTGCACATCTAGAGGTCTTAACCTACTAAAACATACTAAATTTATTTAGATTGGACTTGTTTTTAAAAAACCTCACGCCGGACAAAATTTTCGTTTGCAAATATAAAAGATTGTAACCAAATGGTTCGAAGTGCGCCATTAAAAACGTTTTTTTCAATTCCGAAAAACTTATAATTTTGTCGCTTGCAACGTTATTTGCGGCAATGCTTTAGTTGTTAAATGCTACTATAGTTTTTGTAGTTAGTTGATGCACCTATTAAAAAAAATGTATACGGCTAAAATTGAAATACCACACATATCGTTTGAAATCATTACTGAAGAAAAATTTGACTGCTCTGTTATCCGGACACGAGTCAAGGATATATAAACGTTTATATGCCACCTGCCACACTTCCAAATGGGCATTACAAACGAAGTGAAAAAGTAAATATACGACTTACGCAGGGAAGGCGGAAAAAAATTTAAAACATTGTTTAATAGTAAAAAGAGCCAAAACCTTACATTTTCAAGATGACTTCATACCAAACAGGGAGACAAAATGATTTTTTTTTTATTAAAATAGAGGACTATCTGTACAACATTTAAACAATCGATGAAGATTGTCACTACGAATAGTTTTACATGAGCCAAAAAAAGTTTAAGAAGTTATTTTATCTTAACAAACATTTTACTAAATACATACACATACATAAATGTAAACACTAAAAATAATCTTTAAAACTTGTCATAAAACTGCACTTAGTTGAATTTGAAAAAAATTATACCTATATAATAACAGCTAGCTTATATATCTTTTTTATGGTGTAGTTTAATAATATATGCAAATTTTATTAGGTATGAATTGTTGTCAATGACTCTGCTTTGTTGTGTGACCTGCTGGTATACAAATTCACCCACTATATTGCTTATGCTCAACATTAAATTCACCACCAACATGTTCCTGTTTGCATTGCTGCTCCTAAATCAACTGTTGCATAACACTGGAGTACAAACACAAAGACACAAGAATCTAGTATATGGAGCCCTGTATATGTTTATTGAATTGCAGGATTTACCTTTGGTAGCGCTGGCCGTGCACAAAGCAAAGCAAATCAAGCCAATTAGTGCTGGTGCAGCAGTAGCAGCAGCAGCACCAACAAGAGCAAATATTAACCCACCAGTACGCTATCCTGTCAAAGGGTGGGCACCTGGGTAAACGCTGCTGCCGCTGCTATTCATGTTCAGCAATTAATACGCCTTGTAGCACAAATAAGCATTGCTTAAGCAAATAAGTAAGAAGCAAAAGTCAGAAGTAAAGAAAAATTTAATGAGCATTGAAAATTAATTGGCGTGTGCAGTATTAAGGACCTCTTTGATTGCAGCACGAAAAGCACTGCAAGCCGAGTTGAGGTTAAGTTGACGTTTGTCGCTTGTTGCTTGTAGCTCGTTGCTTTTATCATCGTGCTGCATTCCAAATGAAAATTACACAAATTAGTCACCGTTAATACAAGTTTTTTAAAAAAGTTCCCATGGAAAAAGTGTGCTAATTATCCAGCAGCATTCACGTTGCGTATGAGCGATTTTTAATGCAATTAACTTGATTAAAAATCACTAGTTTATATTTATATATTAAGTGCTTTGTTGCTTCTGATTGATGCTGTACTAGAAATAAAAGCAATTAAAATTAAAACGAGGGATATCAACTGCATTCTGATTGTTTTGAGAGTCAAAATTTTTCAAATGTTTACACAAAATTATTGCCTATAAGCAAGTACAATAAATTTAAATAAGATTTGTCAAAAGACACCCATAGCCAGTGTTTACTTTAATTGCAAATAAACTTGTTTTAATCAGATTTTAGTTTTTATCCAATTTTTAAGCGAATATTTAAATATCTAATAGGAAGATTTTGGGATCCGCCAAATTCCTTACATTCATATTCGAGTTCTCATACATACTTAACTGTCTGCTCCTGCATAGAGGCGGGTAATATCACAATTTTTGGTGTGCTGACTCACAAGCACATGTGTACCCTTGTGTGTCAGAACACTGTGCTAGCGCAATTGTGCCACAATCGAAAAAAGCACTTATAAAAGTGTCGATAAGAAAAAGAGTTCTAACATCCTTCTCTGTTGATTTGTTTACAATATTAATAAATTGCATATTGTGAATAATTGCAAGTGAATCAAAGTAAAACCTTAAACCAACTTTACTAAGCAAAAACTTCACAAAACGTTAGTAATGCACAGTAGCGACAACCAATGAGTGTCAGTGAAGAAGCTTAACAGAGCACTCTGTTTTTATGGAGTCCAATCCCGGAAGCTTTTCTTAATCCCGGGATTATCAAGATTAAATATCTCAATCCCGGGATTAGTTGGGGATTGAAAACTTTTAGAAGTAAGTTATTTAAAGCAACATAACAAAACACATTGTTAAAAAGCAAAAAAAAACTTAAGGTACTATTACAGTGTGTAAAAGACTAAAACTCAATTTTTTTTTCGTTAGAATATGGTTCTTTAAGGTCTTAAAAATATGTATACAAACTTTTAGAAAATAATATCAAATGGAAAAAAGTTATAACATATAGTTATTATATTCGTATATCGCTTGATATTCAAGAACCTTTAAATCTTTAATCGCGTTTTTCTCGAAACAAGGTTTTTCGAATCGTTTTCTAAGATATCTGGAGTTCTACTTGATCGATTTCGATGAATCTGGATTCATTGTGATTCTTATAGGCTCTGTTAAGCACTAGACCTATAAAAAGCAAAAAACTTATAAATTTTTTTTTTGTATGGCTGAAAGTTTCGGCAAAAAAGGCTGTTTTCGTACATTTTTTTTTTTCAACGCATGTAATTTTTTTTTTTTTTTTTTGCATAGATTGCGTGCTCAACTGCAACCCTTAACTCAAGAATGCACTTTGATTTTTTACTTTTCAGATTTTTTACTTTCAGCCAATTGCAACAATTTTTTAAACACGCTAACTTTAACGCCCTGTAGAAAATTAACAACAACTATAAAGACAAAGTAAATTTTTTATTTCCACATGAATAATTCTTAATTATTTAAAAAATTTGAATCATTAAAATTAATAATATTAAGCAAAAAATTAATAGAAAATGTGTTTTTTTAGCTACGCAATGTAATAGTACCTTAAGTAATATTTATGACTAGCAAAGTTTTATTACGGTATAATATACTTGTAACAAAAAAAAACAGATGTTTTAAAACATTTTTCTTAGATACAAGAAGTTCTTATTTTTTTATACAGGTTATTTATAAATTTATACAGGTTTTTGTACATAAAAAATACTTTATAAAAAAAATATTTTTTTCAACAATTTTCAGGCTTTTTTATAAGGGGCGCTGAAAATTCCATTGAAAAAAAGACATCAAAAACAATTTGATGGATATGGCCATTCCCATGTATCTAAAACAAACAAATCAAATGTCATTTTAAAGTATATTTCTTTAATTTGGCTCCCGGGGTTTTTTTGATTATGGTGAAAGTTGGAGTAAAAAGTTAAAAAAGAGATAGATTTTAGCGAGCTTTTTGTCTAAAAAAAAATATAGGTGCTTGAATTTAGGGGGGATGAATAATGGACCAGATTACGAACAAAATGCAATAAGATTGATTAAAATTTAAGCAATAGATTTCGATTTATACATCGAACCGTTTCAAAAAAACTAGTTTCGAGGAAATCGCGTTTAAAGTTTTTTTCGTTGTAGGGAGTTTAGGCAAAGGCTAACGAAAACCGTTATAACTTCTCTATTTTTCTTAATATCGATTTAAAAGCACGTATATTTATTCTAGAAACTATAAAGAACACATCAACCCATTTCAGCCCAGTGGTCGAGTATTATTCGACCGTTCAGTTTCGAATTTTTCCTAGATGATCCCAAAAATGATATAAACTTACAACTAGGGCTGCCATGTCCCGATCTCCACGCGGGTTGTCCCGATTTTCAGCCTAAAATGTGCGTCCCGCATAAGGTCTTCGCGGCAAATGTCCCGATTTCTTGAAAAACAATTTTATTTTGTAATATTTTCACTATTTTTTAAAAATACTTCCTACGTTGTTATTTCTTCATGACTAAATTTGTAGGGTCCGCCAAATAACTTTTTTTTTTGAAAATTATATAAAGAAAAACTACTGGATAATTTCTCAAATTTCTTTTTTTTTTGAAAGTACATTCTTTCTGGTTAATAATGGAAAATAATTTCATTCAAATGGCTGCCTCGGCTGGCCATGCAGTAGCCTACACGATCGGTCCAATTTTTAAGCACATTATCGATTGTGTGCAGCTGTATTTCACCAATGGCTTCACGAATATTGTCCTTTAAAGCGCCAATTGTCTCTGGCTTGTCGACGTAACACTTATCTTTGAGGGCACCCCACAAATATTAGTCCAACGGTGTCAAATCGTAGCTCCGAGGTGGCCAAACTACAGCAGCTCTGCGGCTGATAATGCGATCTTCAAAAACAGGGCGCAAAACATCGAGTGTAGCTTCGGCTGTGTGGCACGTAGCGCCATCCTGTTGAAGCCAAATGTTGCCAGTATCCTCCTCTTCAATTTTTGTGAACAAAAATTCGTTCAACATGGCCCGATAACGATCGCCATTGACTGTAACGGCCACTCCTTGCTCATTTTCCGAGCATTTTTCCGAGCTCATTTTCTCAAAATCCGCACCAAACAGTGACTCGTTTTGGGTGCAGCGGCTTTTCAATGTATGCGTGCGGGTTTTCTGTGCCCCAAATGCGACAATTTTGCTTGTTTACATACCCGCCAAGATCAAAATGAGCTTCATCTAAAAAGATGATTTTTTTGGCAAAATCGGCATCTTCTGTAAGTTGATCGCAGGCCCACTTCTCAGCGTTGTTCAAGCGTATACACAACCATATTCGTTCAGCGGAGGGATAAAACTAATTATCTGTCAAATCAGACATGAGCTAAGTGTTATCATTCACGAAATAAGCACTAGTTGAAAAAAACGTTATATGGCGGACCCTGTACAGATTTTTTGCACGCCACTAATTAATTGCACCGAATCGCATACTTTTCAAGCAAACGAACAATGCATGAAATAAAGAAAAAGGGAGCGAATAAAACAATAACATCATTCTTTGTGGATATTGTTAATTTTGCTTTGCTCATTTTCACCCACGATGTTCGTTAAGTTCAACATATCGCATCCTTTTCTAGCAATCAAACATAGCATGAACGAAAGAAAACAAAACGAAAAAAATTATAAGTGCATTATGTAAAATTCATTATAAAATACTAATTTTGAATTTTCAGATATTAATATGGGTTAGTAAAAATATAAGTTTATTTTGTTTCTATATTCATTTATTTGAGTTCTCTGTCACTGACTTTTGTTTAAAATATAAAATTTGTTTTTTAAAGTTACATATAACTCGAAAAAATCGATTTTCAGTAAGTTTTTTTTTTTGTTATTCTAAGCGTAAGAATTAATTAATTAATTAATTAATTAATTAATAATTTAATTAAGCGTAATTGAATCTCTGTCCCGATTTTTTTGCCTATGTCCCGATTTCTTTTTTGTAAAATCCCGATTTTTATAAAAAAACCTGGCAGCCCTACTTGCAACCTAACACATATGTTTTCTTGAACTTTGGTCATTTACATGTTACCGAATCTTTCCCCGAAGCAGTTTTCGGAATTTTATTCCTTTTTTTTTTGTTATTCGGTAAAATATTTTAAATCGGCAAAAAATTAATTCTTATCAATTTCTATTAGTATTTACCGTATATTTGTGGCAAATATAGTATGGTCGCGATCCGCCATTTCCTGTTGTACTGGAGAATGATGCTGCCGATGTCAGTAAAGCTGGGCGGTCCGAGTCAATCGCATAAGAAGAAAAAGGTGAAGCCACAGATATACACCCTAAAGTGGACTAAGTCGAAAAGGATATCGGGTTTTCGCAAAACAGAGAACGTAGAAGAGGATAAAATACCGGCATTGTTTGAAAAGTATGGTCGGTTGTTATAATTGACAAAGTAATTACAAAGAAACCAACATTGTTTTCTATTTGTTATTGCATTGTAGGCACCATTTCGCCAATCAAATTATTCGATTTAAACATGGCTGACGATGTATTTGACGGGATCATGGACTGTATGATCCGTGGAAGAGATTGCACCAACATAACGTTCACCCCTGACGCCGACGAAATGCGTTGATTCATCGGTAGTCTGTACGTGACTGGGTACAACACACGTCTGCAATTACAGAACTACTGGAGTATAAATCCTATTGAAATGCGATTAATACTCCGATTTAATTCGTGCTACGATGACTCGAGTACCCTTCAAACTAATCAAGCTCTACTTTCACGTGTGTGACAACCGTTCGCGAAGACGACTCCGCTCAACGATTTCATGAATGAAAAATTTATGCAATTCGGAGTGTTCTCACACAATATTTCAATCGATGAGCAGATGAAACTTTTTTACGTCGCACACATTAATGTGCCGTCTATATGCTTTGGGCTATTTTCAAGGTCTTAT
Organism: Dichetophora obliterata; assembly: GCA_963920525.1. Classification (NCBI taxonomy): domain Eukaryota; kingdom Metazoa; phylum Arthropoda; class Insecta; order Diptera; family Sciomyzidae; genus Dichetophora; species Dichetophora obliterata. Next base: position 256,674,330 of record OY986436.1, read on the forward strand.
AGGGCCAAAAACGATGCGTAAAAAGCCGCGTTTCATGACGGATCACTTGTTTGATAAAAACAATGAAATACTCTTACTGATGGCTCGATTGAACGATAATGCATCTAACCATGAGCTGCTCCAGCCAAAGCATCACACCAAACGTTGGGATAGACAAAATGGTCGAATGGCAACGTTGGCATGGAACGGCAACAATTGCTTTGAACAGTTATACAGATACGAGCATATTCCAAAGCCTCGTCGTTATCGTCAGTGTCATAAGCATGCTTCATTTAAGTGCAAGAAATACGACGTTATTTTGCACCGAGAATGCTTCAATATATTCCACATTCTGTATATTCATAACAATCAATATCGATAAATAAAGCATCCTGCACAAGAAAAATCAAACTTTCCATTTTGTTCCTAAAATTTCCATTATCAGATACCGGTACCGCCCACTGATCGATTAATCGACCACCCCACCTGGACCAAACCTGAGTAGGTAAAAATCTCAAGTACCTGTCCTGTTTAGTTAGCCTATATATAGTCTCTGGTAGAAGTTTCTTCGATTTTGGCCTGGTATATTAGGTTCGGGTTGAAATGGGTTATACAAACAAAAAAAAATGTTTTGAAAAATTTACACGTATACCTTAATTTAAAGAACAAAAATCATAAAATCAAATACAGAACTCTTGAAGATATTATTATATAAATGATAAAATTTTTTTTTTTTTTTTTTTGGTCTGTTTACATACTCGATTGTAGTAACTTGCAATGTGCTAGAACGTGTTACCGTACTTTTTTTAGTTCAAAAGAGAGAAAAAGAACAAGCACAAAATCACTCTCTCGAACTCGAAAGTTGCTCAAGTGCATGGCAGACAGTGTTGCCAGGTTAGGAGATTTCCCCCTAGATTTAGGGTTTTTTTTACTTTGTTGAGGGATTTTAGGGGTATTGAATCTTTAGAGGTTTTTTTAGGGAGATTTAATTTTTTTAGGGGTATTTGAAAAATTTATCTTTGGAAATAAAGTTTATTATGCTAAAAATTATGCTAAAAATTTAAGTAGAGTAGATATTTGGCTTTTTGGGTATTTCAGCAACACTTAATAAAAACAGCTAAATTGGCAGCACTTCAAATAAATTACCAATCATTTCCCACTTCATTTCAAACTTGCTATGCGCTTTACTTGCAATTGATTGAGTTCGTGTAAAAACTATAAACAAAGCAAGTATGGGAAGAACTAAAGACAAAAAATATGTGACCAAAAATATTTCAAAAAGTGGGAGACGGAGCCTCCTTTCAAAAGTAATACTTAATTTTTAGGTCAATTTCACATTCAACAATTGAAAACTATGAAGCAACTTCTGCCTTTGTTAAAGACGTCCAACAGCTCAGTCCTTGAAAAAAATTTATAGGGGAGTTTAAGAGAGATTTGAAATCCAATCTAAGGGTAAATGGTGAAAGGCACCTGACAACACTGATGGCAGAATAACCAGGTAGGGCCGACTCGGAGAAGAATGAAAGTGAGCTAGTTGTCAAAATCAGCTCTTTATCTCGAGTTTATTTATGTTCATGTTTCGCAGTTAATTTTTGGTTAAACTTGTTTTTTTGCTTTTTTGCAAATTAAACACTTCCTCGGCATTTTTTACTTTTATTTACACTGTTTTTACAATATTTTCACTCAAATTAACACAAATTTAACACACGTGTCCGTTCTATTTACAATTTGAAAACTTAATATTCTTATTTCATTTGACGTTTTTACGAACTTCGTCATTTTGATAACTACTTAACTTTTTCATTTTCCACTCTTCGTTGACGCGTGAGGGCACTAAGCGAGCCGGCCATACCTGGTTATTCTGCCATGCTAGGAAAATGTACTGTAAAAATTTCTTCCAGCATCTTTTTTTGAAAATTAAATTTTGTATTTTTAATTATTTTTAATGTAAAACATTAGGCTGGACAACGTGTCTAATTTTTCAGAGAGGTTTGTTCGGATTTTATTACTAATATAACCCGCTGATGAGAAGCACCGTTCTGATTCTATGCTAGTTGGAGAAATAGTTGTATGATAATCGTAAGGAATCTTTAAGTTTCGACCACAACAAAACAAATTAATTTCTTAAATCAGAATACCGGACAATTTTTATATATTTAGCTGAGTTCCCTATGTTGCAAGTTCTGCAAGGTCTTTGCTCCAGTGATTCACACTCATCGTCCTTACAATATTTTTCAGCCCCAATAAAAGGTTTTTCTAATTCTATATTCGTATCAACTTAAATTAAAATGGTTGCATTTGCACGAATATTTGTAGTATGAATATTTTTATTTGATGATCACGGGATCCCGGTAAGTTTAAGCTCCTTTAAATGCCTGGATTTTCTTTCCGGGATCCCGGTATTATGAAATAAAAAATTCCTTCCCTATCTGCTATACATCCTAACACTACACACAAAAGCCACTTTACGCGCAAAAGTCCGTCTAATCTCTGCTTTCTGCGCGCTATTGTGCTACTATGTGAGTCAACGTAGCGTGCTAGCTCACATGGCACACTACAGAGAGCCAGCACAGTGCCATAGCACAGCGCTGACTTGCCCACTTCTACTCCTGCTACCTGAAATTTAATCGAATTCCAAGAAAATGTGCACTTATTTTTATGCATATAATTTACAGACTGCTTTATATTTCTAGCAGCCAAGTGTAATCCAGCCAAGTTGGTTTTTATGTATTTTGTAGCGAGAAATACTGTTTTTACACCTGTCAATATTTAAACACACTCAAATAAATGCTTATTTATGCTTTAACAAAATATTTTCAAAATCCACTTCGTAACGCTCGCCACTTGTATTCGATTCCAGCCAAACGAGGTAAATAAAAGCCAAAGGTATTTTCATGTTTGATCCTTGGTGTTGGTTGCTGATGATGCCAACACAACACATTAATTCGAAAAAAGCGAAATTGAATTTTTATGATAATCATTGGAAAAGGTTTTATAGCTTCCATAAAAACGGTGCTTAAGGCAAAAGAGAAAAAAAACAAAAAATATATACTATATACAAACTATTAAGTTTTCTGGCAGCTCTACCCAGTCTTATATGAAAAAAATGGATCAAGTCCTTTTTTATTTAAAAATTTTTTAACTCATCAAATTTGCTTGCTACACAGTTTATTTTGATTAAACGCACTCGTTCGCACTAGCAAGCGTTGTAATTCAATATTATTGATTTATTAATTTATTTTTATAGCAGTGCTTCAAATGCTCTTAAGTTTAATACCAGCAGCTTGATTTGAAAAAAAACACGCTCTCAATAAATTACTGAAAATGACATAAATTTAAATTTATCGCTGCCCGAAGCAACTAATTGATGAATGTAAGCTGATAAAAGCCCATTTAGGAGATATTCTATGCGGCTCTTACGTCCTGGACGGCGCTCTGCTGTGCTGTGTCCTGTCACCCTCAGTCAGGCATGCCATTCAATCATTTGCCACGACATACCGACGCTTCGTTCTGCTACATCGAGTAGATTTAATTTTGAAATTTTTACTGCGTGTCCTGTAATAAATCACATGCAAGTTCCACTCTGCTTCTCGTTTCAATTTAGCAACGTTCCTATTCGATTTGTCGAAAAGTTACCGATACTAAGGGGTAGGTTCGGGTAACAAACGCCAAAAATAGTGCCGCTTTTAAATGTAAACTGCTTTGTAACCACGGCAACTACCAGGCTGAGGCATTTAATTGGCTGACGTTAAAGCAACACTGAACCGGAATACGTACATATTTCTTATGTATTCTCAAGGTTCTTTAGCTTGAGTTTGTTATTGAAATATAGCAACAAAAGCCCGAAAAGTCAAAATTTCTTGACTTGAATTTCAGTGAAGTCACATAAATTTAAGCTGCCAGCTAGACATACTTCCTGCTCCGCTCACGTCGTCGTTCATGCTCAACTTTCATGTCGACTTCTCTGATTAATATGAAATTTTTTCCAAAAATGCCAAGTATAAATAAATTTTAATAACATTTTTGTTGGCAGCTTTTTTCTTTGATTTTCCGTTATTGCTTTAGGCGCCGTTTTCAATTTGGCGGGCAATCAATATACAAGCTATGAAGAAGTTATTGATACCGTATATAAATTGCACCTAACTTGGCTAAAACAATACCGCGCTACAAAGGTGAATATTAAACATTTGCATGACTATAATAAAACCAAGTGGTTGATGGTGTTTTTGTTGTAACTTCAGATGCCTCAAAGTGTAACACGAGTTGATTATGCCAGGTGAATAAATAAAGTTAAGGGCTCATATTTTGAGTTTTATTTTAATTTTGTCGAATGTGTCGAGAACACGCCAAGAAGATATGAGTGCGCCATACTTTCGAATATTTGACTTTTTATGGGTGGTGGCCAATGTTGTTTATGGAATAGTTTTGGGCTTGTAATTGATTGAACTTTTTGATTGTGAATAGTTTCATATTGCATTTCAAAGAAGAATTTGATTACAGCGTATGAGTGACATTTACCCAAATTGGCAATTATTCAAAATGACAATGAATAATTGAGTGGTTTAGTAAGAATTTTTAACTACAGGTTTTGGAATAATGACATATTATTACATATTTTTAATAACGTGTTTCTATTGCATTCATAAACAAACAATATTTACGAGTTCTTTTAAAATACAACCAGAGAAAAAATGGTTTCTTAATAACTTTTAAAGCTTACAATTATGGAATGAGGCAGGATTAATTATTGATTTTTTTAATCCATTTAGTGCGAAATTAATGTCTTTTATTAGAAAAAATTGTTTCATAAGGTAGACCCTCAATGTTCAAGACAAATGAAGACTCATGAGAGAATAAAACTGGGTCAAAACCTAAAGAAAAACGCTCGTAACACCTCAGGAGTTACCTTAATGAAGTAAAATGTATGAGCAACCCCACTTATTTTTATATTCCCAATATTTCTCTAGAACATACTTACCCTCAATCGCAAACCCTTGAAAATCGCAAAAACTGATTTTCACAAAAATTTGCCAAAATAGAATTTGGCAGTAGTAGTATAAATGCTGTGAATGTAAATTGGAGTGTAGACCAAAACTGGAATATTTTTTACATGAAAATGTTTTCATGATTATAATAAATATATTCTCACACTATTTTCTAAAATAGGAATTGATTTGACAAGTTCTGGAATCAAGCGAAATGATTTCTCAATGTAAGAAAAGTATTTATCTCTGTGCATAGAATGTAAAAAAGTTATTGAGAAAAATTCATGAAATCAGTTCATTTAAAAAAAATTATTTATGTATTCATGTCTAGAAATTTTCCAACACCAGTCGATTGTTTGCTTCACTCATTGTTGTTTTGCATCTCAAATCCTCATCTTAAAAAAACAATGAAATGAACGTGTTGATTCAACTTTTGATACTTGCTTCTGTTTCATCGAATTTCATGAATATCATGGGACCAATTTAGGTGCTATTTATAAGGTATTCCAAGTAAGTCCTTTCATTTCTTCTTTCTCTATGTATGTGTGTGAGTGTAGATTTTTATATTTGATCCTTTTCGGTTGTTTTGTTTGTTTGTGCTTATGTTGAAAATATTCAAATTCACTTAAATATGCAACGATTACAACTCGATTTGAATATAAATGCCAAACGATACAAACTCAAGCCGTTAAATTAAGTGCTTTTCCGTACTTTGCTTAATAAAAAAATAAATTAAAGGTACTTGAGAGAATTTAATCGTATAGCTATTGTAATCTTAATTCTAGAAGTGATGCTTACACAGGCAAATACTTCAGTAACTTCAGTTTCCGATGAAAGAAAAAACTCGAGGGACAATTTGTTTAACCTCTCAAGTTAGTAAAAAGATGCATAAATTAAAATTGAAAATGTTCGTCTAATTAAGCAAATGCCCATAAAAACACAACAACAACAGAAATAACAACATCTAGAAGCTTAACTACAGCATACATGATATGAAATATTTTTCTTAGGTCCTGCGGGAAAAGAATACTCGACAATTCCATTTACCAAATACCATTAGAAGAAGCGGAAAAATAAGGCAAACAAAAAATTAAATGAAAAATTTGTGAGCAAGCATTTGCCAAACCCCTCCCCCTCCCTAACCACCCAACACCAAAGCCTAGAGACGAACATAATTCGCTGCAAGTAATAGAATAAAATAAAATTAACAAACAGAAAGAACAACATCGAAAAAATAAGCCACAACAAAGTGAATTTATTTGCTCAGTGCAAACAAAAACAAACAAAAAAAAATGTTTTATATAAAAGTACTTCCCAAAAGTGACCATGACCGCAGTATTCTCGACAAGTCCAGAGCCCCCAGTGGGTTGCATGCAACTGCCTGTGTTGGAGTGTGTGCGTTGTGTTTGAGTGTATGTGTGTCCGTAATACCCTCACAGGTACCAGCGCAACGACATCGCAAAAACAAGTCTAATTAATTTTTTAATAAGTGAAATGTTGCTGATGGCTGCCTCAGGGATCAAAAATGCGGGCTTTGCTGCGGCTCTTCTGCCAGTACTTTGATTACTACGCATTCACCAGTAGATTTTTGGCCCCAAAGCAGAAGAACAACACAAAAACGAAGCAGCAACATTTCGTCAGTAAAGTGAATTATTTATGGAGAATTAGGCGCAATTTTCTGAGGTTAAAAAAAGAAACCCAAAACAAAATAAACCAAATCGTAAAAAGAAACGAAAAAAGGACGAAAGTCAGTGAGTAATAAATGACCCACTTAGGGTAGTTAAAATAAATTATTTAAGTAGGTTTTGTTTTAAGCTTAAGTTGTAATAGGATGGAATTAAAAAGGTAGAACAATTTACAAAGCTGACGAAACGTTTCAGCATTTGAAACATTGACACCGCGCTACTTGTGATGTAAAACGGGAGCTAAGAAGTTTTGAGTACATGCATTTTTGACAGACACTATATCTTTATTAGTGGCAAATTTACTGCAAATAGATCTGAATTAATGCAGCGAGTTCAGTGATATACAAAAATAAATGATCTTAAAATGTTAACGAAGAACAGTTGTGATGTCGCGGTCGATAAATTAAGTTTACAGCAAATGATACAGACTGTGGAGTTTGTTTATTTTAAATAGCAGTTGTATTTATTTAATAACGACATAAATTTTGTCTATGGCAGAGCACGGCCAAATAAGTTTAATTAATGTCAAATTAATTAAATAATCTAATAATTGATCGATTTTTGGGTCAAAGTCATGTGTAATTGAACAATTGGTTGTGAAAATAGCCACCTTTCAGTTAGAACACTAGCTTCTGGCGAAGCAAAAACTCGTTTCATTTCTATGGTGCATTTCGACAAACAATCGAACACCAATGAATATTGAAATTAATGAAGAAGCAACTAGAACAGATGGCAACCCTTGATAGAGTTGATGGCGGTGATCTATAAATAGCCTACTGCCTTAAAATGTCATATGATTAGCAGCCATACAATTCATAAGAATGAATTGCAGAATCTGCACATTCATATGCTAGTTTAAACAGTGAGTTTATCACAGCTTAATCACTCAAAGACTACTGAAGAGGAATATGTAGCGATTTCCGAAACAGACTGTCTACTCAGCTAAGTGATTGGCTCTATACAGAGTTGTTGTTGTTGTTGTTGCCTTCTTGAAAACTTACTTGATCTAAAGCTCACAATCTGAATTCATGTAATTATTCAATAGATCATAAAAACTAATTAACTTAACTGTGGCAGAGCACGACCAAATAAGTTTAATTAATGTCAAATTAATTACATAATCTAATAATTGGTCGATTTTTCGGTCAAAGTCATGTGTAATTGAACATTTGGTTGTGAAAATAGCCACCTTTCAGTTAGAACACTAGCTTCTGGCGAAGCAAAAACTCGTTTCATTTCTATGGTGCATTTCGACAAACAATCGAACACCAATGAATATTGAAATTAATGAAGAAGCAACTAGAACAGATGGCAACCCTTGATAGAGTTGATGGTGGTGATCTATAAATAGCCTACTGCTTTGAAATGTCATATGATTAGCAGCCATACAATTCATAAGAATGAATTCCAGAATCTGCACATTCATATGCTAGTTTAAACAGTGAGTTTATCACAGCTTAATCGCTCAAAGACTACTGAAGAGGAATATGTAGCGATTTCCGAAACAGACTGTCTATTCAGCTAAGTGATTGGCTCTATACAGAGTTGTTGTTGTTGTTGTTGCCTTCTTGAAAATTTACTTGATCTAAAGCTCACAATCTGAATTCATGTAATTATTCAATAGATCATAAAAACTAATTAACTTAACTGTGGCAGAGCACGACCAAATAAGTTTAATTAATGTCAAATTAATTACATAATCTAATAATTGATCGATTTTTCGGTCAAAGTCATGTGTAATTGAACATTTGGTTGTGAAAATAGCCACCTTTCAGTTAGAACACTAGCTTCTGGCGAAGCAAAAACTCGTTTCATTTCTATGGTGCATTTCGACAAACAATCGAACACCAATGAATATTGAAATTAATGAAGAAGCAACTAGAACAGATGGCAACCCTTGATAGAGTTGATGGTGGTGATCTATAAATAGCCTACTGCTTTGAAATGTCATATGATTAGCAGCCATACAATTCATAAGAATGAATTCCAGAATCTGCACATTCATATGCTAGTTTAAACAGTGAGTTTATCACAGCTTAATCACTCAAAGACTACTGAAGAGGAATATGTAGCGATTTCCGATACAGACTGTCTAGTCAGCTAAGTGATTGACTCTATACAGAGTTGTTGTTGTTGTTGTTGTTGTTGTTGCCTTCTTGAAAACTTACTTGATCTAAAGCTCACAATTAATTCATAATTTGTTCTATACAATTTGTTATATTTTTTTTTATATATATTTTTTATCTCTGACTTTTCTTTATAACAAACAAAATTAAACAAAGTAAAATATAAAACAAGTAAATATCAGTGTGGCCACTAGTTTAAAAAAAAGAAAGCTAAACCGGCCAAAAAAAAAGTCAAAAGAAGCTAAATAGTTTTTGTCTTGAGAAGACTATTTTTTTGCTCGAAAGGTCATTGATCTTAAGTACCCCGTTTTAGTACATATCTACTAAATCTGAGTTTTTAACATATTAATGTACCACTAATGTCAAAAAATTTAAGCTTGCCAAAAACGATTAACCTTTTCCTAGGGAAGTATTTCTATACTTTCAGTGGAACTAAAGGGCCCGCCAAATAACTTTTTTTTTTTGAAAATTATATAAAAAAAACTACTAGATATTTTCTCAAATTTCTTTTTTTATTTGAAAGTACAATCTTTCTGGTTAGTAATGGAAAATAATTTCATTCAAATGGCTGCCTCGGCTGGCCATGCAGTAGCCTACACGATCGGTCCAATTTTTAAGCACATTATGTATTGTGTGCAGCTGTATTTCACCAATGGCTTCACGAATATTGTTCTTTAAAGCGTCAATTTTCTCTGGCTTGTCGGCGTAACACTTACCTTTGAGGGCACCCCACAAATAATAGTTCAACGGTGTCAAATCGCAGCTCCGAGGTGGCCAAACGACATCAGCTCTGCGGCTGATAATGCGATCTTCAAAAACAGGGCGCAAAACATCGAGTGTAGCTTCGGCTGTGTGGCACGTAGCGCCATCTTGTTGAAGCCAAATGTTGCCAGTATCATCCTCTTCAATTTTTGTGAACAAAAATTCGTTCAACATGGCCCGATAACGATCGCCATTGACTGTAACGGCCACTCCTTGCTCATTTTCGAAGAAAAATGGCCCAATTATGCTTCTGGACTAAAATCCGCACCAAACAGTGACTTGTTTTGGGTGCAGCGGCTTTTCAATGTATGCGTGCGGGTTTTTTGTGCCCCAAATGTGACAATTTTGCTTGTCTGAAAAGATGATCTGAAAAGATGATTTTTTGGCAAAATCGGCATCTTCTGTAAGTTGATCGCAGGCCCACTTAGCAAAGCGAAAACGCATTGGATGGTCAGTTGGCTTCAACTCCTGAACCAATTGGACTTTGTATGGCGTCATACCAAGGTCTTTATGCAAAATTCGTCTCAATGATGTCTCCAAAATGTTCAATTGTTGAGAACGACGGTGAATTGATGTTGATGGCGCTTCACGCACACTTTCTGCCACAGCAGCAATATTCTCGGGTGTACGCACTGCTTTTGGCTTTTCACGCTTTGGTTTATCGATGTGGATGCCAGTTTCTTTCACTTTTTTCACAAGATAACGAACATACGGAGCTGACGGTGCTTCTCTTCTTCCAAAATCCGTACGCAATTTTCGTACACATTCTGCAACATTACCATGATTTTCAAAGTAATGTCGCAATATTTCCCAGCATTGTTCAAGCGTATACACAACCATATTCGTTCAGCGGTAGGATAAAACTAATTATCTGTCCAATCAGACATGAGCTAAGTGTTACCATTCACGAAATAAGCACTAGTTGAAAAAAAAAAGTTAGATGGTGGACCCTGTATTTCATAATTTTTAAAATATTTTTAATTTATTTTGCCGAACGTAGTAAACTTTTCCAATTTTTCGTCATATCTTATGTATTTAGAGTTTGATCTTAAAGTATGATGCATATATCAATGTTTGTGTCTTGAGGAAATCAAGTACCCCGTTCTAGTACTCACCCACCAGATCTAAACTTCTAAAACATGAGTTTTTTTTTAATAAAGTAAATCATATAAAAAGTTTTGAAACCGTTGCCCAGGACTTTGAAGGCCCTGCTGTCCTAGCTTTTTAAGATTAGCTTTACTTAATTTAAATTTATGAAGTGTTTTTAAAATGATATTTACAATTCCCTCCGCAGTAGGAACTTCTAATTCTACGAATTTCAAAAATTTTATATAATATGCTGTTGGCTTTTACGATCATTTTTTTACAGACATGTCAGTAGACTCGTCTATTATTAGGCTGCTACGTTGGGTCCGTTCGCCACTATCAATGACATCGATGTGATAAAAGGACGTACAAAATACGAGGCGAAGGGCATGTCCCAACCACTGAGGGTATGTGAGTTCTCATGCTAAGTAGTAGGTCTACCGAACTACAGGGTAGTTCTACGTTTTTAATAGTTCACAAAAAAAAAAAACAAAAAAAAGCTGTTTTCAAAGGGAAAAAAGGCTTAAAAATAAGCCATGAAGCTAAATCGTTAATTAACAGGTTAATCCGCTAAAAAACAGGCTAAATCTAGCCTGAAAAAGGCTAAAATGGCCACACTGGTAAATATCTTAAAGATAATATGAACACAACAAATACTCCCCCTCTAATTTAACGCTTATGTAATGTTAAAATAACTTTTTTAGAAAGAATTATTTGAAGAAGTGGTATTGTGTATTTGTGTTTTTGTATTAGTGTATGCTGATTTGAGGTGATCAATGGAGACAGATTTTATTGTATTGAATTCGAAATATTTTCTCGTGTTTAGAAATTACTTTTAAAGGTCTTTCAAACGGTTGTTGAAGTCCAGATAAACGATTAATTTGTACAAAACATCAATTTTGGAACGTGATTTTTATCATTGTTATGATGAACAATTTTTGAACGGATGTGGAAAAAATATTCTCTTAATTTTTGAAGAGTATGATCCGCGTTTATATTATCATTATTTGGAACAACTAATTCTGCCGGCAGGAGCGCCAATTGTGAAGTTAATTTATTTTATATAGCAGTTATATATATTTTATAACCACATAAATTTTTCATGATAATTTGTTAGATTTTTTTTGTATATAAATTTTTTATCTCTGAATTTTTTTATAACAAATAGCTACAATTGTACAAAGTAAAAAAAACACGTAAATATTTTTAAAATAATATGAACACTACACAGACTAATAATAAATGATGAGTATTAGAACATTGAAAACTAAAATAAGTTCAAAAGAGATGTGAGTGGCCACCATGGATAGTAGAAGTAAAACTTATACCCAAGAAACTTAAGATCATTTAATAGTAAAATATTTTTTATTTACTATTTGACAGATTCTTACTAAAAATTCATATTTAATTAAACAATTCGAGTTTTTTATTACCTCACATCTTCTTTTATTTGAGTGTGTGTTTCACTCTAACTTTTGGATAGACTCAGTCTTTGATAATATTCCATTTGATTTTAATGTAAGTACCATTATTATAGAGTGTATACTTTGTATACGTATATATGTATGTAAAGTAGGCATAAATTTTCGGTTTATGGTTTGTTGTCGAACTAGTAAATTAGAGGTAAAGCATAAAAAGCATCGAATTTTCAATCGATCATATTTCGACCTTTTGTTTATTTTTCTGGCGGCTCTAGAGTTTAATTTACTTATATTTTTTAAGGATAGTAGTCTAGTTTCTCGGCTAAAAATTAGGCTATTTTGGTTGATTTCCAATTTCTCGTGAGCTTGCTATGATATGTTTATAAAAGTTGTTAGAGATGTCTTAAGTTACAAAAATTAATTTTTTCAGTTTTTTACACATAATTTGTACTTAAATCGAATACCATAATTTGAAGACAGGTCGGCTCCCACATGATATCTCGGCAACGGCTTATCTGAAACAAAAAAAACGAAGTGTTTTATATTCGGTATAACAATGGCTACAAAATAGAATATTAATATTCATTTTTAACAATTGTTGTTTATTTTAAGGAACAAAAACCAGAAGAAATTGGAAAAATTGTTTTTTTTTAAAGTTATTTGTTAAAAAAATTTAGTAAAAATCAATATCTTTACATGATTACAGTTAATTATCTTAGTTTCATAGTTTTGTGATTATTTATGTGTAGAATATGTGCTTAAAATTTCAAAAGGATCGGCCCAGCTTTGAGAAAAATGCGTTTAAAGTTTTGTGAGAGCTCAGTAACGTGAGCACATGTAGTAAGCTATGGGTTGATAAAATACTTATACTGTTCGGATCTTCGTAAAAATATAATACAATATTCTTAAAATCGTCAATAGCAAAGTGAAAATTATTAGCCAGTATTTCTAAAATTTCTACGTGTTTGTTGTAATTTCTTGATTTCAAAACAAAATTTTATATTTTAAATTTTAAGCTTAAAATGCATGCAAATGTTGCATATTTTCTGCTCTCTTTCTGCCATCTTTGAAAATTGTGACATTTTTCTACTTTTGAGGTCAACATTTTTGAGCAAAGAACACGATTCAATTTAAGAGGTCACGTTACTTTTTCTCAAGAGGGCAGAATTTCCAAAAAGGCCAGAAAAAATTTTGCATTTTTTTGAAAAACGAAAACGCCATAAGACAGTTTACGTTCGATCGATTTGATTTAAAATGGGTTTTGTAGAAAAAATGTGCCTTTTCAGCCTGACGTAGTCGTTTTTTTTTTATTTTTTAAAAAACACTTATCTATTGAAAAACACGTAAAAAGTTTTATTTTTTTCAAATGGTAGCCATTTTTTTCTAAACAATATTTTGAAAATCCCCTACGTCCTGCTATAGCCAATTATACATATTTTAAGAATTTTTCGTTTTTTGTCCTCAAATTATCCATGTGAACGAAACGTTGTCAACACCACTAGGGCCAGATTCAAGAGATGCCATTTTCAAAGGATCATTATGCAAAATAATACCATTAAAAAACAAAAGATTAAATTTCTTTAGTACTTATTAATGTACTAAGGATGTGTACAAAGTTTGAAATGAATCCATCCAACTGATTTCTTTTAATAAAATAAACAAAAAACACATAAAATTTAGACGTTTACACTGTTCACACACCATAAAGCCCATATGGAAAATTTCAAGTCATTCTTTCAAGTGTATATAATATTATATATAATATTTAGATATCAAAGCTTATTTGCAAAATTTCAAGTCCCCTTTTTTAATTTTTGAGGAGTTTTAAAATATTTTTGTTTGGGAGGTAGACGTAGTTATTATCCGATTTCACTCACTTTTGAACTTCTCATTTTGTTTTTTAATAAAATATATCGAGTTTGGGAATAAAATGCATATTCGATACATTATTTAATGTAACTAGCAGGCCACGGAGGTTTCTTCTATCAATCTCCTTAAGACCAGTATATGCCAAACGTATTAAATAGCATTTCTTTTTTTTTCTTGTTTTGTTTTGGAGGAGATCACTGCATTTGTATTTACATATCTAACTTTTTCCTCGAGGTTCCTTTTTTTTTAAGTGAAAACTTCTTTAGGCGCGTTGAACGATTTTGGTAGAAGGTAAATCATTGGTTTGTATCATCGTATTTTTCCAAGGAAATCGTCCACAATCGGCCGCAAGCTCACAAAGAAATCACTTGGAAACTCCTGAAATTAATGCATATAATCTGTTTGTTAGTATAAAAATACTTAAGTTAGGTTGCAATAAGATGTTTGCAACCAAAACTTATTATTAGTTCGGTTTATATTGGTATATATATGCCTTTAAAGTTTGGCAATTTTTTCAGTTGTTGTATTTGTCAACATTTTTGAAAAATTTGCTTTTACTCAAACAGCTGCTATTCATGGTGAGATTTAAAAATGGATCGATCTTCTTCTCTTTCTGCTTTTTTCTGCTGGAACTTCGTTTGAAAACAAGAAAAATAATGTATGGATTGAGTGTATTAACATTTTAATCTTTAAGTTGTGATAAAGGAATATGTTGAACATTCAAATAATTACATGCATGCTCTTATTTTATTACATATCGTCAAACAAAGTTTGACAATTTTCATACTTGTTGAATTTGTCAGTGGCTTTTTATTTTCACCACTGCGGCATTTTATATTCAGAGTTGTCAACTTTGGCTGTGTGTCAATCGAAAAGTTTTCAGTCGTGGTAGGATAGAAAATATCAAGTTGAATAAAATTTGTGTGCGTTGTAATAAATTTGTCTTTTTTGCTGTGTCAAATGGACGATGAAATTTTGACGATTACAAATTTTGACGTTTCACATTTCGGTCGTGTTTTAGCGCAAATATTTTATTTTATTTGCATTTTGTAAATTTGAGGCATATTTAATTCGAGAGCTTGTACTTGACACATATTTCTTAAACTTGTAATATTGTAACCTTAAAAAACTTAAAAAATAACAAATTAATGAAAAAAATTAACGAAAGTGCTTGAGTTTGTGTCTGCCTGTGTGTGGGCCAACGGTCTCCAACATCAGCAAGTGCAGCAAAGTTAAATTGGCTTTCTTTGCTGGCGAGCGTCCTCTAAGTGCCACCACCAGCAAGTGCAGTGCAAAATTTGTTGCTAGCCAACATCCTCTAAGTGCCATCACCAGTAGCACAAGCAAGTGCTAAGTGCTTGCTAGCAGGCAAACAGAAAATATAGCATGCAAAGTGCTGTATATTTTACGCCGTCAATTCGGTTCATCTCTTTGCGTTGTTGTTGTAAATTTGCTAAGTAGTTATTGTTGTACAGTAAGCTTTAATTTTTTGTGGATGCTTATTTGTAGCTACAGTCAGCATATGACATTGAACTAATTTAGAAAACAGTTTATACATATGAATTAAAGAATATATATAATATTGGTAAATCTATTTGTTTTTAGTAAAAGTGTTACCGTATCGGAAATACATATATATATATGTATATATTTACATATTTACATATTTACATATTTACATATATATAGTTCATATATATGAACAATTTAGCTCATTGAGTAAATTTAAAGAATATTTATGTATATTTATTGTATATTTATTATGTTTATTTAAACAATTACGTATTAAACCTGCGAAATAATTAATATTTTCAGTAGTAATTGAATAACTAAAGTCTGCTTATCCTAAGCATTCTATTTTTTAAAACTGTTTAGCTTTAATTTTTTATATAATTTATATATAATTTATAAGCTATAGATATTTCTTAATTTTAGAATATTCTATTTTTAATACACAACGCAATATAGATATGGTGAACATGTATATTGTGTTAGTGTTATGATATAAATAGATATAAATAAGCTTTAATTTTCTATATTAATTCAATAATGAAATAATTTAAATAAATTACTTTAATTATATGTATTTTTGATATGGTAACACTTTTCCTTAAAATAAATAGTTTCAGTAATATATAAAAAATTTAATAAATTGTTATAAGCTCTTAACAAAAATAATTCTAATTTCATATGCCGACTGTAGCTACACGATTAGAATTCACAACGTCTACAAAAAATTTCCGGCTAACTGCGCCAACAACAATTACCAAGGAAATCTACAAACAAGGACGCACAGAGAAGAACAAGATCAGAGCGGAACTTTTAAAACTTTTTGTTTTCATCCTACATGTAGGACGGGCTGCAGTATGAGATTTCGCACATCCTACATGTCCGTCCGACCTGTCAAATCCATCCTACATGTAGGATAGTCTGAAACCCCTTATTAGCATGAAAAATCTTATAAAGCAGTCAGGACAACGTCTTCCAGGGAATACTAATATTTTATATATAGGTTTTCGCTTCGGTCGGCAGTCCTCTCACTGCTATACTTTTTTTTTTTTGTTGCGCTGTACTAGCTGATCAAAAAATATAATATTAGACAGCAACACGAAGTTTATTGAAGTGAAAACAAAATGATTAAGTAATGCGTGGCATCTGCGATTATTTCTTAAAAAACTTAACTTTTTAATTAATAAAATTTCGAAACGGAAAATCCCTATAACGTGCAGTAACACAAATTTGACATTACAAAACTTCCTAGCAAAATTTTTGATCCAAATATAACATGTATTCTTAGGGACACTGCTTCCAGAAGACATTCTATGCATCCAATATTGCTTCTTCTTAGCCTTATCAAGAAGTGATTTCAAGAGGCATTCTCATAAGCTACTTCTGGAAGACATTCAAATAGCATTTAAATTCAAGTAAATTAAAAAAAGATATATACAATTTAATATATGTTTTAGATATTCTCCGTGGGATTTTTTAATCCCCCAACAAAACCCATTCACTTGCTATCCCTAAAACCAAACTGCCGTGGAAATCAGGAAAAGGGATATTTTACGTGGGAGTTTTTAGCCCCCATCAAAACCCAAACGTTTCCCATTTCCAACACAAAAATAGCGAGAAAATCGGAAAAAAGGGATATTTTTCGTAGGATTTTTTTAACTCCCCCCCTAACCACAAAAACTATTTCATTCCATGGAATGCCTTCTTAAAGTTCTCCTTGAAAACACCAACGAGAATCCTTTCTTTCTCTACGAGAGACTCAAAGAAATCTTCCATTGACAAAACTTTGGAAGCCATTTTAGATAAGACTAAGAAAAGCATTCCTCCGAATGACATGCGTATGTTAAAAAAATACCTTCTGGGTATAAAAGTGGAAGTGATGCAAATTAATACATTTCCTTCCACTTTACCTTCCCTTGGAGGCACTCTTTTTACTGGGTTTTTTCATTAAAATCGCTAACTTTTGGAAAAATTACCTAAAAAAGTGACAAAAATTACATAAAAACCCCAGAAAATGACCTAAAATCTGACAAAAATTACCTAAAAAACGGAAACAAATACCTAAGAAAATAAAAAAATTAACTTCTGCACTGACGACAGGAGCATATTTCAAAGATGATATGTCATCGGATGTAAGTTCCTCTTCTAATTTCATGGTATAAAATTTTTTACCCGATTTAGAACTAAAACCGATAAAAAAGAAAATAAATGTCGTATGTGAAAAATTTACTTTTGAGATTATTGAGAAAATGGGGCTATAAATTCTTAAAAAATAGCGGTAGGACCACAAAAATTTCGTAATCTATTGCGAAATGTGTCTGCAAATAGGCCTGAAATTCTAAAGAATATTGCTCCGCTAGATTGTGAATTATAGCCCCTTTTTCTCAATAATCTCAAAAGCGAAAATTTTTAGATACGACATTTATTTTCTCAAGCGATGAAATGACGAAAAAATTAAATAAAAACTTTTCATATTTGGAATTTAGGAAACATAAATGGACGTTCTAAATAACCAGAAAATGTGTTAGAAGCAGCATAAAAGGATGACATGTCATCGAAATCCTAGCCCTGCTTATTATATATCGAATATCAATTTAAGCTTCAAATTTAATGTTAAAATTGTGTCAACAGACGGACATGGCTTAACTTAGAATAATAAACTAATCAAAACATTCCATAAATTAAGTATTTTACAGTCAGACAAAGATTTGCTGGAATCATTTTTTTTTTCTATTTCTAATGCAATATAATTTTGAATTGAATTTTTTTATTTCAATATTATATGCAAGATTTTAGGGATATGAATTTTCAAAATTTCAATGTTAAACAAATATCTAAATCTTTTTTAGATTTTTGTTTTTTAAACTACATATATTGAAGAAAATGTTACACCCTATATAATATTTTCACAATCATACATTGCATGTAAACCCAGTGGCGAACGGATGTCCGTCATCGAAGACGTCTTTCAAGATGACTTGCAAGACTTATATTCGCCATGTCTTAGACGACGGATGGGATCCACGTACTGCACAATGTACGCTATCGCTTAAAACCAGTACACTTTTGCTTATGTTTGCCTCATCGCGCTCTCTTGCTTTATGCTTCTTACTCTCCCAATCTCTCCAGTATCCCTCATTCCTTCCATGGATCGATCCATAAGTGAAACTATATTTTCTAAAAATTTTAATTGACAAACATTTCATACGATTTTTTTTGCTCCTGAATTTTGAATACAGGTCAGCGAAAATTCCATATTGTTACTCCCATGGTAAAATTATTTATCAGGTAGCCTATATTCTCACGAGCTGCGGTCAACAAACGTCAAACAAAAGAAAACAAAAACGAATAGTTTTTTTTTTAAAAAACTTACATGAAATTTATTTATTTATTTTCTTTGGGTGGCACAAAATATTATTTTATGTCTCCATTTTGCATCAGCTGCCATAGCAACCATAGCACGCTCTCGTTTTGATTATCTTTTGCTTGACATACGTTGACCGCAGCAAAAATAGTTGCTTTTACTTTATAACAATTATACTATGGTTACTCTGTTGTCTTCAATGATGACTTTAAAGACAATGTCTTCATGGTCTACTTTCGCCAGTGGGAATAAAAAATATTATAAGTGATGTATTTGTACAAAGTATACACAGGTTTCAGCAATTTGTAAAAACAAATTAAACTTTCTTCAAAAGTACCTTTTACAAAATTGTTAATTCCTCCACATAATAAAAGCATATAGAATTCCTTTAAAAAAAGTTCAGAATAGTAACTTGAATAGTTTTTAAGATATGATACAATATGTTCAATCGCCTCGGCTTAGTGTATCCACTTAAAGCGTGTAAAAACCTTGCGCGCTTAAATACGTTACGACAGGTGTGCCCAGAAAATTTGTGCAGTTTCTGCTTACAACATTGAAAAACTTTCTTAGACATTAATGTTTTGGTTGCAACATGTATGGGTTACATAAGAAATATGATGAATTTTATTTTTCAGTCATTATAAAACTTAACTCACATTTTGAATTTGCCTAAAGAAAAGCCTCTATATATATACCCAATGAACTGTTACTGTCTTCATCACGTAATTTTTGATGTTTGTAAATTCGTGGAACTGAAGACAGTAGTAAATTCTTTAACATGTCACCATTGTTTACCTCTCTAGAACATATAATTTTTACTCGCATCATCACATTATTTTACGTCTATTGCCGAATTCAACCGCTTGAAATTCGCTTTTTCAAAATAATACCGGTTCCTCCGGAAAGCTTTCCAAATTGATTCAATTTTTACTTCCAAAAATACTATGTTTACCACAATCACCACTTTAGTTAAAAATTTTTCGGCACAATATATATTATGTTTTATGAAATCAATCATTATTCTTATTTTTTTTTTTTTTGAGATGTTGTTTTCTTTTGGTTTAATTACCAAATGCTAAAAATGTATTTAAGGATAACCGATGACAATAAAATAAAATTGTCATAAAATAAAGAGTAGCAAGCAATAGCTGTAAGTTTTTATGGTAGTACAAACCATATATATTACCAAATATTGTAAACAATTTACGAAGAGAAATTGACTTTCCATAGTCGATTGAAATGACTTAATTTCTAGTTTAAATAATATGACAATCAAGAATCTCTTCAAACCCATTACATTGCTTTATTGAAAGAATTTCACATATTTTTCTTAATCTTTTCTTTATAGGAAAACCACTTAACTTAAATCTACAACATGTATACAGTCAATCTTCAATCAATTGACTGTAATGATGTATAATACTTGCAAAGTAATGCTATTTTTGTCATATTATTCCCCAAACACTAGTTATTTATACCAAAAAGCAATTTCAAAGTGTTAAATTAAGAGATAATCGTAAATGTCTGTGAAAATTTGTAAAACTATAAATATGCTGTTTCCCTCACTCTTGTGATTTATTCTTACATTACAAAGTCGAATGACATCTCTTTGACTCTATCTACCACATTCTGACTTCCTTCCATGTTGTCCTCCTACACCATCAGCTCGCACATAATCTCCAAATGACAGCATTAAAACCTTATCGTAATGCGCTGCTTAACAAATCTTGCTTCCGCCCATAATTCCTGCCACTTGTAAAAGCGTCTCGCATCGAAGCTATCTGCGATGACGACATGAACGCGAATGGACTAAAGTTTCACATGCTGTACGTGGCCCACTCTACACGGGCAACCGCAAACGTCCAAAAATCACTCATTGCAGATGACGGTCGAAGAACGTCGAACGGACGTTGCTGAAGATGATGATGTTGATAAAAATTGGATTTATGCGCATTTGATGACGAGACAAATAGGAAGGATTTCATGGGTGATTACTTGTGGGAGGGGCAAAAACAACGCTGTTCTGACTTTTCTACGTACGTAGCTAGGTGATTGTGTCTGACAGTTTGTGGCGACGTTGTTAACGGGTTTATAATTTCATTTCACTGCGCTAGCAGCATATTAAATAATTTTTGTCCCCATCAAGAATATTCTTTATTTCTGCAATAACAGGATATACTTACTATACAACAAGGATTCAATGACTAGTCATGTAAAAATGGATATTTCACAGATCACTGCAATTGTAGTTGAAGTATTACACTTAAGGGCAGGATTTCATGAAGCTCGAACAAAAAATTCAATTATTTTTTTTCGATTGCTTATGATGTGTAGCATATGTTCTCAAAACGGTTTGGCCGATAGCGATTGCATAAAAAAGTTATCGCATACCAAAGGCACCCATATTTTCATTAACGCACTCGAAACAATTGTTAACACTTTCAATGGCTGGGCTAAACTAAGAACAAATTAATTTTTTTTGAGGTATCATTCCTATCATTTAGGTCCTAAAAAGATGAAAAAAAACATACCTTTGATTTGTACTTGCGCTACTTACGTTTTGCAAGCTTGTACAAAGAAAAAATTGTTTTGCTCCTGTTCGGCACAAAATTTTTTCTTAATCCCTTGAAGGTTTTTCCAGCCTTTAGGTTTTTTTTAAACCCTCTTAATATTATTATCACTAAAGCCATAAAATTATAAAAAAAACATAAATTGTATTTTTGTTCGGTTAATTTTTTCTTATAAAATAGGCCAAAAAAAATTTGTTTGCTTTTCTTCGGCACAAAATTGAAAATCCAACTGACTCTAATGTCAAATATCTCTCTAAATTTAATTTGATCATGTTGGTTCATCTTTTTTTCATAGTACCAAACAATTCGATTAAAAAAAAATCGTTGCAAAACAAAAAAAAAACTTGCTTTCTGACGTGTTCAATATATTGGGCAAATCCACTGAAAGAGTTAAACAAATCTTAAATGCGTTTTCTGAAAAATTATAATTCACAAAATTATTGGTCTACACATGATTTTAAGAACCACTCTATGAATTGACATCGATTTTTTTTTAAAGTAGATAAAAGTTATTGGATCCCAAAACTAAATTTTGATTATTTTGGGCGGTTTTTTTTTTAGAGAACTTTAAAGGGCAAAAAATGTAAAAAACCCGAGTTAAAATTCAAATGTCCTCCATTTTTTGTTATTTTCAACTATTTATTGATATAAAAGGTTTAAACTCCAATTAATATACTATCATTTATAAAATAATTTATTTTTTTATCAGATTAGATGAACCAGCTGTAGGCTGGAGACTGTTTTCAACATAACGTTTGACGGCTAATTGATACTTCACACTACACTTTTATGCAACAAAATATTTGCCTACACTTTAAGAATCAATGCACAACTATCAAAAAACTTGAGGTGTTCATTTACTGGATTCTATAAAAAAAAAATCACGAAACATCACCGTGTTTTCGAAGCTCTAGGTGAGAACCTGCCCTTAAGCTTAGTATGCTGTAGAAGCGAAAAGAAATCATTCGTAAGAAATGCATTGCGTTTTTGACAGGGAAAAGTTAGCGAAATTTTTTTTCGTTGCTTAGTACGCTGTTGAACCGAAAAATTTGTACAATGCAGTCAAGTTCATAACCATGATGGGAGAATTAAGATGTCAAAATTTCGCTGCCTTTTATATGGCCGTCCTAGAAACTTCCCAGCAAACCAAAGTTTCCGAATTTGTCTGAATTCCAATTAGTTCGTAACTATTTCGAGCATTCTTAACGAATTCGTAACTATTTGGCAACAGTTATTTCGGAACATTTCCGAATAATTCGAAATAGTTCCGACATCAAATTTTCAAATTTAAATTGTAAGGTGTTTTAAATATTTTGAGTTGAAAAAAAATGGTAGGCCATAAGCCTAGCTGCATTTTAAATAATTTTCCATTTGTAAAATAATTTAGTTTTAAACAACTTTTTCTTTAAAACAGATGATACTAGAGATGGCTCTAATTTTAATTTTTACAAATGCAAATACAAACGACATGTCTAATTCACATTTATATATGTTCCATAATAGAAGTTGCAAAGGATCTGTAATTTTTGGCATGTCATTTGTACGAAACATATAGAATGGGGCATTTTATGCGAATTGATTAACTAAACTTTGATTCAAAATTGTTATTTAATTTTGTATTACATACGGTACAAAAATCGTTAAAAGATCGTTGCGAATTTGATGCTTCATTTTGTTATGAATTCGGTGCTACATTCGTTAAGAAATTGTTATGAATTTGTTACGAATTCGTTACGAAAACGACAATTCAACTGTCTACGAATTTGCTACGAATTTGTTACGAATTCGATACTTCAATTCTTACGAATTCGTTACGAATACGATACTCCAATTCCTTACAAATTCGTTACTAAAACTCCTTCCAAATTCGTTACTACAATTCGTTACGAATTAGTGTCAACCTCTCCATTTGTTACGAAATCGGAACAAATTTGGATGACGAACTCAGAATAATTTCGAAAACGATTCGTAACGATCTCGTTACGAATTCGAAAACTTTGGTTTGCTGGGTTCTTTGATGGCCGTACATAAAATTGTCGTGGCAATTTGTCATTCAACAATAATTTTCTACGAACACATTCAACAAACACGTTATGGCAAGTATGTGCTAGTCTTGAGTCTCCACCAAAATTTCGCGTAAAATCTTAGTATGCTGTGGAAACGAAAATTTTTAGGCATTTAATTCTACTCGCGAAATTTTAGTGTAGACTCAACACTAACACATACTTACTATAACCTGTTTGTTAAATGTGTTCGTTGAACATTATTATTGAATGTCAAATTTCCACGCCAAGTAAATGTACCGACCCAGTGTGCCAAACGGATCTGTTACGAATTCGTAACGAACTCACTTCTTCGTACATTTTGTCCGAAACGGATTGCGTTTCGCATCCGGAACGGATCCTTTTTCGTATGAAATTCCTCTCTCCGTTACGGACTTCAGTTACGAATCCGTTTCGGACTTCAGGTACGAATCCGTTTCGGACTTCAGGTACGAATCCGTTTCGGACTTCAGTTACGAATGCGTTTCGGACTTCAGATACGAATCTGTTTGGGGCTTCAGATACGAATCCGTTTCGGACTTCAGATACGAATCCATTTCGGACTTCATATACGAAACAGACGATTCATACTCTTTTTTTTTTTTAAATAATGCGAACTCGCAACGGACTCGTTTGACGCATATAGCTACAGATGTTAAAAATATAGGTTCTTTAAACAAGTTTGACGCATTCAAATTCGAAAACTTTTTGCAGGAAATTAAACGTAAATTAAAACAAAAAAAATTATTTTGTAATCAAATTTATAAGAGAGTAGTGGAGGCTAGTTTAAATGGTAAAAAAATAATTCAAAATATCAAACAAACGAGTACAATGTTGGTGAGTTCCAGGATGGCTCATACTTGTTTCTTCAAACAGCTAAACATTATTTTTCATTGAAGCATCCCAATAACTTTTACTGCTATAATGACAAAGCGTACAAAATTCACGCAATTAAAAAAGTTTCCGAAAAATATCTCGTGTACGGCTATCCGACAGTCACTTTTTAACTTGATCACTAATGATAATTATTTAAAAATTCTGACAAGTACTTTTCTTCGATTTGAAGGAGAGCTTGAGGAGCACGAGCCTAATGAAATAAAAAAGTTGTTTAAAATAAAAATAAGTACACAATTGTATTTCGTATCCCTAATCCACTGAAAATAAAATAAGAAATTGTAAAACAAATTTAAGACTGTCTTTTATGTTAACGTTGTGGTTATTCGTTACGGATTCGTAACGGGTTCGTAACGGGTCCGTCAAAACATAAGAGCGATTCCTCTCAAAAATACGAATTGCTTTTTCCATTTTTTCGGATCCGCCTCGAACTCAGAATGGACTTCAGAAACGAATCCGTAACGGACTTCAGAAACGAATCCGTAACGGACTTCAGAAACGAATCCGTAACGGACTTCAGATACGAATCCGTTTCGGACTTCATATACAAATCCGTTTCAGACTCTTTTCGCGGATTCGTAACGGGTTCGTAACGGGTCCGTCGAAACATAAGAAAGCGTAGTGCATACTGACGGACTCGTAACGGGTTCGTAACGGATCCGCATCCGTTTTTGTGCACATTGGGGACATATAAAATACAGCGAAATTTTGACATTTTTACTCTCCAATCGTGGTTGTGAACATGGGTGCATTGAACAAATTTTTCATTCAACAGCGTACTAACCAACGAAAAAAAAATGTCGCTAACTTTTCGCTGTCAAAAACGCAATGCATTTCTTACGGCAGATTTATTTTCGCTTATACAGCAAACTAGGCTATAGAAATAAATGCCTAAAACTTTTCGTTCCTAGAGCATACTACGCTTTAATCTACAAAATTTATCGCATAAAAAGAAAAAAAAGGGGGTAAGCCATAAGTTAAGGACTTGAAAATAATTTGATATTTTACTTATAACGCTGCCATCGGAAAATTTAAATTAAACTGACCAATATTCAATAACTTAATGGCACATCTAGTGAAGCGACTTGTGTTGGTCCACTATTTTTTAATCGCCTTAGAGCAGCGCTACTTAACTCCAAGCGTGGTAGCTCAACCATAATCCTGCCTATCCTCTGCTACACACCCGAGACCACATATTAAATACCTCGCTTAGCAATTTATCAAATTCAATTTCAATTCAATCCTTTGAGCTTACATCTGCATTCAGTACTTCATAGCGAGTGCCTATCACACTCGGCGAAAAGGAGCGGCTTCACCGGCTGCGGCTTAAGGACTTGTACCGGATGAACGCATGTTCAGTGAATGTGTGTGTGCTGAGACATGAGTGTTGGAAAATTGATAAGAATATTAATTTTATATTATTTCACTTTGATGCACTACTAAGTATTAGAGCTGGCCTTCGTTCAACTCTACAGACATCACATATTTTATTCAATTTAAGTTTTGAATCTATTTTTGATACGATTTTTATTATAACGAGACTAACGCATTAACTTTGCTTGAACATATTATATACCACACCAGCACTTTAAGCGCTTCAACAAATTTTCTCGCCTCGTCCTTGCTGCTTCTTGTTACAACACATCAATGCCGATGTGTTCATCGCATCAACAGCAGCAGCCAAAACAAAAAAAATCTAGAATGTTGCCCATTTCGTAAATAGTCGTAAATTTTGGCATTGATGCTATTTATTGCCGTGACATTTAGTAAAAAAAAAAATAGCACCGGAATTAACATTGACGGGTTTAATGTTGATGTTACTGTTCGAAATAGTTTGGTTGAAAGTCCGTTATTTATTGGCGCGAAATACGTCATGCGCGAGTATGCGTGTGTATTTAAGCTGAAAGTTCAATTTTTTTAAGAAAAATTTTTTGCGAAAACATGTCAATCTCTAGAATTGAAGTTTAACTAAAAGCATCTAAATTTAAAAGTTAAACTGTTTGCAAGGATTAAAATTTTTTTATAACACCTTTAATGCTTTGAGATAAAATAAGTTTTAGCATAAATTTTAAAGCATTCCTACAAAACAGAGTATCGCCAAAAATTACAACTGTCACTTTTAAATAATACATTTAAATCTTATTAAAATTTAGAACAAAAGAAGCGTTAGAATCAAAACAATCAAAACAAAAAGTTCAAATTTTAACCAATAACATATGATCAAAGCAATTTTGCTCTTAAAATAAAATTCCCTTAAATATTTTTCGCCTAAATATTGTTCTATATTGCCTAAAATATTCTGCTCACATGAATAGGATTTGAGTAAAAAAAGTTAAAAGAATTAATTTCGTTTATAAAATCATAAATTTTTTGATACAATGTTCTTCTTACAACATTAGAAAAATTTAATTAACTTTGGAAAAAAAATCCTTTTTGCCCAATTTATTTTTTAATAATACATTATTTTAATTTTTTAATGCATTTTCGTTTACAACCTTGGAAAGTATTGCACAATTGAAAAAATTTTACACTTCGATTTTCATTTCAATAACATCATAAATGTCCGAAGTTGACTAAAGAGGAGATTTTAGGCAAAAGCGGTTAAAATTAAGGCATATTTTAAAAGAAGTTTTTTAAAAAAGTTATTATACATGCGAAAAATTCTATGTATACAAAATAGCTATGTGCTTGCAGTAGTAGAAATGCTCTGAACAAAATCAGTTTTTTTGCTCTCCTGAAAAGTTGCTGAAAAACACATAACCATTTTTGTAGGCGCAGCTACGATACATTGTTTAATAAATAATAGAAGTAAGTGTGCTTAAAACTAAGTGAAAATCGAGACACATCATAGCTCGGCTCCAGATCGTCTGAAAAAAAGATTAATTCAAAAACAGGCCCTTGAATGCACATCCTTTACCAAAATGGAATAAAAGCATTTAAAATAAAGAAAATTATGAAGCGTGGAAAAAGTTTACGATATTTTTGAAGCGTGTAGAAAGATTTGTAGAATTACAATACAAATAGATTTAAAAGAACTAAAATCGGTCGATTAGTTTGTTTGCAATAGTGTAGTATTAATTTTGAAAAAGTATGTTTCGAGAAAAATGCACTTAAAGTTACTCTGATTAATTAAAGGTACCCTGGCGCATCGGGTTTTAAGCGCTAGAGAATCTGTATTATAAACGGGATTGAGTTATAATTTTTTTTTACATATTTTTGAAGAGCTGTACAACAATAATCAAATGTAAAAAAATAGTTTTTCAAAAATCTGTTTGCCTAAAACCACTCCTAACATACTTTGGAATCGGGCCTTCGACATATTGTAGCTTCAAAGTTTGAAGTCGCGACTCGAAAACATATTTTCCTTTTTCAGAGTTATTTTTTTGATGAAATAGCGTGTTATTTTTTTATCAAAATGAATTATTTTCATAAAATTTATAAAATCCCTTCATTATTTATTGTAATACTTAATTAAAAAAGTCAATAAGTAAATTCATTAAAATGGTTTTTTAAGGGGACTTTGATGAAAAATCGAGGAAAAACCATAACATGAGTTGGTAACCCTAATAGAAATATTTGACTAAAATGAAGAATGTACCGCTTATACAGGTTGAAATTCAGACCTAAATGTAAAATTTTACAGACATTTTCTAACTGAAAATTTTTCATACATAAAGTTATTTATTATTTTTCACTAAAAAAGTTGGCTCATTGTAGTACCCTAAACTAGGGGTGTCGAAAGTAGCCCGTACGGGCGTTTTGCCTGCCCGCAGCAAGCAGCACGGGCAACAGCATATTCTGGATGAATTCGGGTGTAAAAGGAACGAGGGACATGCACGAAGAGAATGAGAAAGAGCGTAAGAAAAAGCGCCATTTATATCGTGATCAGTGTTGCCAGAAAAATGCTTGAGTTAGCTAAAATTGCTAACTAAAGAAGCTAAACAGAGCTAACCATTTTTTGTAAACAAACAAAAAATTGTTAAAAGCAAACACAACTGCTAAATTTAATCAGTTTATCAGATTAATCAGTTTATCAATCATATTGATTGATTTGTAAATGCAATGTATTGCTACATAAAAAATTGTTAAAAACATTCAATTTTATATATACAAAATTAAAGAAAATTGATAAAATTGTTTGTATACTATATTGAATAAAGGTTAATATTCATATAATTTTTTTAAAATTTTCAAATATAGTTTAATATTGACCCTTTATTAATAGAGAAAAGTATAAGATAAAAATAGCTAAGCTCTAAAAGAAAAAAGATTGAAAAATAAGCTGAGAGCTAAAACACAATTTTTGAAAAATTAAGCTGAATCTATCTGACTCTAGCTGAATCTAACTGGCAGCTCTAATGGTGAGTGTGAGAGTCTGCTTTACGAAAGTCATAATATAGCTTATTAATGTAAACATGGTTACCACATTTTTATTATTAAATACTTTATAAATTAAATCTTTTAAAAGTCCTAAAAATATCTTATAACTGACAGCTAGTGTGTAAAATCAAATTGAGTTTAATAATATTGTGGTTTCAAAAATTATTTTTAATGCAATGTGGAGGCAATGCGCATTATTTATCCCAAGCTGATATCTGAATTTTGACATCTCAACCGTCAGTATATTTTGAACTGTTCAAATCTTCAGATTAAAGGCTCAAACATAATAGGCTCAATTTGGCTGTTACCAGTGTCAAAAATCAACGAAAAGCTAGCTCAAGTTCTGCCAAATACTCAATTTGACCGAAATGACATGATCTAGCTCGTCTTTAAGGGCCAGTTTTTCAGTGCGAGTTTAAGGTCTTGTCAAATTGAGCAGACCTTAACTCACCAAAATTGGACGTTTTTTACTTTGTTGAGGCAAAAAAGAAACACACTATTTGATAATTTAAGTCAATTTAACAACTTCGTTAGCTTTGGTTTCAAATTTAGTATTTGCAAAATACTTTTAATATAGCATTGGTTTTAAATTCAGTATAGGCTAGGATTAAAAAGAAAAAAAATAGCAAACACCTTGAGATTCGAACCTACGATATTAAGTTTGTAAGAGCTTTAATCTTATCACTGAGCTACTGAGATATGCCTAACAAAAACATATAAACCAAATCGCCAGGCTAACTTTTTACGTCTAAATCCAAATTTAGTATCCAAATGTACTAAAATTAAAACTAAAAGCTAAAAAGAATGCTGTAATAATTCTTTTGGATTAAATTTTAGTACAGTAGAGTTTTAATTATGAGTTAGTATTTGCAAAGTTTAAATTTTAAACCGCAAAGTTAAAAAAATACAGTAACATTTTAGCTGGACTAAAATTATTCCAAGATGTTTAACCGTTTAGTTTACATTGTTTGACAATTTTAAAAGGACAGAGTTGTAATTAAACTATAAACATAAAATGGCTAAAAAAAAGGGCTTTTTTGCACAGGAAATCCATGACCTTCTGAACGCTATGGACTCAGATTAAAATTTGTCAAATTTTTCTGAATGTGAAGATGATTTTAAAATTTTCAAAGAAAATGCGTAAAACGCAAAAGTTGATATAATTACAATAATTCTTCAAAGATCTGGAAACTTATTTGATGTTCTACTGAGTGGAAATATTACTAATACAGTACATTATGAAGATGTAACGGATATTGCTCCACTGTTTACTGAATTTTGTGGAACTGAAAATGTGCAGCTTATTGATAAAATGGAAAATTACATATTAACTGACAAAAAGAAAATAGAATTTAGAAGAAGGCAGTTTTTTCAAGAAACATTTATGTTTGAACCAGAGGTATTGGTAGAAAATTGAGCATAGGACATTCTAAATAGAAGGCTATTATCACATTTCGAAAAATATTTGTCGTCTATAAAAAAATGTTAATGCAAAGCAGACGGGAACAAACATTTCAACACACGACTCAAGACGAAATGATGCAGTTTTTTAAATCTAAAAGAATATTTCTTAGTCCAAAAAGTGGACATTGCACATTACTTTCCATTTCGTTGATGTTGCTTTTTGTGCTAGCTGGACAGAATGCAAAAAGGATTGTATAAAGAGCAAGAATCCAAAGTGTTCGGGTAGATCTTGTATAATAATTTGCTGTAAGTTCAGGGTACATCTTTGTTTGACGAAGGATCGAAATTGCTTTCACAATTTCATACAAAATAATTACCAAAATTTATAGAAGTAACTGAAAAATACAGAAATGAACTTATGTGAATTTAATTTAAAGTTTTTATAATTTATGTTGACTTTATATGATTTAAATACAAATTCTAAATGTTTGATAGTTTAAATCGATGGTGCAGTGCGTTAGCGCACGCTTGCACGGGTATCACAAAGATTTCTGATGACGCTTTTAGCAGAGCAGAAATTGCAATCAGATCAGCTAGTGATTTTTTCCTTTTCATATTGAAAAAACTTTGTTGTTGTTGTTGTTGTTTCTTAGGAAAAATTCGTTAGAACAATTAATTGTTCTAACTTTGACCCTAAGCTCAATAAACGATTTTAAACTATCAAACAACTAGAATTTGTATTTAAAATCAAGTATGATTTAAACTATCAAACATTTAGAATTTGTATTTAAATCATATAAAGTCAACATAATTAATATAGAGGTCATTTAGAAAAAACTTTAGTTTTTATAATTTTTTATTTTTGTTCTTGAGTCCTTGGACAAAATTTTTATTATTTCCTTATTATGCGTTTTTGAATTACACAGAAATAATTAAAGAACAATTGTTGAACAATATTTATATAATCTTTGTTTAATACTGTAAAAACTACGCTTGAGTTGGTATGTACGCAATTGTGGACATCCTGAAAAAGGATCAAGGAGCTGCCGTAGAAAATTTTAAGCGTGATTTTTGAGTTTTTATGACGTCAATTTACTAAACAGCACTAATAAATTATTTTTAACAATATTAGAATTAATTCCCAACTCAAAGGGTTATATCGTTGCATTGCATTGCTTAGTTGATTTTCATTGCACATTCTGTTTTCGTTTATTTCGCTAACGACTGGAACAGCGACTGCAAGCAGAAGACATAGGAACTAAAATATGACTTTTACTTTTGATCGAAAAAATAAAAGTCAGATTTTAACTGTTATTTTTGATTGAAAAAATAAAAGCCAAATATTAACTTTTATATTTGATCAAAAAATTAAAGTCAAATTTTAACTTTTACTTTTGACCAAAAAATGAAAGTAAAATTACGACTTTTATGTATGATCAAAAAAATAAAAGTCAAACTTTAACTGTTATTTTTGATTCAACTTTTTAAAAAAGTAGATAAATTAAAATTATTAAATATCATTGTTCATTCGCTAACACGCATCACATTGCTATATTCAAATATCGAATATAATTACTCTTTTCATTTGACTTTTTGAATAGAAATTTTGAAAATAGCTATTATTTTTGGTCCCTGCTTTTTGAGTGCTTGCATTGATTCATGGTCAGAATTGATTTAATTGATACATATAAAAGCAAAAATATTAATTATAAAATAAACATCTACTAAAAAAATAATGAAAGTACATAATTGAAAAAGCAAATGAAAGTAATGCAGTTATTTCTTTTTTGAAAGGTTGTTTATGGAAATAAAAGAAAAATAATTATCAAAAATATGTATTTTATTATTGCTTTGTTATTTTTAATTCTATTGCAAAAATTCAAAATTTTTTGATGCAAATTGGAAGAGATTTTTCCGGCTTAAATTTCTGACATTTTTTTTTTACAACTATTACACCAGCCAATATATTCACGAAAAACATGATTTTTTGAGGTTATTTCAAAATGGTTTAGTTCACTGGCGGTTATCATTTATTACAGGCAAAATATTTTGGGAATCGCCATAAAATAGAACAAGGTTAATTTTTAGTCGGTGGCATTGATAACTTCTTTTTTCTATGAAGTTCGAGGCACCTTAATACACATACATTTTTTACTACAGAAAAAATAAATAATACATATTTTGCCGAAATATTTATTTTTATTTATTAAACATAACTTTGAATTACATTTAGTTTCAACCAACATAAACAAGAACAATAAATTAAACACTAAAAATATCAAACGAAAAATTATTATACAAAACAAATTTGTTTTTGAATAATTTTTATTTAGAAGATGAAATGCTTTAAAATAGTTTTGTTTCTATTACTGTGTAAAAAGTAATTCTACGTCTATACTTACGATACCATCGCAACTGTTCCTTTTTTTTACGGATAGAAATAAATTTTGAAACTTTATTTTTGGAATTTTTTGGAGCAAGTGTTTTTTCCAGCAAAAAGTACTTTTTTAAAAAAATTCCAGCTAGTGGTCGAACACATCGCGAAATCTTTTCGTGGAGGGTATAATAATGAGCCAAGGAATATCCGAGTGTATCAAACACTTTTTTTCGACCCGATCTTATGCATTCGTGAATACAACTTCTCTGCAACGATACAATGATAAAACTTCGTACGACGCAAAATAAAGTTACCAAACTTTGCAAAATGTCTTTGTGAATAAGTCGTTATCAGATAAAATTGCAATTTGCCCTCTCAACATGATAGATAAGCTGGTGAATTCTCCCAATAATTGTGTGCCCAGTTTGTATTGAATTATAAACTGACAATTTTGTTTTCAAAACAAAAAAGTATTATTTATGGAATTTAATTTTCGTAGTTACATAATTTCATAAAAACATTTTAATACAGTAAAAATTGCCTTTAGCCGTTTGTTAAACTGCATTTTTTTATTTTCTTATTTTTAAGCCTTTGGGCACAATACACAACAATTTTAATCTGCTGAAAGTGTTTGCATTTGTTAATATAAAAATTGCAATTTTTTGTTGTTATTTTTGCTGGTGTTGTGGGGGGAAACAAAAGTGCTATAATTCATTTTTATTACAATTCAGTGAAGTGTAAAACAAAACGCGTTCGTACATCATTGAGCGGTGGAGTAGTTTTTTGTTTTTCGGCATTTTTAACTTTTTTATTGCAACATTTTATTTCAGCATTACCTCTGTTTGGTCATTTGTATTGTTGTATTGTTTGTATTTTTTTGTTTTATCGTTATTGTTTGCTGTGTGAAGATGCACTTTTGTTGCACAAAAATATGCAACCGATAGACCCGGAGCACACCCACAAAAAGAAGCACATACGCTGCAAGGAACTCGCCGAAAAAAGATGGCATATGAGGCAGCCATAAAAACGTATAACCGTATGCAAAGCTTTTGTTGTTGTTTTTGTTGTTGCTGCTGCGCTTCCTCTTGTGACTGCGAGCCAGTTTAATGGCTAAAAACAATAAAGTACTGAGAGATACAACATTTTTGCTATATTGTTACACATTGTTTTTTTTTTCTTTCTTTGTTGTTGTATATGTTATCTTTATTTTTTACGTTGTTATTGTTGATTTTTTTTTTAAATTGCATTGTGAATTATGTAGTGTTAATTCTCATGAGTACCATTTTATTCGGATGTGTTTTTTTTTTCGTTTATGCATGAGTAACAGTATTAAAAAAACCCGGTTGTATAAACATGAGAATGTGTTTGCAAAATGGTGAGTTTGTGTTTGCATGTAGTTTTGTAAAAAGATGTTTTGTGTGTGCCACTCAGAATTTTTTCGCTCTCCTTGAAACCTTCCTTTTGTTAATCCATTATATCTGCTGACTAACCACCATGTTTGGTCCGAAAAAATCACTTAAATAGCTTTTAACCACTTGGTTGACTTTTTCTTTCGCTATGAATTTTCTAGCAGTGAATTTTCTAAAACATAAACAAGGCTTAATATACGAAATACACTCAGAATTATTAAAAAAAAATATAGAAAATGTACATACTGAAAAAAAAGAACTCAGTTCAACATCAATTTTGCACAACTCATGGAGAATTTTTTAAAGAAAATTTCATACTGGCAATTTTTGTTACAGTACATAAAGCATTCTTCTTTTTACCATGATGATATGAAAAATACAAATACTAATGATATGAAAAATACAAGAGCCAGTTATAAAATCAATCAATCATGTTTTCGAGGTATTTGTAAGAACACGAACACTTTCCAAAATACTTTGATTTCAAAAACAATTATATTTTACTTTATGAAAAAAAAAGAAGAAAGATCAGCAATTCCATTTTAAACATAGCAGCCTTACGGAATGACCAAATCTGATTTGAATGCAGTTTTTCATGGAGAATCATTAATGAAAATAAAAAACTTAATTTGCAGTAAAAAAGTTTGGAGTGATTTTTGGCGGAGTTACAGGCTGCACAAAATTGACAAAAGTCAGCAAAAACATCGAAATTGGATTTTTATGAAAATTCATATCTCAAACATTTCTAATCCGTATGTTCATTTTGAGCTACCATTGTAAAGGTAACTAAACAGACTTTAATTTAAAAATAGTTTTGTTGAATTTAGATGGTTGGGAATTCCATCCCTTGCGGCAAGGTAGTTGATTTCAAAGAAATGGTTCGATAAACACCATTTAAAAATTTAAAATAATTTTTTTCTTAAAGCTGGTAAAATTACCTTTTTAACAATATAAAAATAAGGGTAGCAACTCAATGTATAAAATAAGATATAGTAATTTTAACATCTAAACACAAATATTTTGTTTATTAACAAACGAATTTTTTAGCCGAATGTTAAGTTTGAGCTACCGTGGCAAAGGCAATTAGTTTAGGTTAGGTTTACCCAGATGCCTCCTGACGGAGGCTCACATAGACCGGTTCTGGTCATTAGTAGTAGCGGTGGTAATCAAGGAAACCTTTGGGATTATTTAAAGCATGTAAAGATTCAAAATTCAATAATCAATTCAAATATAGAGAGATATTTTGGCTTCATCTTTTAGTGACAGGGACGTCGATAAGCCTAGCTTTTTATTCTTAATCTGAGTAGGATGGGACATATGTATAGCAGGTGCTCCAGGGTCTCCACCGTGCCTAGTTCCTTGCACTTCCTGTATTTGTCTTCCGTGAATATGTCCAGCTTCCTCGCGTGGGCTGCTGCCATGCAGTGACCAGTGAGCATACCCACTAGTGTCCTGCAATCTCTGTGCGATCGTGCAGTATGAACAGAGTTTATTTTTCACATTGTACATTGCACAAATTTTTGAAATTTTACACGATGTCGTATCTTTCCATCTACGATTTACTGTTTGTGTTGAACTTTTTTCGATGTTCCTGTACAACTCTTGTAGTGGAGAAGGTACATATTCTGCGAATTCTGATCCCAGTGCCCAGCCCTCCTTTGCTAGACCGTCTGTCATCTTGTTCTCCTCTATGCCTTGATGTCAAAGGCACGCAGTGCACCCAGAAAAAACAACTGTTTTCAACTAAATTTCAGGTTTAAATTTGCCAGCATGAATTGTCAGGTTAAGATTACCAAATTCCATTCCACATTACCACATGCCATGAAACTGACAATTGTGGTGATCTTAAACGAATTTTAACCAGTATTTGTAGTTAAATCGAATTGAATTAGGTTAATTTAACCAAATGCTAGATTCAAATGATTTACCTTAAATTTCACCTGCATGCAAATTTTGAAATTTTTCAACAATCTCATCACGAGAAACAAAATTAAGACAAAAAACACACTTTAAGAACCCAGTGGGGGCCGGAGAGAAAGCTAGAGCAAATGAATCATGGGCATTTTGAATATTTTGAAAGAATATTTTTCCCTGAGTGTAGATGTGCACTCTCTTATAGAAAGAGGAAAGATAATTAAACGGACTTAAATCTAAAAAAAAGTTTGGGAAATTTTGTTGGTAAGGGGTTCAATCCATTGCCGTAAGTTAATTGATTTCGAAGAAGAAGTTTTAGTTATTCAAAATTCTAATCTTGATATAATCTTAACAACGTTTCCCCAATGTGAGTTATTAAGTATTAAACTTTAGTATGAAACTTAGGGTTCGATTAAGTATCAAACTTAGCTCAAAAATTTTTAAAATCAATAATATAAATATAAGTCGAAAATGTTGCATAAGATGGCCTACTAAGATTTTACCATAGCGTCCTTTACTTTTGATAAAACATTTTTAATGTACACGCAGAGAAAAGACATGGTTGAGACATGATTGCCGCAATAATAATGTTTTTACTAAAATTATTGTATTATTTCTGCAAACACAAATTTTTGCCTTAACAAAGTCATTATTTACTAATGGTGGTACCAAAAATAACATTATAGTTGAAATCATAACATAGTTGAAGTCGTCAACATACTATGATTGCGGTCAACTATTAGTTGCAACAAAAATATTGTAGTTCTGTCAATCATGATAAATATGAAAATTATTTTAGAGACAAACATATTAGAATTTTGAATGTTTGTCTGAACTATTCTTTGCTTGTTGGCAAACTAAGCAGAACATAACCAAACATCGAAAGAATTTATTGTGTCTGAACAGTTTGCAGGAAAAACTTTCACTTCATTCAGATACAATAAGTTTTATCGATTCCTGGCTATGTGCCGTTTCGTTTGTCAACTGCACAATTATTGTGTTTTGTTTTAAATCACCTGATCCTAAAAACAGCACGCATAAAAGTGATATTTTCGACTTTAATTGCAGCAAACATGTTTCTTATTACCGTAAACATATTTCGCAATTCTGACCATATTTTGTTTATCACAAATATGGCTATCTTTGTGACAATGCACTTAATGTACCATGTTTATGAATGGTATTAGTCAGGCGAGCGGTAGTAGCGGCTGTGGCTTACTGGTAGTGTGCGTGGCTCGTAAGCGAAAAAGCCGCGGTTCAAACCCCAGCTCGGACAGTAAATTTTATCAAAAATATTTTTCAATTGAATTAATATTCCTGTCACCCTAGTCAATGCCAAACCTTTGGAGATATCTTTATTAATAGCTGTGGAAATTGGAGTACAAGAAAATAAATAATATTCAATAATATTCTGGATACTAAATATAAATTCATAATATAGTTGTTGCAATCATTCTATTTTTGACCCAATAAGAGAATAATGATTGTTTCAATAATATTTTGGTTCCTACAAAAAGCTCCTTTTCTAAATATGGTTGTTGTAATCATTTTATCATGATCAAAGAAAATATTATATGTTTAAGAACATGTTAGCAACAATCATAATCCGAATCATACTATGATCCTCTTAAAACATGGTTGTTGCAACTATGTTTTTTCTCTGCGTGTACGTTGTTTTATATGAAAAAACAAAAGAAATAAATTACACATTTTTTTCAGTTTTCACAAGTAATAGAATATTAGTTATAAGAATATTCCCAGCAAAAAATTTCTATGTGCATTACTTGTATGAACGTACAGAGCGCTCTTTTCTCCTTGCAAATAGTGCTGTTTGTGTAGCGCTATACATGTAGCGCTTTCCGTAACCATAACGTTGCACTTGAAAAAAAAGTATTAGATTTTAATGTCAAAAAAAAAACAAATTAATTTCAAACACTGTAAAAATTCATTAAATCGTTTTAAAATTATGTTTTTTGTTTTTCCTTCATGAAATGAAATGCATAAAAATCCATACTTTTTTATGTTTTTGCCTTAATTCTTATAAGATGTATGTCAAAACTGGGCAAAGTAACGTTTATTAGCGGTATAAGTAGATTGGTCAAAATTACATCTACAGTGGCTTACAACGAAAGTCGGGCAGGCATTTTTTAGCACTTTCGCATTAGTTTCAGAAATGAAAATGTAAGAAGAAACTTGGAGTAAAATTTTTTTCATAACGTTCTTTATTGGTGAGCAAAATTAAACAGAAACATAGTTAAAAAATTAGAACATAACGGGGGAAAAAAATTGAATCAAACCAAAGCTTTAAAAACGAGCTCACATTGAAGGTATGGGCAGATAAGGAATTCAATGCTAAAACTAAGAATTTAATATTTTGTTGCCTATTATTTTTCTTATATGACTTTATGCAGCCTTTTTGAAATGGGTGCAACTAAATTTTTAAAAACTTCAGCTCCAATCTGATTCCACTCTTTACTTAGGATACTTTTTTTATGATTGGATCTTTAGTTGCCCATCTCTGATACTGCACTCAGGGTTCAAGTTCATCACAGAGATGTTCTATAACATTTTAATCTGGGTCTTGTGAGGTTGTTTTTATGACATTTGGACAAATATTAAGTACACAATTCTTTACCAAGAGCGTCATATGTTTCAGGTCATTGGGTCATGTGAATAAAAAATCAGCAAATGCTTTTACTGAATTTTTCTAGTAAAAAGTATGGATTTAGTGAATAAAAAAAGCTATATCTATATAGCTTTTTTTATATCTATATCTATATAGCTTTAAGCTTTTTAAGCTATATCTATATAGCTTTTTTTATTCACTAAATCCATACTTTTTACTAGAAAAATTCAGTAAAATCATTTGCTGATTTTTTATTCACATGACCCATTGTCTTGATAAAACTAAAAATTGTCTGCAATTCCTTATTTACACGTACTTTCTTTTGCTTGCGCCATGAGAATGTCAAGGAACATATTTTTGTCCATTATACATTCAATAAAATTATACCTTCCGACATCAGACGCAGTCCCAAACCATGACTGATCCTCTACCATGCTTAATCGTATGTTTAGAATTTTTATTGCAAAATTCTTCATTCAGTTTTCGCTTTCCATCTGAACCATATAAATTAAATAAACTCTCATCGGTAAACAAAACCTGCACTTAAAGTTTATTGTTTAAAAGTGCTAAAGATCCTTATGTTTTCTGTTTTATTAACCTTGCTCCAGAATAGAAAGTCTTTGGTCATCTGCTCATGCACGAAATTGGGGCGTTCTATTACAATTTTCTTTCTAGTACAGCGCTTTTTTCGTGCTACTCCTCAATTTAAACATTTTTTTCTCAAAACTCTTCAAATTGTTTCCGAGTGTACACTCTTTTTCAAATTGAGTTTTAACATAACCTCTAGTTCTAGTGCAAATAAAATGAGCCTTTTATTATTTCTCTTAAAAAATACCTTTCATCTTTGGAGCTAAGTATATTTTTTGCTACTTTACGTTCTTTATTTATCGTGCACTGTTGATTTACTTTTTAAGACTATTTGTGAAATTTGTCGCTCGGATTTTTCTTTCAAACAATGATCTATCACGAGCTGCCTTTCTGCCAGTGTTGATTAATTCACTTTTCGTAATGTTTATTTTTTTAAGTTCTTCGTTTGACTGAAGTTATTCCAACCGTAATAAAAAGTTTAAAGCAGGAATAACGGTTTACGACCTCTGATTTGCATTTTTTCTTTGCTTGCCCGACTTTCAATGTTTGTTTTTTTATATGTTTGTTTCAATTTAAATTTGTTTCACCGTTATATTCTAATTTTTTAATTATGTTTCTGTTTAATTTTGTTCACCAAAAAATAAAGTTTTGAAAAAATAAATATTGCAATATTTTTCATACATTTTCATTTCTGAAATCAATGCGAGCGAAAGTGCTAAAAAATGCCTGCCCGACTTTCGTTGTGATCCACTGTATGTACTTTTTTAGTTTTTAATGCTTGTATGAAAAAAAGGGAGGTAGAACGTTTGAAGCAATACATTATCGTATGAACTTCATACATGTAATAAACAGTTTTCTTTGCCTCATGAACAAAAGCAAATTTTTACGTCGTATAAGAATTAGGCCAAAGATATGAACTTTAAAGGAAACAAAGCCCTTCGCGCTACATTTTTCTTCCAACTACAAGAAGAACAAAGGTTCTTGCTACGTTTTCAAATCAAATACAAGCAGAACAAAGCGCTAGGCTCTCGCTACGATTTTACATTTTCTACAGCGGGAGCGGAGCACATACAGCTGATGACACGACTATGTTAAAAAATGCGCTATACGCAAGGAAAATGAAGCGCTCTACTGTTTTTTCGAAGCGCTTTAGATGCGCTAATGGAGCGCTTGCTTCGCTGTTAGGTTGTTTTCGATATCTTCGTTCTTTTTGTAGGTGCTTTTGGAAAAATATGTGCAAAATTCAAGTTAACAAAAGAGTTTGCCATGACAATAAAAGCTAAGTTCAATTAAATCAACGTCATCGAATTATATAAAATATATAAAAATATATTTTAAACTTTTTGAGCTTTTAGGATATTAAGGCTTTTTGTTATTACTATAAAAAAAATGTTTCCAAAACGTTCATAGAAAATAAACTGCATGTGACACTAAAAACCTGAGCTCAGCAACTTATACACCATCAAGTACAACTTTTAAAGTCCTTGACAACT
This sequence comes from Dichetophora obliterata, assembly GCA_963920525.1. Classification (NCBI taxonomy): domain Eukaryota; kingdom Metazoa; phylum Arthropoda; class Insecta; order Diptera; family Sciomyzidae; genus Dichetophora; species Dichetophora obliterata. Next base: position 256,714,813 of record OY986436.1, read on the forward strand.
GAGAATCGAACGAAGTTTTCATACCATAATGCATATGATTATAAAAAATTGCAAACTTTTTTATGATAAAATTTAGATATAATGGTAAAAATTCTGAGTGTGCTATCTTTTTAAGCGTTCGTGGTGTATGTAAGATCGATTTTTAAACTATTAGAGCTTTTTTACCAGTTTTGCTGTGGCTTGGGTATTGTAGCTTACCACAAAGATAGCTCTTTTTAGTTCAATTGTATGTAATAAACTAGTTCATTCAGTTAGTTCTTTAAGTTCGTTGATTCTTTTTGATTGTTTTACTTTGTTCGTTCGTTCTTGTAGTTCATTCGGTCTTTGAGTTCTTTAGGTCTTTGAGTTCGTCAGGTCTTTTAGTTCGTTAGTTCATTAAATAGATTTGCTACTTACCTCGTTGAAAAAATCGTACCATTCATATCGTTACCTTTTACAATTCTACCTCTTAAAATTAATCTAATTTTCAAATAAAACACTTGTGATAATTATTGAGTTTCTTATATTCAAATTTTATTCAAGGATTTCAGCTATAATATTTTACCCGGTGATGCGTTGGGGAGTGTAGAACAAATTTGCATCAAAAAGTTAGTTTCGGAAAAAGGGCACATACGATAATTTTGCTCAAAGCGAACGATATTGTTGTAGTATTTTCCCATGGTCATATCGTCATATCACTCATATTTTTGTCAATTGCACAGTAAAAATTTAAATAATAGTGACTTATATAACATTTATTATACTATAAATTGTTGCCGTGATTTCGTTTGTGTTGACTAGTTGCTATTTGTGTAATTGTTGTTGTTGTTATAATCACACACATTTAAGCTAGTTTCCAGTGCAAATGAAAATGTGCTAATCAACATATAGACAAACATACAAATAGTCGTAACATGGAAATCATTTGAAAATCTATGATTTGTTGCTGCTGGTTGTAGCGCTTCCATACGAGAAGCGTACTCGTACAATTTTGCTATCTATAGCTACACAATAGCTGGCAAAATTAATCGTTGTTGCTATTGTTGTTGCTGCCATTGCCATTGCAATTCATATTGTTGTTGCCTATTATGTTGCTACTACTACGCTGCTGGTATTGATGACAAGGAACAATGCTGCATACAGAATATCCTTAGGCACAAGAGCACTAGCGGCAACAACTACGGTTACAGCTAGAACCAGGGTTGCCAGATCCTAATTTTCTTTTTGCAAAAATTCTCATACGAAAATGTGCCAATATTATTAATCCAAAACTTATTTTTATGCAGAAAAAAAGGTAAACATATTTTAAAGGAGCACTTTTTTATTGCAAAAACATAATTTTTCTTGAAATCACATTAATTCAAAATTTTAAAACGTGTCTTTGACTAATTCCAAAAATAAGTTTAATCAGATTGAATTTTTAAAAAAATACCCAAAACACATTTACGGCTATCTGATAGTTCAACTCACGTTAAATCTTAAAATTTTTAAAAAAATAAATGCATGTTGTACAACATAAGGACATTTTATGGAATTTTTTTGAGTTTTGAAGCAGAAAAAAATTTGCATTTGTCTAGTTCAAAAAAAAAAAATATGCCAAATGTCGCTTAAAATATCACAACTCAACAAATAGAATATAAATAATCATACAAGATTTTGAAACATTCGAAATATTAGTTTTATTTTAATTGTTTTATCGAATTTTTTCTTTGAATTTTTCTGCATTCGCCAATTCAGTAATTTTTAACTTATATGTTAAAACTATCGGTTCAGTTGCTGGCTTATGCATAACTTTAATACGATTGTCGCTATTGCTTGGTTGTTGCTAAGTTATTGCTTAATTGTACAAGTTCCTATCGAGTAGATTGTTTTTATTGCCCAAAAACCTGCAATATACATGTCGTAATTCCAATTCAGCTATGATTTGCTGTTGCTTCCAGCCAGTTAAATTAAGAAATTAATATCGATTTAGATAACATCTTTCTAATAGTTACAACGTAAGAGATATTAAGTAATTATTATGAAGAAAGTGAAATTTTTTCAAGAATTTAAACTTGTTCATGATTCAATTATATGTAAGGTTAAGTAACCATGAAATCGTTATCATACAACAACAAAACTTGGATCGCAAAATGTCAAAGTAAAGCAAAAAAGACAAGTAAACAATCAAATTAAAATTTCTGACTAGAAGTCAAACTATTGAATTTTAATATTAAATTTGCGTTTAAAATAATTTTTAACAATTTTCTTGGAGTTTGAGTTTTTGTTACCGCTTCAAAATGCTGAAAAAGTAGGCGATTCGTCAAAACTATTGGAACAAGGAAAACGTTTCCTTTTTTAAAGTGCCCAGTGACCTTTTTAAACAAAAACGCTGGCTGGATGGAATTTGGATCGGCGAATGTCAAAATAAAATATAACAACACCAAACAGCTGTTTTTGACATTCGCTGACTGATATGTGCTCTCAGCTTACTCAACCTCATATATAATTGAATCATGAACTTGTTTTGAATTGACTGATTGACTGAATTGAGTTATGAAAACATTGAAAGAAATTTGAAAAAAAAAATTTACAATTTGTCACTGGAAAAATGAACCTAAATCGAATTGACTGATTGACTGAATTGAGTTATGAAAACATTGAAAGAAATTTGAAAAAAAAAATTTACAATTTGTCACTGGAAAAATGAACCTAAATCGAACTAATTTCCACGTTATAAATTTTCGAAAAACGGTAACGCTGGCTACAACTGCAGCAAGTGAGATACGTTACATGGACACGTGACGCTCACAACGTATAACGAATAATTGATATTAGGTAATCTATATTCAAAAGGAAAAGCTATTGTGACAGCAACAGAAACATAGCACAGGAGAGAGAGAGCGAGGGTGGTATAGAGTGAGGGTGTGAAATATGAGAAAATAGCGGAAATGACAGCCATTAGACCTCTGCTGCAAAATAACAATGGATACAAGACAATGCAACGAATGGTCAGCACCAAGTTGAGCTGCGTCGGTGTCTCCCAGACTCACCGCCGGACACATGCACAAAAATATAACCCGATAGATAGTCAGATGAATGGACAGATGAATTCTGCTAAAGATTGACTGCAAAGAAGACAGTTTTCCCAAATTGAAAATGTATGAATGAACAAATGGTCGAAATAGATGGCTGAGGAATTATTATTATTGCCTGACGACGACGACAACGATAACGATGAACGACAATGATGCCGACAACAGTAACAACGGCAGCCATAATAATGGCAACAACACACACCAACAACAACAACAACAACATGCACAACGAATACAAAATAATTAAATGCAATAGCAGAGTACGTAATTTATTGTCAAATGGGTATCAATATGGCTGCAATAGAGGAAACGGAAGTGGTAGAAGTGTTGAAAGAAAACAAGCCAAAGTCTGTATTGTATGCTCAAAGATCTTGATAGAATGTACGAGTAACAACGGATTCATTTTACGTTGTTTGTACAAAAGCTTGATTGACAGCAACAAAGAATGCAGATTTATGACAACTAATTAAAAAATTAAACCTACGGATGGTTGAATAATTTGTTGTTACCATGCTGATATTTTTCTATTACACGATAGTAGTTAAAGAAAATTTATGAGAGTAACTAAAATAAAAGATCTTTATTTCAATAAAACATTTAGTAGATACTGATGTATGTGGGATTCAGAGTGGTTCAGTACCTCAATTTTTGTTCGTAACTCAACTCCTCCTAAGCCACTGACAGGCTGTGCCGATAAATGTGTCATTAAATCAGATGATGACTGTTTATGTGCAAAGTTTTTCTTTAAATTGTGAATCAATTGGAAGGGGCTTGGAACCTTTAAAAAACAAAGTGAAAAGTAGGTTACGTTGTCTTTTAATTGAATTTTAGAAGCGAAGCTTTTTACAACAAAATTTGTGATTTGCTTAAGTGAAATCTCAAAAACGACACTTTTCCGACACATTTTTCTCATGGATTGTTGCTTTTTGCTTGCATCTATTACAACAAGACAATATAAAACTGAAAATGTTTCTTTGGAAGCAAGTAAGCAGTTAGAATCGAACTCGTACCCCTTCGATTGAAAATTCTACTCACTACCCACTAGTTCAAAATCCATTGATGCGTAGGTTGGTTTAATCAATATTAAGTATTAACTGAAGCTAAGTTGCACCTGAATCACAATCTTAATATATAAAAGGCAAACATGCTGCTCCGCTCTTATATCGCTCAAACTGTAACTATTTTTGCCATTATTACAGTGCTTTTACAACATATAAAAGAATAAAATAAACTGGCCATTTCCCTTGAAGGACTTGCTTCTGACTGACCTAGCTTCTATTGATCAATTGTGTTGTGCCTGTTGTTAAATGTTTGATCACAAATGACCGAGAACTGAACTTACGTGTTTTATGCCGACTCCGAATGGCATATGTTCTCAAAAAGCTTTACATGGCAATTTTTACTCTCTGAGGTTTGCATTGTCTGCAGAGAGGTGACGACCGAACAGAAAAATGAATTCAATTGAAAAAACTTTTCTGTATGAGCTGGAATTGAACCCGGGCTACCGCGGCTCTTTAGCTTAGGGGCCACGCACTCTACCCACTAGGCTACGGTCGCCACATATTAAAACATATACTATCCTCAAAAATTTATTGCCTGAAAGTATTCACATACTTACAGATCACTTTTATACTACACAAGAGCAGGTTCCATTGAACTAGATGAAAAATATCGCAACACGCCAATTGTTTTAGGTAAAGATTTTAACTCCAAATTAAGACAAGAATTTTCAGGCACTTTTTTTATTTTATTATGCACTTTTTTAAACATAATTTACGAATTAAAAGCTATCCAAATATTTGTACAACGCAAATAAGGCCAACTATTGATGCAGTATTTGCTAGATTTATCGATGACATTGTAATATCTATTATATACTTTTGCGATTTTAAATATAAGCAACAAATAATTTCGTAAATAAAATTCCATAATAATACTTGAAAACATTTACAAAAATAATGCAAAATTAATAAAGTGATAAAATAAAATAAAATAAAATAAAATAAAATAAAAATAAAATAAAATAAAATAAAATAAAATAAAATAAAATAAAATAAAATAAAATAAAATAAAATAAAATAAAATAAAATAAAATAAAATAAAATAAAATAAAATAAAATAAAATAAAATAAAATAAAATAAAATAAAATAAAATAAAATAAAATAAAATAAAATAAAATAAAATAAAATAAAATAAAATAAAATAAAATAAAATAAAATAAAATAAAATAAAATAAAATAAAATAAAATAAAATAAAATAAAATAAAATAAAATAAAATAAAATAAAATAAAATAAAATAAAATAAAATAAAATAAAATAAAATAAAATAAAATAAAATAAAATAAAATAAAATAAAATAAAATAAAATAAAATAAAATAAAATAAAATAAAATAAAATAAAATAAAATAAAATAAAATAAAATAAAATAAAATAAAATAAAATAAAATAAAATAAAATAAAATAAAATAAAATAAAATAAAATAAAATAAAATAAAATAAAATAAAATAAAATAAAATAAAATAAAATAAAATAAAATAAAATAAAATAAAATAAAATAAAATAAAATAAAATAAAATAAAATAAAATAAAATAAAATAAAATAAAATAAAATAAAATAAAATAAAATAAAATAAAATAAAATAAAATAAAATAAAATAAAATAAAATAAAATAAAATAAAATAAAATAAAATAAAATAAAATAAAATAAAATAAAATAAAATAAAATAAAATAAAATAAAATAAAATAAAATAAAATAAAATAAAATAAAATAAAATAAAATAAAATAAAATAAAATAAAATAAAATAAAATAAAATAAAATAAAATAAAATAAAATAAAATAAAATAAAATAAAATAAAATAAAATAAAATAAAATAAAATAAAATAAAATAAAATAAAATAAAATAAAATAAAATAAAATAAAATAAATAAAATAAAATAAAATAAAATAAAATAAAATAAAATAAAATAAAATAAAATAAAATAAAATAAAATAAAATAAAATAAAATAAAATAAAATAAAATAAAATAAAATAAAATAAAATAAAATAAAATAAAATAAAATAAAATAAAATAAAATAAAATAAAATAAAATAAAATAAAATAAAATAAAATAAAATAAAATAAAATAAAATAAAATAAAATAAAATAAAATAAAATAAAATAAAATAAAATAAAATAAAATAAAATAAAATAAAATAAAATAAAATAAAATAAAATAAAATAAAATAAAATAAAATAAAATAAAATAAAATAAATAAAATAAAATAAAATAAAATAAAATAAAATAAAATAAAATAAAATAAAATAAAATAAAATAAAATAAAATAAAATAAAATAAAATAAAATAAAATAAAATAAAATAAAATAAAATAAAATAAAATAAAATAAAATAAAATAAAATAAAATAAAATAAAATAAAATAAAATAAAATAAAATAAAATAAAATAAAATAAAATAAAATAAAATAAAATAAAATAAAATAAAATAAAATAAAATAAAATAAAATAAAATAAAATAAAATAAAACAAAATAAAATAAAATAAAATAAAATAAAATAAAATAAAATAAAATAAAATAAAATAAAATAAAATAAAATAAAATAAAATAAAATAAAATAAAATAAAATAAAATAAAATAAAATAAAATAAAATAAAATAAAATAAAATAAAATAAAATAAAATAAAATAAAATAAAATAAAACAAAATAAAATAAAATAAAATAAAATAAAATAAAATAAAATCAAATAAATAAAATAAAATAAAATAAAATAAAATAAAATAAAATAAAATAAAATAAAATAAAATAAAATAAAATAAAATAAAATAAAATAAAATAAAATAAAATAAAATAAAATAAAATAAAATAAAATAAAATAAAATAAAATAAAATAAAATAAAATAAAATAAAATAAAATAAAATAAAATAAAATAAAATAAAATAAAATAAAATAAAATAAAATAAAATAAAATAAAATAAAATAAAATAAAATAAAATAAAATAAAATAAAATAAAATAAAATAAAATAAAATAAAATAAAATAAAATAAAATAAAATAAAATAAAATAAAATAAAATAAAATAAAATAAAATAAAATAAAATAAAATAAAATAAAATAAAATAAAATAAAATAAAATAAAATAAAATAAAATAAAATAAAATAAAATAAAATAAAATAAAATAAAATAAAATAAAATAAAATAAAATAAAATAAAATAAAATAAAATAAAATAAAATAAAATAAAATAAAATAAAATAAAATAAAATAAAATAAAATAAAATAAAATAAAATAAAATAAAATAAAATAAAATAAAATAAAATAAAATAAAATAAAATAAAATAAAATAAAATAAAATAAAATAAAATAAAATAAAATAAAATAAAATAAAATAAAATAAAATAAAATAAAATAAAATAAAATAAAATAAAATAAAATAAAATAAAATAAAATAAAATAAAATAAAATAAAATAAAATAAAATAAAATAAAATAAAATAAAATAAAATAAAATAAAATAAAATAAAATAAAATAAAATAAAATAAAATAAAATAAAATAAAATAAAATAAAATAAAATAAAATAAAATAAAATAAAATAAAATAAAATAAAATAAAATAAAATAAAATAAAATAAAATAAAATAAAATAAAATAAAATAAAATAAAATAAAATAAAATAAAATAAAATAAAATAAAATAAAATAAAATAAAATAAAATAAAATAAAATAAAATAAAATAAAATAAAATAAAATAAAATAAAATAAAATAAAATAAAATAAAATAAAATAAAATAAAATAAAATAAAATAAAATAAAATAAAATAAAATAAAATAAAATAAAATAAAATAAAATAAAATAAAATAAAATAAAATAAAATAAAATAAAATAAAATAAAATAAAATAAAATAAAATAAAATAAAATAAAATAAAATAAAATAAAATAAAATAAAATAAAATAAAATAAAATAAAATAAAATAAAATAAAATAAAATAAAATAAAATAAAATAAAATAAAATAAAATAAAATAAAATAAAATAAAATAAAATAAAATAAAATAAAATAAAATAAAATAAAATAAAATAAAATAAAATAAAATAAAATAAAATAAAATAAAATAAAATAAAATAAAATAAAATAAAATAAAATAAAATAAAATAAAATAAAATAAAATAAAATAAAATAAAATAAAATAAAATAAAATAAAATAAAATAAAATAAAATAAAATAAAATAAAATAAAATAAAATAAAATAAAATAAAATAAAATAAAATAAAATAAAATAAAATAAAATAAAATAAAATAAAATAAAATAAAATAAAATAAAATAAAATAAAATAAAATAAAATAAAATAAAATAAAATAAAATAAAATAAAATAAAATAAAATAAAATAAAATAAAATAAAATAAAATAAAATAAAATAAAATAAAATAAAATAAAATAAAATAAAATAAAATAAAATAAAATAAAATAAAATAAAATAAAATAAAATAAAATAAAATAAAATAAAATAAAATAAAATAAAATAAAATAAAATAAAATAAAATAAAATAAAATAAAATAAAATAAAATAAAATAAAATAAAATAAAATAAAATAAAATAAAATAAAATAAAATAAAATAAAATAAAATAAAATAAAATAAAATAAAATAAAATAAAATAAAATAAAATAAAATAAAATAAAATAAAATAAAATAAAATAAAATAAAATAAAATAAAATAAAATAAAATAAAATAAAATAAAATAAAATAAAATAAAATAAAATAAAATAAAATAAAATAAAATAAAATAAAATAAAAATAAAATAAAATAAAATAAAATAAAATAAAATAAAATAAAATAAAATAAAATAAAATAAAATAAAATAAAATAAAATAAAATAAAATAAAATAAAATAAAATAAAATAAAATAAAATAAAATAAAATAAAATAAAATAAAATAAAATAAAATAAAATAAAATAAAATAAAATAAAATAAAATAAAATAAAATAAAATAAAATAAAATAAAATAAAATAAAATAAAATAAAATAAAATAAAATAAAATAAAATAAAATAAAATAAAATAAAATAAAATAAAATAAAATAAAATAAAATAAAATAAAATAAAATAAAATAAAATAAAATAAAATAAAATAAAATAAAATAAAATAAAATAAAATAAAATAAAATAAAATAAAATAAAATAAAATAAAATAAAATAAAATAAAATAAAATAAAATAAAATAAAATAAAATAAAATAAAATAAAATAAAATAAAATAAAATAAAATAAAATAAAATAAAATAAAATAAAATAAAATAAAATAAAATAAAATAAAATAAAATAAAATAAAATAAAATAAAATAAAATAAAATAAAATAAAATAAAATAAAATAAAATAAAATAAAATAAAATAAAATAAAATAAAATAAAATAAAATAAAATAAAATAAAATAAAATAAAATAAAATAAAATAAAATAAAATAAAATAAAATAAAATAAAATAAAATAAAATAAAATAAAATAAAATAAAATAAAATAAAATAAAATAAAATAAAATAAAATAAAATAAAATAAAATAAAATAAAATAAAATAAAATAAAATAAAATAAAATAAAATAAAATAAAATAAAATAAAATAAAATAAAATAAAATAAAATAAAATAAAATAAAATAAAATAAAATAAAATAAAATAAAATAAAATAAAATAAAATAAAATAAAATAAAATAAAATAAAATAAAATAAAATAAAATAAAATAAAATAAAATAAAATAAAATAAAATAAAATAAAATAAAATAAAATAAAATAAAATAAAATAAAATAAAATAAAATAAAATAAAATAAAATAAAATAAAATAAAATAAAATAAAATAAAATAAAATAAAATAAAATAAAATAAAATAAAATAAAATAAAATAAAATAAAATAAAATAAAATAAAATAAAATAAAATAAAATAAAATAAAATAAAATAAAATAAAATAAAATAAAATAAAATAAAATAAAATAAAATAAAATAAAATAAAATAAAATAAAATAAAATAAAATAAAATAAAATAAAATAAAATAAAATAAAATAAAATAAAATAAAATAAAATAAAATAAAATAAAATAAAATAAAATAAAATAAAATAAAATAAAATAAAATAAAATAAAATAAAATAAAATAAAATAAAATAAAATAAAATAAAATAAAATAAAATAAAATAAAATAAAATAAAATAAAATAAAATAAAATAAAATAAAATAAAATAAAATAAAATAAAATAAAATAAAATAAAATAAAATAAAATAAAATAAAATAAAATAAAATAAAATAAAATAAAATAAAATAAAATAAAATAAAATAAAATAAAATAAAATAAAATAAAATAAAATAAAATAAAATAAAATAAAATAAAATAAAATAAAATAAAATAAAATAAAATAAAATAAAATAAAATAAAATAAAATAAAATAAAATAAAATAAAATAAAATAAAATAAAATAAAATAAAATAAAATAAAATAAAATAAAATAAAATAAAATAAAATAAAATAAAATAAAATAAAATAAAATAAAATAAAATAAAATAAAATAAAATAAAATAAAATAAAATAAAATAAAATAAAATAAAATAAAATAAAATAAAATAAAATAAAATAAAATAAAATAAAATAAAATAAAATAAAATAAAATAAAATAAAATAAAATAAAATAAAATAAAATAAAATAAAATAAAATAAAATAAAATAAAATAAAATAAAATAAAATAAAATAAAATAAAATAAAATAAAATAAAATAAAATAAAATAAAATAAAATAAAATAAAATAAAATAAAATAAAATAAAATAAAATAAAATAAAATAAAATAAAATAAAATAAAATAAAATAAAATAAAATAAAATAAAATAAAATAAAATAAAATAAAATAAAATAAAATAAAATAAAATAAAATAAAATAAAATAAAATAAAATAAAATAAAATAAAATAAAATAAAATAAAATAAAATAAAATAAAATAAAATAAAATAAAATAAAATAAAATAAAATAAAATAAAATAAAATAAAATAAAATAAAATAAAATAAAATAAAATAAAATAAAATAAAATAAAATAAAATAAAATAAAATAAAATAAAATAAAATTAAATTAAATTAAATTAAATTAAATTAAATTAAATTAAATTAAATTAAATTAAATTAAATTAAATTAAATTAAATTAAATTAAATTAAATTAAATTAAATTAAATTAAATTAAATTAAATTAAATTAAATTAAATTAAATTAAATTAAATTAAATTAAATTAAATTAAATTAAATTAAATTAAATTAAATTAAATTAAATTAAATTAAATTAAATTAAATTAAATTAAATTAAATTAAATTAAATTAAATTAAATTAAATTAAATTAAATTAAATTAAATTAAATTAAATTAAATTAAATTAAATTAAATTAAATAAAATAAAATAAAATAAAATAAAATAAAATAAAATAAAATAAAATAAAATAAAATAAAATAAAATAAAATAAAATAAAATAAAATAAAATAAAATAAAATAAAATAAAATAAAATAAAATAAAATAAAATAAAATAAAATAAAATAAAATAAAATAAAATAAAATAAAATAAAATAAAATAAAATAAAATAAAATAAAATAAAATAAAATAAAATAAAATAAAATAAAATAAAATAAAATAAAATAAAATAAAATAAAATAAAATAAAATAAAATAAAATAAAATAAAATAAAATAAAATAAAATAAAATAAAATAAAATAAAATAAAATAAAATAAAATAAAATAAAATAAAATAAAATAAAATAAAATAAAATAAAATAAAATAAAATAAAATAAAATAAAATAAAATAAAATAAAATAAAATAAAATAAAATAAAATAAAATAAAATAAAATAAAATAAAATAAAATAAAATAAAATAAAATAAAATAAAATAAAATAAAATAAAATAAAATAAAATAAAATAAAATAAAATAAAATAAAATAAAATAAAATAAAATAAAATAAAATAAAATAAAATAAAATAAAATAAAATAAAATAAAATAAAATAAAATAAAATAAAATAAAATAAAATAAAATAAAATAAAATAAAATAAAATAAAATAAAATAAAATAAAATAAAATAAAATAAAATAAAATAAAATAAAATAAAATAAAATAAAATAAAATAAAATAAAATAAAATAAAATAAAATAAAATAAAATAAAATAAAATAAAATAAAATAAAATAAAATAAAATAAAATAAAATAAAATAAAATAAAATAAAATAAAATAAAATAAAATAAAATAAAATAAAATAAAATAAAATAAAATAAAATAAAATAAAATAAAATAAAATAAAATAAAATAAAATAAAATAAAATAAAATAAAATAAAATAAAATAAAATAAAATAAAATAAAATAAAATAAAATAAAATAAAATAAAATAAAATAAAATAAAATAAAATAAAATAAAATAAAATAAAATAAAATAAAATAAAATAAAATAAAATAAAATAAAATAAAATAAAATAAAATAAAATAAAATAAAATAAAATAAAATAAAATAAAATAAAATAAAATAAAATAAAATAAAATAAAATAAAATAAAATAAAATAAAATAAAATAAAATAAAATAAAATAAAATAAAATAAAATAAAATAAAATAAAATAAAATAAAATAAAATAAAATAAAATAAAATAAAATAAAATAAAATAAAATAAAATAAAATAAAATAAAATAAAATAAAATAAAATAAAATAAAATAAAATAAAATAAAATAAAATAAAATAAAATAAAATAAAATAAAATAAAATAAAATAAAATAAAATAAAATAAAATAAAATAAAATAAAATAAAATAAAATAAAATAAAATAAAATAAAATAAAATAAAATAAAATAAAATAAAATAAAATAAAATAAAATAAAATAAAATAAAATAAAATAAAATAAAATAAAATAAAATAAAATAAAATAAAATAAAATAAAATAAAATAAAATAAAATAAAATAAAATAAAATAAAATAAAATAAAATAAAATAAAATAAAATAAAATAAAATAAAATAAAATAAAATAAAATAAAATAAAATAAAATAAAATAAAATAAAATAAAATAAAATAAAATAAAATAAAATAAAATAAAATAAAATAAAATAAAATAAAATAAAATAAAATAAAATAAAATAAAATAAAATAAAATAAAATAAAATAAAATAAAATAAAATAAAATAAAATAAAATAAAATAAAATAAAATAAAATAAAATAAAATAATATAAAATAAAACTCGTTTTTCATGTATGCCCAACGAGCATCGGTTTTTTATTTTATTTTATTTTATGTTTTTTTTTTTATTTTATACCAGAAAGGCAAACGACTGATCTCTGCCCCATTACAAAAATAATTTAAAATTTCTATTTCTTGTATATGTAGAAGTCTATGAAAAAGTGTATGTATATGTATGTATGTATAGTGTATGTGTTATCTTTTTTTATGATTTTTTACCCTTTTTGGTTAAAATATCATAATCACCAAAGAAGGCAGTTTTGTTATAATGTGTATTTTGGAAAATTCTTCACATCATGATCTTGTGGTCGACATTAAAATCACCTAAGAAAACAGTTTTGTTATGATCCCTCTTTCTCGAAGGATCTTTCGGGTGAAAACCTGATTTTTGTGAAATAAATCGTTTTCCCAATGGAAAGTAGTAAATAACAAAGAAAATAGACGGGTTGATTAAAACAGGGTGCTAAATTTTGTAAAGAGTTAATTATAAAATGTTTTGTTGCCAATCTTTATTATTGTTTCCAACTTATTGCTAGTTTCAACAGCTTTTAGGTATTATTCAACTGAAAGACGCCAAAAACACTTAAGATTGATATCGGATTTGGTATTTTTTTTTACTGTATGCAATGCTGTCAACGCCTTAAAATGGAAGAAAAAGTAACTCAAAAGCCGCACCTTTCAGTGCTAGTTGTTGTTGTTGTGTTGTTTGTTAATGTTGTTGTTAATGTTGCTATTGTTACTGTTGTGTTTTCTGAAAATAGCTTCTATTTAGTTGTTACAAAGTGGGTACGCAAAATGTTTTTGGTTTCCTGACTTTTATTTTATCCTTTATATTGTTTTTATTGTTTTTGTTGTAACTCTTATTGTATCGTTTATTAGGTGAAAAATGTTTTAAGTGTTTTCAAACACGAACATGAGTTAAAAAAAAATTTATGTGAAAAACTCGTACTTATTTAAGACAACAAACACATAATAAAGTTTTGCTACTTTTTACTGTAGTGCTTTTGTTGTTGTTGTTTTTATCATTGAAGTGTGCTTAAGTGAAATTTTAAAACAATTGAGTTATAGCAACAGCTACAAAAAAAGCAACGAGTGAGCCGGTCACGCAAGCTGCTGCTTGCATGTTGCATGTAGGCGTTCGCTCAAAGAGGAGTAGAAAATGTTGTTGTTAAAAACAAACCGAACAAGATTAAATGCCTAAAAGTAAGCATATGCTTAAAACCTTTAATTATTTCAAGTAGTTAGTTAAATTAAAATCAAAATCAATTCCATTTTTCCAATGCTACTGGTTGAATTTGTAAACCACATTGCCAGCAGAACTGCAGAACAGCAGAACACTTTATCGCCCCCAGACACCCCGCCCAGCCCAATTCGCTCTGTTGGTATTCGTTTTATAGCGTAACTTTAACCACATTCATTAACTTAATTACTTGCGCACTGTAACCGCGTAACGCAATTCAACGGTTTTATGTTCAATTCCAATGAGCAAAATTTAATTGCATGCTAAGAACAACAACAACAACTATTACAATTAAAGCAAATCTAACATCAATATCAGAACAAAGGCAGCAACAACAATAAAAGCAGCAACAAATTACAAAAGCAACATTAAAGCATTTTAACTACATTCTATACAATATTGGATCCACCCGAGATCCGCTATTCGTATGAAAACCAAGCCGACCTGAGTGGATAACCGACTCGAAACTGAAATCGGAGATGGATTTGGAGTTAGAATCGTAGTTGGGTACGTAGTTTCGCCTAATTGCTTTTGTGCGGTAATCAATTTGCTGATTAGAATCGCAGTGCTACACAGCAAAAAACGCGCGCTCTTAATTCTATAAATTAACCCACCGCTTCACAGTCCCAACCCCCTCTGGCCATTCATGACTTAAACGATGCGATCAAAGTCGCAATGTTATAAATAACAGTTTCTGTTGTATTTTTTCATGTTTCCTTTTAATTGCATTTTATGGTGGCGAGAAGGGGGAGGCGGTACAAAAAAAGAAATAAGTATATTTGTTGAATGTTTCACTTTTACTACATGCAGCAGTATGACTGAGTCAAGTAATAACAGCAGAACTGCGGGTCACAAAGGTAAACATTTTAAGCATTTGTCACAGCAAAAATTACGAAAAGTGAATGGAAAAAAGGTGTCATTTGGGGAACATTAAGTCACACTAGACATCCGGTACGATGCCACGTCAAAACAAAATGAACGAATTGCGTGTCAAACCCAATTATATGTTGCAAATACGTTACTGCACAGTGGTTTTGGTAATTTTTCATAGAGAGTCTTTTGGTTTTTGGAAAGAAACATTTTGTTTTTTGAAACAAACGTGGCTTGTTTACGTGGCTTTACGTGGCTTGCGACTGGTGTGATTTGGTAAAAACCGTCACGTAACAGTGAAATTGCTATGTGTGTATGCGTGCGAGTAGCGAGCAGACTACAAACTACCCAGTTGGAAAAGGAGCACTGCTGTATGTCTGCCGGCAACATGCCTCGGAAGGACAGGAGACATGCTCGACTCCATTCCCGCTTATGTCTGAACTGAACTGCCGTAGCAGCAATGCAGCATGCATCTTTTGGTATGAATGCAGAAGGCATACATGTCTGCCAAATGAACTGCCCTGGCAGCAATGAGGCATGCATCTCTCGGCATTAAAGCTGCATTCATACCATGAGATGCATGCTGCATCGCAGTTCATTTGACAGACATGCCGTCCTAGGACATTATATAGAAAAAAAAATATAAACGGGTATGGAGGCGACCATGTCTGCTGAATTTCTAACTAATGTTGCCGGCAATTGAAAAATTACCATTATACGGAGACTTGAACTTCGGCCGCGTCAGTGTAAGTGCATATGTTTATCCATTCGGACATTGCAGCTGTTAACTAATCGTCGCTTAATTTGCTTCATTAAGAATAATCGTACGAGCACAGAGTAAGAAAATTAACGCGTTGGCTTTGTTATAATAAGCAATTAATGCAAAATACAGAACGAAACCGCTAAAAGAAACAGAATAAACTTAACAAAAAAAAACAAAACAAAGCTTGAAACCAGTAAAAAAAAAATTGTGTCTCTGATGGGATTAGAACCCCCTACTCAAGATTCCAGAGCCATTCACACTGTTGTAATTTTGTTGAAATAATATACATAACAACATTTTTGCTATCAAAATTGCTTCGACACAAAGTATCGGATAATTACAACAATCATGAAAACATTGAAGTAGTTGTCCCTTAACATTAACCGGAATTTTGCAATTAGCAAACATGAGACTTTATTATGATACAGTTGTTGTTATACTTATATTTAATGTATTTATGTTGTGCTATAAAATAACTCAGTTCTTACTGCACTGATGCTTTTTGTTTATAAATAATAATAATAATAATGCACCTCACTTAAAAGTAAAAAGGAAGTTTTTAAAATTTAAAAAAAAAACTCTTAGCATTAAAATTATAACCTGCCACATTTCTTCCCTCGGCAGGCCTGCTTTGTTTTTCATCTGGGTAGTAAGTGAGTGCGCTGTGTGTGTGCGTGCGAGTATTGAGATTCGAGCAGACTAACAAACGAATGCTCAACTCTGTCTTTCTCTCTCTATCCCTCTGTGCGTCTCTGTTTCTGACACGTAGAAATTTTGTTTAAACGCATTCGTTATTTTTATTTGTGGGTTTGTTTATAATCATATGTGAGAATCTTTATTGCAATTAAGTTGTAAGAAATAGAAATTTGAAAAACAGAGTAATCTGATGTCAGAATTTCAAAAACTTTTTAACACTACGGTTGACCCTAAAAAATTTTTTTTTTATTGTATACTTTTTGTGTATGTGCTAGCAGTAAGTTTAAGGGGTGACGATTTCCAATGTAATGTTAGAATTTAAAAAAAAAAATTTGTCACTAGGGTGCATCCTAAATATGTATTTTTTTTATACTATTTGTATATGTGCCGTCAGTATTAAGGGATCGGTGATTTAAAATCTAATGTTAGCATTTTAAAACATTTTTGACACAAGGATGGACCATAAATATGTGTTTTTTATACTCTTTATATATGTGCTAGCATTATAAGGGGACGCTCGTTTTGAACCTGATTTTAAATTTCCAAATTTGACACTAGGGTGGACATTGAAAATGTGTTTTTTCGTTTTATACTCTTTGTATATGTGCTGCCAGTATTGACACTAGGGTATCAAAAAATGTGTTTTTTTTTTTGCTTAAAACATTTTGTAGATGCGCTGGTCACTGATTTCGAATGTATGTTAAAATTTCATAAAGCTATTTTAGCACTAGGGTGAGCCCTAAAAATGTGTTTCTTTGCTTTATACTTTTTGTGTATATACTGGCAGCATTAAGGGGTCGCTGATTTCAAATCTAAAGTTAGAATTTTAAAAAATTGTTGACACTAGGGTGGACCCTAAATGTTCGTTTTTTTTTTTTGTTGTTTTATACTATATATATATATGCTAGCAGTATGAGGGTTGCTTATTTCGAACCTGATTTCAAAATTTGAAAAAGGTTTTTGATACTAGGGTGGACCATGAAAATGTGTGTTTTTTTTATTATACTCTTTGTATATGTGCTGGCAGTATTAAGGGGTCTCTGATTTCTAACCTGATGTAAGAATTTAAAAAAGTTTTTGACACTAGGGTGGACGTTAAAATTTCAAAAAGTTTTTTGGCACTAGGGTGGATACTAAAATTGTATTTTTTGTTTTATACTCTTAAGTAAGTCCAGTTTTCAATCCAACATTTTAAGCAATTCCAGCTCCATACCAGAGACATGATTAATATTTAAAGCATAACGCCTTGTTGCGTCATGAAAAAACATCGCTAGCAACAGTTACTGCTTTTTTCCTTCTCTCATAAGAATATCTTAATTTCAGATACATAAATAATTTTTTCCTAAAATATTAAATCAAACTTTTTAATTTGACTGTTCCTTAACATTATTTGCCTTGAAAAAATTATATCAAATGAAAATTAAAAAATAATAATAAAAAAAAATTTTATTTCGAATTACGTTTGGAGTTGAAGAACTTCGTCCCTGACGGGGATCTACCGATCTAATAATTTTATTTTTTTTGTATTTTTAGATTGGAAGACCCTCTCGACAGATACAAATTTTACTAAAAACTTTGCACATCTACAGCGAAAATCTAATTTCATGACACCTTGATCGTCAAAATGGTTTACTGACTTAGGAGTTGAGTTATCAACAAATAGGTTTGCCTCTCAATAAAAATATATATTTTAAAGCTTTTCAAAATGTATACTTTATTATGAATATAGATTCAGCAGATCAAAATAAGAGCTAGTTGATTGGGATCATTCAAAAAGTTGTTTTTTATACTGTACCATTTGTTGATCTAGTTTATGTAGCTATTGGGATTTCCCCATTTATACGTTGTTTTTTTTTTGAGTTCGTTTAATATTCTTGTAGGCATTCTTGTTTATTTTTGAGTGACAGATTTTTAACAGTTTACTTTTCTTAATTGTTCTACTGTCTTAATGCGCATATGGCTGCATTTTAATTTTTTCTCCCCGAATGATTTTTTTCCATTCGGTTACTTATTGAGTCACTCATACATTTGTTTGATTCAAAGTGTTCCAAGAACAAATGTTATTTAAATTGTTACAAAACAATGTTGACCATCGCGCTCCCATCCACCTACGCGTCACACTATGGCAGGTGCTTGGCATGTCCTATTCTCATATACATTAAAGTGTTTGTGTGTGTGTGTGTATATGTAAATATATATATTTACATACATACGTACGCCTCACATTAACCCCACTTCAATTACGAAAAGTGGTTTTTGTATGTATTCGCACTTTATTTGATTGCCGCTGGGTATTAGGGACATTGCCACAAACATACAGACACATACATATAGTTACAGTGGTATTGTTGTTTCTGATGTAGTTGAAGTTGTTGTTGTTGTTTTTGTTGCTGATGATGATGACTAGGATGATCGTTGTAAACATTTGTTCTGCATGTGAATGAATTTGCTTTTGATTTTTGTAACATTTTATTGTTTTTTTTTTTTTTTTTTTGGTTCTAGACAAAGTGAATACATACGTAAATATGTCAAAGTTTAATTATCTTGATTTTAATGCAACCCATCGATTAACTACATTTAAAATGATGATAAAGCATAATCAAATAGAGTCCGTTATTATACGCAGAAGTATGAGAACGTATTTGAAAAATCTATTTAATGTTTGAAAGAGCACCCACGTCCGTTTTAATGAGGTTAAAAAATTAAATTTTGCTGAAAACAAACTGGAGTTTGGCAGTGGAAAAACTTTAGATCTCCTAGATTTGAATGCTTAAAAATGACTAAAAACTGATGCATGACTTAGTTGCTCCACAACTCCTAAAACAATTAATTTCCGCAATTAAATTTTTATTTTATAAATTGCGAGCAAAGAAGGCAACAACAACAACAACAACAACAACTCTGTATTGAATATTGAAATAAATCAGAAGCAACTAGAACAGATGGCAACCTTGGTAGAGTTGATGGCAGTGATCTATAAATAGACTACTGCTTTTAAATGTCATTTGATTAAGTAGCCAATTTGAACGTTCAATTTGTTCTATATAATTCAAAGGAATAAATTCTAAATGTGTGAAATATTATGGGCATTTCCGCTAAAAGGTCTACCACGACTGAAAAATTAAATGTTACTTAAAATTTGTTTAAACCTCTATAATAGAGAAAAAATGTTTAAATTTATATTATGAGAAAACTGAAAGCTGATCTCAACTTGAATTTAAAAAAAGTGGCAAGAAACACGATGAATTGCAACAAAAGTTAAAAAATGTTGACAAAAGTTGAAAAATTTTAGCAAAAGTTGAAATTTTATGAGTATAATAAATACTCATATAATACAAAGTTTAATTAAATCAGTTTTTTAGTTTTCGATTGTAATGGTCCTGAATTACACTTTACATGTTTTTCTAGTTCAATTAAATAAATAAAACTATAAAATATAGGCACCTCCTTGAAGGAAAAAATTTAAAATAGCGTATATCACGTAACGTATCATTATTTATATAAAAATAATTAAATAAGATTTTTCAACGAAACAATTACGAATATGTAGCACCATTATTCCAGATAATATTAAAAAACTTTCATAAAAAAACACGTGCACACTTCGCAAATTTTTTCGTTTATATTGGTACAGGTAAAAACCACTTCTATTTTATGTCACGTAACGTATCATTTTTGGTGGCTTCTATCTGAGAGCTGAACTTTTGACAACCTTGTATAGTGTGCTTAGTAAACTATTCAAAAATCAAAATAAGAAAACGGTAAGTCTAAGTTTCCTTTGTTTTTCCACTAATTAAAGTCGTACAACTGTCACGTGCGTAGCTACAGAAATACCCATATGCGACTTTAAACAATGAGTAGATCACAGCTTAATCACTCAAAGACTACTGCCTAGTCAGCTAAGTGATTTGACTCTATACAGAGTTGTGTTGTTGTTGTTGCCTTCTTAAAAAACTTACTTGATCTGAAGCTTGCAATTAAATTCTTGTAATAATTTAATAGATCACAAATTAATTAACTATTTTATAAATTATTTTATTTTTTAAGTTATTTATTTTATTATTTATTTTTTATTTAATTATTTTAAATTATTCAAAAGTTACAAGTTTTTCACAAACAATTTTGATCCTGAATTAATCTTTTATGTTGCTTTGAGGATATTTTTAATATTTTTAACATATTTTTTAATTTCTGGACAATGAACATACCTGTAAACTGTGAGTTTAAACGTGTAAAAAAAACATAAAATTTCATTCAAAGGTAAAAATTATTGATGAAAAACATATTTGTTTACTTATATAATTTTACAACGTAAGCGTAAAGGCCGATTTTGAGCTTTTTTTAGCCTCAGTCTAACCGAAAATGGACGCGGATTCCATGTGGGATATCTTATGCTCCAATGTATTCACAGTATCGTAATATGAAATCAAAAAAGCAGTAAGTTGCCAAAAATTCAAAATTGACTTTGTGATTGATTATGAGGCACCGTATCAAAATACATATTCCTGCAAAGTGCTTGAGAAATTTAGAAAATTGTTTGCTTCTCCTGTAAAATTTTTTGACTGTAACTTACGGCATTTTTTATTTCATATGACTATATGAAGATCTCTATACTCTTTGATGTTTTTATTGTATGTTACCACTGGTATACTCTATAGATAATTCCATTTTGCAAATGTTTAAATTGGTTTCACGTGAAATAAAAAAAAACTAAAATTTCTCTTCACATCTGTGTTGGTGCAGGTTTAATTAAATTCGCACAAATCCCAGACAATGCAAATAATTGTCACAACTTTTAATTACATTTTGTAACAAAAGCCTCATGCTCTTTCAGGTCCTTTCATTCGAATTCATTTCGTGTCCTAAAAAATCATTACAAAATTGAGTAAAATAAAAAAGTTTGCCAAAGTTCTGACTGAAAATAAAACTTTAATAGAGCCTTCGCTGATTAATTAAAATTGCCGCCAACGCCAACACTGTGTTAACTGCAAAAGCTGTTGTTGTAGAGTAATTATACAGAAAAAATCGTGTTCATTCATTCATTAGTTCATTAACAAATAAAAGTAACTGAAAATCCTGAAGCTCTTCACTTCATTTGCTCAAGGGATGTTTTAATAAAAAGAAATCAGGTTGTGTTTATTATTTGTTTGCTCTTCTTTATGTTTCGTTATCAATTTTATTTGATGATAGAAAAATTATGCTGAGCATTCACAAATGAAATTTTTAATATCATTCGCCATTAATAGAAAACATGTCATTGCATCAGTATTTCTGCTTAAAAACCAACACCATCAGTTGTACAACCACCCATCCTCTACATCAGCACTTAGCTCGCGTGTTGCCAAATGCCACAAGTGGCTACAGTGTGGCGTTACCAGGCGTCGTTCATGAATAATTCAAATTAAAAGCTGCATTTATGCTAATGTCAGTGACAACCAGCTTCAAACGGAGACAGGCATCAACAAGGACTCGCCATCAAAAATGGTCCAACCAACATAGCATCACTGACTCACTCACTCACTACAGCTGAGTGATCTGATCTGGCCGCCATTTGTATGCATCGTCACTTCCGCTGAAATCCTTTTTCACAAGTGCTGCATAAATTCAAAATCGAAATCAAAATCAAAATGTTTTCGCTCTTAATTCTTCAATATGTATTCGAATGATGGTGCAAAAACAAAAAATAGCAGCAAAAACAAAAAAAAACGACATGAACATGCTACATGAACCAGCGTCCACCCGCGTTGGTTGATTGTATGGATGGCTGAATGGTTCAACGTTGTGCGATTGCATACATTAGGCATTTGTTGTGGTTGACAGTTCTGTTTGTGAGCGGGAATAGGGAGGGGGAGGAGGGCTGAAGCTAAGTTAAATCCACTATTTATGGCGGCTTAGACCAAATGGACATTTCTTATTGAGTTTTCCCAACTACTATTATTAAAAAGAGCAGCATAAAATTCTACATTTGAACAATAGTTTCTCCTGATTGGTTCTACAAACATTCAATTCTGGTTCTTACTTATATTTTTTAAAAAAGTATTTTGTACTTAAAAGACTGCTTGGACAAAGTTGACACAAGGCTTAATTAATGGATATTCCAATAATGATTGAATTATGTAATAAAATTTAAAAACGGTAGCTTTCTCGGGATAGAGACTAAAAATGTAAAAATATACCTACAAATTTTGGTTTTGCTCAACAAAAGTACATATTTATGAAAAATTTTCTAAAAAATTGGGTGAGCTTTTTTGGGAAACAACTAAAAATATTGTCTAAGTATAAAAAAAAATCACTTTCATAGCTTCGATTTAATGATAATAAAATACATTTAAGAGAGTCGGCAGAAAATAATTCTCCGAAATTTTATAAAATTGCATTAAAAACATTTTTGTGCCAACTGAAATAACTTATTTAATTTAATACAATTTGACCGAACGAAGAGAGGTTATTTTAAGTTACAAATTCAAGCTTTGACATTTAAAATAAAAATAATTTTCCACTACTACAACATAATCTAAGAAAATTTAGAACTTATCTTTAATTCATAATAATACAAAATTTACAATATATAACTAAATTTGAAGACATAAATGGATAAAGGTAATATAACGCATTTTCAGATTTTCGCTGTTCTATGCATGGATGAAGATGTAATAAACTACACCCAAAAAAAAAGCGGAGTAAATAAAGTCATATTCGGAGTCAATTTAACTCTTTTCGTGCATGGTTTTTTTCCAAAACTGTAAAAACTATATTTAACTCCGTTTGTGTGTTCAATTTACTTCAAAAATTGGATTTGTTTGAAAAGTCGTACTGACTCTGTTTTGAGTTATTTTAAGGTTGAGATATTGAGAATTTTTAAATTTTGATTTCACTCAAAAAAACTAGAATCAACTCATTTAAATGTAGTATGAAGCTTTAAAAATAAACAAACTCACCCACAAAAGAGTCAAATGAAGAACCCGTGATTTCTTTTGTGTTCAATTATTTGTATTTATTTCTTATTTCAATTGAATACAAAGGAAATTAAAGGCATGTTAACGCCGATAACAGAATCTCTTCTCCATACTCACAGAGTAGCTTTGGCCACGATTTGGCAATTTTAAATCTCTATAATTTCTTATAAAACAAAACTTTTTTGTTACTTTTGAGCTTAAATTGCGCTCAACTCTCAAAATGTGTTTCAAAGGTGTTTCATTTCTTTGATTTTAAGGGGAATTTTTCAAAAAAGGGATTTTTGTATTTAACATATATGAAAATGGGATAAATATTTGCATTGATTTTACAATTGATTGCTGTAGTTTTGTTCGTTGAATGAGGGAAAATATATTTTTTAAGCATTTATCAAAATGTAGTAAGGATTATCCAAAAGGGTGAACGCTAGGTTTAAGAAAGTTAATAAAAGATGAGTTAGTTGTGTTCCTATACTAATGCAAAAATGGACGTGGCATTTAATTTAATATGCTTTGTTCCGATACATATTGATGCTAGATTAATTAAATTTGGTACAAAAATAGGTAGAATATTCTCAATGCGATTTGTGTTAAGTGAGCAGGGTTGCCTAAATGTGGTGATACATACATTAAAAATTTGTTTATTAGTGTTTTATGTAGTTTCGTTAATAAAATATGGTAATATGTTCAAAAAATTCATAAATTTCTTTAAAAAAATGTATGTATCTTGACATTTATTATAACAACAGTTGTGTACCAAATTTAATAAAATTGTTTAGTTTCCCAAAATTTTCTATATAAAATACATTGCAGGTTAATTAAAAATTACAATATAGTGTGTATACAGTACAGAAGGGAAACTTCTTAATATAAAGAATTAGGTAGATTTTTGTAAAAAAAAACAGAGATAAAGAAAGAGATAGCATTTCAAACGAAATACAATACAAAATTTTATAAAAAATATTATGTTTATTTAATATTTTCATGCCATTGGTTGGTGCTTCATTTAGTAATACTGGTCTTATGGCTTGCGATGTATGCGGAATATGTCCGTAATTTGATATTTACGAGATAATGCGAAAAAATTCACCTATGGGGATCTATTGTGGGAGTCCCCATGCAAAAAACAAAAAAAAACATCTATAACCCCTAGAGGGATCAGTATATGAGCTGGTCCGATTTATTTTTCCCCCTTAACACTTCTTTTTAACTCACCTTTTCTCTATCTGCCACCCTTCTGGGGATCCCGATACAAAAAACACAAAATGAAACAATTTTTATTATAATTAATATAAAAAAATCTATTACCGTTAGAGGGTCTAATTTCTGGTCATACTGATTTTTTTATTGATTTCTTCTAAGCACACCAGCACTATATCTCCCACCCTTCTGGGTGACCCGATACAATAAATACAAAATATAGAAGAAATTGTCTATTATAGTTCATATCAAAAAATCGATAACCCCTAGGGAGGTCAAATGTATGAGCTGGTTCTATTTTTTTTTTATTTAACATTTCTTCTAAACACACATACACTCTATATACCACCCTTCTAGGGGTCCTCATACAAAAAAAAAAATATCATTGCTTGTGTACACAATTTTTCGTGACAAGATAAAAAAAACTTTCGTGACGAGACTCGAAAAATTTTACCCTTTATATCAAATAACCGCATAAAAAGTTTCACTTCGATAAAGATATACGAAAACATATAACTCACAATAGTAAAAATGCCCTTTTTTATCATTATGCAACATTTAATTCTCACAGCCCACTTGATGTGCTAGTTAAAATATTTGAGTACTTTCTTTTCATTCAAACTAAAACGAACAAACGGAAATATTAGCTCTAGCAGACTCTGTTTCGTACTTAACATAATTCCGTTTCAGCTTTAAGATACAAAGACGTTCTTCACAGATGGTTGCAATAAGTTTTAATGGAGTTAAAAGGACAAATATTCGGAGAAGATGCAGAGTTAAATTCAGATTTACTTTTAATTTACTCCAAGCTTTCAAAATGAGTTGTATCAAGCATAAAAAGTTTTATATTAAGAAAAAAAAAATATTGGTGCAATTCATTTTGCGTTTTACGGCAACAAAACGTTTTTAACTATTCAAAAACTCTTTTGACTCATGAAAAAACTTGAGTTAACTCCGCACATTTTTTTCGGTGTAGTGTCCGACCGAATGTGAATTTTTGGTCAAAGCCGAATGTTCGGCCAAAGAGAAATAATAGGCCAAAAGCCAAAGCCTATGCCGAATACTAACAAAATTCTTTCAAAGTAATAAAAATAATAAGATTTAGTTCTTGCTTTCGTTATTTATTAATTTTAGTACAAAAACGGCAATCATTAAAGGTCCAGTCAGGTTAAACAGGCCGAAAAATATTATAATTTTAATTTTAATAATGATCATTTTCATTAATTTTTTTTGGGAAAATTAAATAATATAGGTACCCTAAACTTTTTAAGTATATTTACAGTACTTTGCAGCAGATTGTATAAAATTTTCAGATTATAATCAATAATTATTAAATTAATATACTGCAGCAAGCCACGGGGCGACGTGGATCAGTGCTTAAAACACGAACTGAACTGGCGATCTTCCCACAGGTCACAAAATTCATTT
This sequence comes from Dichetophora obliterata, assembly GCA_963920525.1. NCBI lineage: Eukaryota > Metazoa > Arthropoda > Insecta > Diptera > Sciomyzidae > Dichetophora > Dichetophora obliterata. The sequence continues at coordinate 256,741,281 of OY986436.1, forward strand.
AAAAACAAAAATAAAAATATTTTCCTGTTAAGTATGAATGTGATTTTGGAATAATTTCTGTCATTTGTACTAAATATTTTCGTTACTTTTTTGTTAATAAAAATTCCAATATGAAATCTATCCACTGACAATTTAAAGTGCGCTTCCTGCTTTGACGCGGTCGGCTCATAACCAGGGATAGGATTTCGATGACATGCCATTTTTTTCTGCTGCTTCAAGACATCTCCTGCTTATTTAGAACGTTCATTTATGTTTCCTAAATTCCAAATATGAGAAGTTTTTAGGGCGTTGTTTCGTCATTTTTCATTGTTTTTTTCGGTTTTAGTTTTAGTTTTCAGGTCATTTTTACTACACTCTAAAAAATAAATATAAATTTACTATAATTATTATAGTAATTTTTTGTTGAAATTCAAACTGATGAGTAATTTTACTATAAATCTTATATTGATGTTTGAGTGTTTACCATTAAACACTATTCTTAGCAAAATTAAGCAATAAATTTTTAATTTTTCTGCAATATCAACTACAATGCTTTATATTACTACCAAAATTGAACTAATGAAACAGATGTTGAATATTCAACATGTACAATATTTTCAACAGATATTTAGTCGACTTTGCTTGTCAACGTGTACGGATCAATATATAAGAGTTATATGGCTTTTAGTTGAAAAAAGTTTAGTAATAATTCGATTTTTAGTAAAAGTTTTATTATGTTGTAGTATCTTATGTTGTACAAAACAACAACATGGGTAAATAAGAGCAATATGCTAATAATTAAATAAAAATCTATAGAAAATATCTGTGTTTCATTTGTTTTTTCTTTTGGGTACTCATCGGCAGAAATTTCTTTATGCAAGAGTGTTTGTCCCATTTTGGTGTTTATAGTGTTAATTTAATGAAGGATAAGCAGTAAATATAAGTCAAATTTATTTCTGCACGTGTCGTCAAGAGTGTAAAGTTTTAAGATATATTAAATTGTGTTTTAAACTAAATAAACGAATGTCAAAACTAAGAATGTTGTCTTAACTAGAATATCAAAAGAAAATTAATTGATTACATCAATTGTAGTAAAAACAAATTCTAGTTGTTGAATTTTGCTAACATAAGAGTAGTAATTTTGTTATGGTACTACACAGATGTTAGCAATTGATGTTTAATTTTACTGCAATATCAATATTTTTTCATTAATATTGCCACATATTTAACTCAAACATAAACATGTTTTGTTGAATTTCACTACAAGTCAATAGTAAACAATATGTTTAATTAAATAAGGGTGTGTAAATTTACTACAGAAACAGCCGCAAAACTGTTGCCTACAAGAGTTGTAGTAAAATTCAATAATAACTTTTTAGAGTGTAGATTTAAGGTATTTTTTGATAATTTTTAGCGATTTTTAAGTTATTTTATTGTCATTTTAAGAGAATTTTTTTTTCGTTTGTTATGTACTAAAAAATGTAAAAATGCCAACTACTTTTTAAACACACTCTTTTAACATTAGAGTCCCTTCAATCAACAACATTACCTCTCTGAAAAGGAAGAGCTTTGTTTATAGACCTCGATTAAAAAAAAGCTCTGCGCGTGGTATAACTGACGAAAGGATATGTTATTGGGGGTTGGAATTAATTTTAAAGGTTTTTTTCGGTTTTTGAGCATTTATTTAGAAACAACGGTACAATGTATATTATTCAAAGTATTGTCCTTCGTTAGCTACAACATTTTCCCATCTTTCTGACAGCATATGGATTCCGCGCCGGAAGAACGATTCGTCTTTTGAGGCAATCCACGAATCGACCCATTTTTTGGTATCCTCGTAAGAAGTGAAGCGCTGCTCAGCCAAGCCATGCGTCATCGATCTGAATAGGTGGTAGTCGGAAGGGGCTATGTCTGGGCTATAAGGCGGGTGGGGTAGCACATCCCAATTCAGCGCCTCCAACGTTTCCTTGACGGTTCTTGCAACATGTGGCCGTGCGTTGTCATGTTGAAAAACCACTTTGTCGTGTCTTTTGGCATATTCCGGCCGTTTAACCTTTAATGCTCGGCTCAATTGCATCAATTGTTGTTGGTAGCGTTCCCCAGTGATGCTTTCGTTAGGTTTTAGCAGCTCATAGTACACGACACCCTTCTGATCCCACCAAATACACAGCATAAGCTTGGCGCCATGAATATTCGGCTTGGCCCTCGATGTTGATGCATGGCCGGGTGGTCCCCACGATTTTTTTCGCTTAGGATTATCGTAATGGATCCACTTTTCACCGCCAGTGACAATACGATGCAAAAAACTCTTCCTTTTATGCCGTTGAAGCAGTTGTTCGCACATGCAAAATCGCCGTTCAACGTCTCTCGGCTTCAACTGGTACGGCACCCAATTTCCTTGCTTTTGAATCATTCCCATGGCCTTCAAGCGTTTGCCGACCGTTGATAAGTCGACTCCCAATGATTCTGACAATTCTTGAAGGGACACGGGTCTTCATCGAGCAAAGCCTCCAATTCCTCATCTTCAAACTTTTTCGGCTGGCCCGGACGCTCTTTGTCTTCCGTATCAAAATCACCACTTTTAAACCGACGAAACCAGTACTCACAAGTAGAAATCGATGGAGCATAGTCCCCGTAAGCCTCAGTAAGCGTGCGTTGTGCTTCAACCGCTTTTTTCTTCAAATGGAAGCACAAAAGTAAACCTTCCCGCAAATTGCGTTTTGTTGGAACGAAAGTCGACATGTTCACAGAGAAAAAAATATATGTTGTTTACACTTCAGTGGAATGACACATACTGAAAAATGAAGCTTAGACAATGTGCTTTGAAATGAATATAGTCACAGGTGTGCCCGATGCGATCTATTTATAGTTACGCCATCTCTTAGAAAACCTTTAAAACTAATTCCAACCCCCAATAAAAGATGAAAGAAGTGTTAGAAAAAGACTCAGGATATGCTAGTTTTTATTAACTCTATTTGTATGCTCTATTGATGAAATATTAGGGGGTAAAAATTTTAATAGTATGAAATCGGAAGAGGAACTTAAATCCGATAAATATATTCCTCTCGTCAGTGCATAAAGAAGTTTTTCTGTTTGCAAACACATTTCGCCAGGCAATTGACGTTCCTTCAATTTTAATTACTCAAAAATTGTACCTTGTAATATCCTGTGACGCTATGTATAAAAATTATATACAATATATTTTAAGTTTGGTAATGTTATATTTTTAAAGCTTTGTTTTTTGTTTATTTTTTATATAATTTTTTGCGTTTTTAGGTAATTTTTTGCAGTTTTTAGGTCATTTTTGTAATTTTTTTAAGGTAATTTTTTTGAGTTTTTTGGGTCATCAAAATTACGAATTTCTATTTAACCATTTAGAATGATATTTTACACAGTTATAGTTATCGAAAAAATGCAAAAAACAAATATATAAAAATTTTTTGCTTAACAAAAAATTAAAAACATTCGGCAAATCCACGCTGGAGAAAATAAATGTCGTATGTGAAAATTTCCAGTTTTGAGATTATTAAGAAAAAGGGGCTATAATTAAAAATCTTGCGGTGCAATATTCTTCAGAATTTCAGGCATACACATTTCACAGTAGATTACGAAAAATTTGTGGACTTACCCATATTTTTTTAGAATTTATAGCCCTTTTTTTCAAAAATCTCAAAAGTTTAAATTTTCACATACGACATTTTTTTTTTCAAGCGACGAAATATTCGACAAAGCTTAATCCGAAGGTTAAAAAATCGGCCGAATATTCTGAATACCAAAACCGAAGCCGAATATTCGGCCGGACACTATAATTTACATACAAGCAACTTTAAAACTTAAACAACTATATTTGTGGCTATTTTAGACAATAATTTCTTTATAGAGTTTGATTTAGTATAGATTTCAGTACTTATGCGAAACTTTGAACTCAATTTTCTAGAAATTTAAATTTTGCGGCATATCACCTTCATCCACTCATGTCTTCATGTAATATATAATTTTATATTTTTATTGCATTATACCAAACAATTTCGAAAGCTCTTCAATCATGTATGAAGTTAATAATTTACTTACAGTTTTAAGATGTAAGTATAACATGTATAACTAATTGTTGATATAATTACGATCTTCTATGAATCAGTCATTCCTTTTGTTCACAGTTAAGACTCGTCAAAATATCTCAGCTTACTACCTTAACTGCTATTCTTCGTTTTGATTTTTCTTAATAGAATTTACTACTTTTCACACATTTTTTGCAATATAACTACTTTAGGATTACACAAAAAGAGCGACAAAGTGTTGGCGCATTAATTGAAACATGACGACTTAACGCTTGCTTGACAGTCACAATGGCTAACACCCACGCGCCTTACCACACACACATAAAAACGCACACACATCTAACCTTACTAATATATTGAAACTTTTCATTTGGCAAACACAACCCAACCATCATTTTGTATCGCGGTAGAGCAGAAAGCAATTCTTCTTCAGGAACAATTTTTCGCTAGCTCGCTCGCTATCTCATCGCTTTCTGCTCTCTAGCGGGAGAAGAAAGTCCATCGTTGCGAAATCTTCTAGAAGAGCAAAAAATTATTCTTACTGATGAGCAGAAAGCGATTCTTCCTAATCAGCAATGCTTAAAGTTGTTCTAAAATACACAGTCAATTTTTTAAAATGCCTGAACTTTATCGCTTTCTATTTCACTAAGGGCCATTTTGTTCACAAAGGGCATATATATGATTTAATTCGGGGATAACTATCTCTAGGTTAATTTTATACCAAGCGTATAAGTCGGAAGATAAAAAAGTGGTTTTGTTCACATTTTATCCCGGCTTTATGCTTAGAGCATAAATTCGCTCTCAGTTTATATCGATTTCCATTGGAATGTTAGAGTGCTGCTCCTTAATTAAGAAATGTGTGGGGATTTTTGGTTTATTTTTGCGAATTTGGGAGTGAACACTAGGTTAAAATGGATCGCTGATTTTGCATCTGATGTCAGAATTTCAAAATTCTAAAATGTTTCTACACAGGGCTGCCAACTAAACATTTTTTTAAGAATTTTAAACATGAAGAAACAGTATTGGAGGTTACTTCTTTCGAATCTGGTGTCAGAATTTTAAAATTCAAGATGGCGGATAGAGTTGCCACCTAATTTATTGTTTATTTATGCGAATTCAACTCTGTCAGAAATAGGGAAAATTGAGTCGCTGATTCCGAATCCTTTGTCAGAATATCAAAACTCGAAAATTTTTCTACACATAGGGCTGCCACCTAAAAATGTTTTATTTTTAGAATTTTAAATATGAGGAAAAAGTATTAGAGGGTTGCTGATTTTGAATCTGAAGTCAGAATTTTAAAAATCAAGATGGTGGATAGGGTTGCCACCTTAATTTTTTGCATTTTTATGAATTCGTGGCTGGCAAAAAAATATGGTACACCAAAAATGGGTTGCTAAATATGAATCCATGGTCAGAATTTCAAAATTATAAAGTTTTGAAATAATAGGGTTGCCACCTAACAAAATGTATTTTTAAGAATTTTAAACATTGTGTTAGAGAGTCACTGATTTCGAATATGATGTCAGAATTTTAAAATTCAAAATGGTGGATAGGGTTGCCACCTTAATTTTTTGTATTTTTTTGAATTCGGGACTGGCAAAAAAATAGTACACCAAAAATGGGTCGCTGAATACGAATCCATGGTCAGGGTTGCTTTTACTTTTGAATAGGGTTGCTTTTACTTTTGAAAATACATATTTTTAGGTGGCAGCCCTATTAATATAAATTTTTATTATTTTGAAATTCTGACCACGGATTCGGATTCAGCGACCCATTTTTACTGTTTAGTTAGCACCAGCCCCGAATTCATAAAAGTACAAAAAATTAAGGTGGCAACCCTGTCCACCATTTTGAATTTTCAAATTCTGACATCAGATTCAAAATCAGTGACTCCCTAACACTGTTAAATGATGTTTAAAATTCTAAAAAATACATAGTATTAGGTGGCATCCCTATTATTTCAAAACTTTATTATTTTGAAATTCTGGCCACGGATTCAGATTCAGCGCCCAATTTTTGGTGTACCATTTTTTTGGCAGCTCCGAATTCGTAAAAATTTAAAAAATTAAGGTGGCAACCCTATCCATCATCTTGAATTTAAAAATTTTGAGCTTAGATTCGAAATCAGCGACCCCCCCAATACTCTTTCCTCATGTTTAAAATTCTTAAAATAAAACATTTTTAGGTGGCAACCCTATGTGTAGAAAAATTTTTTAATTTTGAAATTCTGACTACGGATTCGGATTCAGCGACCCATTTTTACCCTTTAGTTCGCGCCAGCCCCGAATTCGTAAAAATAAAAAATTAAGGTGGCAACCTTATCCAACATCTTGAATTTTAAAATTCTGACATCAGATTCGAAAACAGTAACCCCAATACTGTTTTCCCATGTTTAAAAATCTGTATTTTCAATAATTTGACACCAAGTAAATAACAAATATTAAAATGAGAGTGATGAGAGCGAATTAAAAATCTTAACTCACCAATTTTCACGAGTTAAATATTTCTGGGGTTAAGCTATCTCGCCACCATTTTTATCTCCAGCTTGAAGAGTTAAATGCTTAACTCACTGTGAACAAATGAAAAACTGGAATAATCATGGAATTAACTCGGGGATAAATTTATCTCTCTGTGAACAAAATGGCCCTAAAAGAAAAAAGTCGTTTTTAAAAACAAAATTTATCACCAAGAAGCAGGGTACGTAAAGCAATCAAAATGCGCTCCCGCTCTTCTGAGTTATCTTTGCTATGATTTTTTCATTTAAAAATATTTAAAACGTATGCGGATAACATATTCACTCTTCTTTGAACTCCTCAACCAGTGATGTGATTTGGTGGAATTCGCCCTTTTTGTAAGATTTTTAACCATAAAAGGTCGAGAGGGCGTTTGAGTTTATTGGCGGGATTTTTTACTGTGTTAAAATTTTGAAAGACTGAAATTCATTTAAAGAACTGATTGGCATCATTTTGCCTGTAATCTTACAATTGCCTATTTAATTTTGTGTTTCGTTGAGTTTTCGTTGTAATTGACTAACAAAAATTCCCAGTAAATTTTAATTAAATTGATTTGATAACTGCGTATTACCTAATTTTGGATTCAGCTTCATTCATAACTCAGCCTGAATAAATACAATATTTTATGTATACTAAGGTGCTTTGAAAAAAAAAGTTATATTTGTAACCCCCTTAAAAATGAACCATGCTCTATTTTATGATATTTCCAAAATATTTTGGATTTTTTTGTATAACTGTCAGTGAGCTAAAACTTTTTGCAAAAAACTCAAAAAATCATTTTTTTCGTAAAAATGTTGACTGGTGTAATAGTTGGAACAAAATAAACTGTCAGAAATTAAAGGTCGGAAAAAGCTCTTCCAATTTGTGCAATCGTAATTAAGATAATGCTTTTTATATTTTTTTATTTGATTGCCATACAAAAACTATGAAAATTTAAATAACATAACTTTTATTTTTTATTATTTCTAGCAATAATTTTTTGGTAAGTGTTTGTTTTATAATTAATATTGAAGCTGTAATGTGTATAAATTTAATCAATTCTGACCATGAAACAATGCAAGCACTTAAACCCTTTCCAACGATATTTTGAAAGTGAGGACTGCGTGAGAAATAATGAGTTTGGTTGAATTTTCGTGAAAAAAAACTTTAAAAAAATTTAAAATAAAATGCACGAAAATTAGCAATCACTATCTTTAATACGAAAGCAAAAAATTAAAGTTGTTTAATTCAGATTGGAAGAACTTATGGCAACCCTTAATTGTTGACAGTTTATTTTTTTTTTTCCAACTATTACAGCAGCCAACTATATTAACGAAAAACATAGTTTTTGTAGGTTTATGCAAAAAGTTTTAGCTCACTGACGGCTTTCATTTTTTTTTCTCCCCATACAAGTCAAGGCTCTTTAATGAATACATATTATTTTTATTGTATATTATTATGGTATAAGTTCCTTTTTTATCTAAATGAATTTTTAAGAAATATATTAGATTTTTATTTCACTACATGTTCATTAAATAATCATACATTTAAAGACACAAAATTATTTACTTTGCTTTTTTGACATAAAAATTGGAGGGATGTTTTTTGGGGTTTCAGAATCCTTTGGAATGGATAGTGTGAGCAAAAACGGGATTTTTACACATTCATTTGGGATTTTTAGCAAAATGAAAATCACATCACTGTCCTCAACTGCTTTCCTCGTTCGTGAGTTTGTATGCTGAGAAACTTTAAAAGAGCGAGAGCGACGATGTTGAGAGATGTTGAGTTTTCATAGCTCGTGAATTCTGAAATGATAAACTCATTAAATCGTTCGCTTTCATTTGATGCGAAACTTCAGTTAAACACTTCGCACATAATAAATTAAAAGGATTTAAATCAATAATATAAAATATTTTTCTTAATGCAATTGAAAGTTTTCTGTATGACTTTTTTATTTTATATTTTGATTTGCTATGATTTAAATACAAATTCTAAATGTTTGATTTCAAACGGTTTTCAACGTTTTTAAACTATCAAACATTTAGAATTTTTATTTAAATCATAGAAAATGTTTTTCTTAATAATATATTTAATAAAAAAACTTAAAAAATCATTATGTTTTATGAAATTATGAGAAACTGAGATAAATAGACAAAAAAGGAACATTTTAAAAATTCATTGAGAAAACGCTAAAAAATATAGTTCATCATAAAACACGTATTTATTTTTAATTAAAAATTTCAGTTGTTTAGTCAGTAAATGAGCGAACGCAAAAATTTCAATGAAATTATTTTATTCTGTAAAAACTCAATGCTCTGGAAACAATAAATGAATAACAAAGAGAAGGCGCTGTTCAACAATCTACGAACGAATACTATGAAAGAGCGAAGAAAAAGTTTTGATCACTCTGAATATTTAACATAAGAGCGTTCAAGTTTTATCTTCACGAATAAGGAAGCAAAGTGAATCATTCATCAATTGAATAATATTGATGAGAAGGAGTGCAATTTTTCTCTTCAATTGAGAGCTTTTGCGAATCATGCCAATAAGTAAAAATAGCGAATCGCTTTCTTTTCGCGCAAAATTAAACTCGCCTAAATATCTTCCAGAACTATCGCTTTTGCCTCACTTTGGCAGAAGGCGAACAATTTTTCGTCCAAATGCTGGCTGGGAAGCTTCTCAAAAACATACGAACATATTTACAAATGACAAAATAAGTTTGGAAAAACTTTGACAATCTCCTAATTAAATTAGCTTTTACTTAAGTTTCATAGCATGAGCTAAAGATAAACTGCATTTCATATGAGGAGGATCCAAAGAAAAATTGAGAAGAAGAAGAAGAAGAGTAGCAAAAGTAGGACAAATAGTATTATAAGCACAAAAGATATGAAAACAATATGAAGCATAACATAAAAAAATATACAAACTTTTTCATGTTCACTCGTTTGTAAGTTTTTAATTAAATTGCTGAAACGTAATCAGATTATGATGTGTTCTGTGTGTGTGTGTGTGTGTGTGTGTGTTGTGTTTGTATGAGTGTGCGTTTGTAAATGTAAAAGTGTACGTATATTTTTGAATTAAAATCACACATGAGTGTGTGCATTGAAAAGAATGTAAATAAAAGCTTGAAATAATGCGAAAAAATTGCAAAGCATACTCTTAGGAGCTCACTTTGTGACTGATCTCCATTTTAAGCAAGTTGCCAGGTAGCAGCTGCTTTCCATGCTCCAAGTGGCTTCTCTTCACATCTATTTGCATTTACTTGGCTTCCGATATAAAACTGCAGTTAATCCTTTAAGAATGCGTTGTATTTTTTTTTATATGTATATTTTCACGATTTTTACAGCTTTGCATTTTGAGCAACTGTCCTCAAAACAGTGCTCAGCACAGTTAACAGCTCCTCTTCTTTTGTTTTTCTTCTTATGTTCAGCTGTCAGATACTTACCTGGCAGCTGTCAGTCGCTGTCCGAACTTTGCGAAAATGGATTAAGTTCAACGATAGCAATAAATTCTGCTACCAGTGTTGTTGCAGCGCATAACTAAGTTATGCAAAACGTCAACAATTTCCGGTAAAGCTTTCAATGCGTTTTTAACTACTTTTAAGCAAATAAGATAACGGCTCCAGCATAGCTTTAGTTTCACCAACAGAATTTCAAGTAAAATTGATTCAAAAATAGCTCAATTTACATAAAATTTTATATATTATTTTGCACAAACCTTTTTTTTATTATTGGTTCTCATATCACACCGAAAATAACTGGCGTTTAAATTTTACTTCTATCAAAAAACATCAAAATTGTACTTCTTTAAATAAAGAAGCTTAATCATTCATACATTTTATTTATTTATACTTTCCGTTGAAGCTCCTGCACATAAACAATTAAACCGACTTCGAAAAAATAAAAAATAACAATTCAAAAGAAAACACGTACAAGCCTTGGGGCAAACCTAGTTAAACTTCTCAAAGTACTCAGAAAACAGCACACTCAGCTTGTGGTCCTTATCATGAACATTAGTAGGGGACTTTTTTGTGCGTTTCCATGTGATCGAATGATGAAAGAGATACGATGAAAATCTGATGGGAAAAACCGAATTGTTTTTCAGAGCCATATTTTTTTTCTCATTTAAAAGAATGTTGAGAGTACATGGGATTTAGTTGAAGAAATCACACTATCAGATTCTTAAAACTAGTTCATAGTTAATTTCACTCATTCTCAATAAAGATGTTAACTGTTTTTACCTCGTTTTGCGAGAAATTTTTCTTAATGCCGGAAAACTAGGAATAAGTTCGCTGTTTGCGGAGAATTTTGGACTTTTAACTTTTTACTCATTAAACAACTTAATCAAATAACTCCACATCTTTTCACTTCACTTCAAATTCACTTTATATTTTTGTGTTTTATGATGTATTAAATTTATATGTATTTTAAAACTGACTGTTTTTTATTTTTTGTTTAATTATATGCAATATTTATTTTTGAACCGATAATACAAAATCAAAAAAAAATTGTAATTGCATATTTTACCTGCTTTTTGCGCATATTTTAGAGTTATAAATGCATATTATCGATTTTTTTAGTGCATGAGATCCCTATCGCTACCCAGCTAGCACAAAAAGGTTGTAAAAGTGTCGACAATACAGATATAAATTGTAACGCAATTACAATACAACTGAAAAAGCTGGGGCCCTACTCCGCATTGCGATGTGTAAATCAATGCGTTGCGAAAATGAAAAGCGATGCGCATTTAAATAGCAAATCGCACATTGTTATCGCATTACGGAGTAACGATTACACTATTTTGCGATATTTTTTTTTCGCATCGCAATACAGAGTAGGGCCCCTGATATTTTACGTTTATTTTGGAACAACTTAGGTTGCGATTAGGCGAAAAATGTGTTATAATAATGTTATAAATGAGTTGTTGGTACAAACAAGTTGCACGCCACATGATGAAACATACTTGAAACAACAAAAAGTTTTTAATGGTTATTCTTACGTTACAATTCAGGTAAAATAACGTGAATGTCCCAAATATTTTGTTTTATTTTAGCTATTTTTTGGTGTAATGACAATTTTTTAACAACGAAGGAGTACTGATGGCATAAATATTCCTGATTGAAAAAAAAAAATAAGTTCTTAAAAAGTTTAAAAATATTTTGCATACGCAACTCCTTAATATAATTTTCATAAAACCAGTGATAGTTTTTGGAGTGTATTTTAAAAGACAAATTAGAATGCAATAAAAATATGTGAAATTAAATTAAAAATATGAAGTTTCATACTAAAATTTTACGACAAAGGCCATTTTGTCGATGAATTTTTGTGTTTTACCTCTAGAAAACTCACGCGCCACCCAAAAAATACAAATTTTTAAAATAATTTGGATATAAGAGATATTTGGAGTTTTCAGTTTCCGCGTAATATATATATATATTTACTTAATTTCCTAGCGTCATATTGCACTGATAATTTAAAAAAAAAATTATAAATACTAAAGAAAATCCTATTTAAGTTTATTCCAACCAGTATTCATAGTGTAGAAAAAAAATCAAATACTTCGAGTATGAAGTTCTTAGACACTTTTTCCAAAGTTCTTGCAACTGAATAATAACTTCAATGCATATATCTTGCAACAATATCAAAAGTTACAAATATATTTTTTAAGTTTTTGCAACTGAATAATAACCTTAATGCTTCATTTACTTATAACAATTTTATTCAAAACTTCTTGCAACTGGACTATAACTCATATACAACGTTCATGTAACTTATTACATAATATAAGTTGCAATGATTTTTTTAAAGTTCTTGCAACAGAGTAACAACCTCAATACATCGTTCTATCAAGCAAAATTTTACAAGTTACAATTACGTTTTTTAAACTTGCATCAACTGAATAATAATAATCTTAATACAGCACAAAATCGCAATGAATATTTTCAATGTTCTTACAACTTCATAAAAACCTCAATTCAACGTTTCCAATAACTTCCCAATAACTTAGTAAGACATCTTTTAACCGAAGTTTTGAACATTTAGTTGTTGTGACATTGATATAACTTAATATAAACATAAAGCAACTTAGTCGCATCTAAACATTTTTTATAGATGCTACAAAAATAAATGTTTTAATAATGTTAATTTAATGTAAAATTACTTATTTTTTTCAAAACTTTATGAAACATTTTTACAACAGTTGCTTTTATTCGTAACAAAATTTACACCGTAGTTTAACTTATTTGCAACAAAACGAATGATTTTATACAAATTACTTACTTGAAACTTTAATACAACCCATTTGTGACTAAATTTGTTAGAAAAACTGGAATACCACCCATTTGTGGCATTTGTAACATATTTTTGTTGCAAATCGAAATCTGTGCTAATGCTAGTCATATGTTTTCAAAGTACAAGAAAAATTTGTACAATGTATTTTATTTAAAATATTGTCCATCATTAGCTACGTTTTTTTTTTTCCTATGTTTTAAGCAGAATACCTATAATTCTTGAAAAAATACCTCGTCTTTAGACGAGATACAAAAATCAATCCAATTTTTGGATTCTAAGTAAAAAAAAAAATGCTGCTTGGTCAGGCCATGAGTTATCAATCGAAACAAGTTGTAGTCGGAAGGAACAATTTCTAGGGAATATGTTGAAAAGGGAAGGACATCACATTAAACACCTATTAAGTTTCCTTAACAATTTTCGCAACATGTGGATAAGCATTGTCGTGCTAAAAATCACTTTGTCGTACCTTTTGTATATTTTGGCTCAATTGCAACAATTTTTGTTAGTAAGGTTTCCCTACCATTGTTTCGTTAGGCTCCAGATGCTCAGTAGATCACTCCGAACTTATCCCACCAGTAAACAGTATTAGCTTTTTGTCATAAATATACGGTTTGGCCGTTGAAGTTAATGCAGAATCAGGCTTTCTACACGGTTTTCTGGACTTTGGGTTATCGTAGTGTATCCACTTTTGGTCTCCCGTCACAAAAAGATGCAAAATGCTCTTCCGATTTTGCCTTTGCAGCATTTGTTACCACGGCATTCGATGCACAGTGGGGTTTTGAACCATTAAAATTGGTATCAATCACCAGACAGAAAAAAGTTTTGACTTTTGTTTTAATTGGAATAGGTTCAAATAAGAAAAAACTTTTTGTCCGTCCGTCCGTCTGTCCGTCTGTTTGTCGACACGATTACAATCGTAATGAAATTCAGCATTTAAGCTTATATTTTTTAAGTGACTTTTCAAAACGGTAAAATTTCTTGAAATTTCAGAAAACTTAATGCATGTACTTTAAATAATTCATATGAGCTTTCATATTTATTTTGCACTCTGAGTATGAAATTCAATCAAATCAAGTGGAAAACACTCCAGTCTTCCATACAAAGTGACTTTATCAAAACTGTAAATCTCTTCAAATTCCACAAATATTTATGTACGGTCTTGAACTTCTGCACATAAGTTCTTGTTTTTAATATGAAATGAGTTTGAAATTAAATACAATTAAGTGAAAACTCCGTCTACCTCTCCATACAAAATGACGTCATCCAAATGGTAAAACCTTCATAAATTCAACAAAAATCACAAATTATAAATAAATTCATACAAGCATTCCAGGAGTACAGTTGTTTTTTTTAAGCTAAGGTTAAGGCTCACTATCCTCTAAATTATCAACTCCTTTTTTGCAACAAGATTATGCGCTCAGCGGTATGGTTCATTAAAGCTTGCAAATCTACTTGTAGTTAATATTACAAGGGTTTTATTTAAACAATGAAAACCTTAATAAGATAAGTAATATTTTTAGGTCTTTATTATAAATCCAAACCAAAAATGTTATAAAATTTATACCATCAAATCATATAAATTTTTCCAGACAATTTTTCTCGTCAGACCAATCGAAACCACTATATTTTTAAATTTCCCGATTTTGGTGAATTTTTTCTTTCGAACCAGAATATATTTTGATTAACACATGATATCCATATGAAATTTTTAAATTATATTTGTTTTATTATTTTTATAATATTGAGTGGCATAATATTTATAAATTATTTTGAATAAAAAAAGTTTATACCACACAGATGTTATAAAAAAGATAAAATTTACCCTCAAATTTTTTACTGTGTAGTGACTGGAGTTCTCTTACAAAAAGTTTAATAGTTCCGAAAAGGCACAAAATGGCTCAACCAAATTCTTAGCACTTATTATGGACAGATTTTATTTCAAGAAAATCACAATTAGATGACAAAGGTGCACAAAAGAAAATACTTCACTTGAATAACAACATAACGCACCGGGTTTCAGCCAGTTAACAAAAATGTAAAATTCGGAAAATATCGAAACAAAAATTAACAGTAATGCAGAGGAACAGTGACACAGGCACGCCAAGATTATAGTGTGTAAGTTTTACACACAAAAGAACCTATTAGGGAAATTTTTTTTTAGGGTAGCAGCTACACCTAGCGTAAAAAAGCATAGGAAACATAAATTTCGCAAACGATTTTTACATTGAGCAAAAATCCTAGCTCGATTTGATACTAAAGAAACTTATATTAAAGAAATACCTGCTCGAAGTTGAAAAGTGTGTAAAATTTACACATAGAACCGATTAAGGTTAATCGAGGTACGACCAAAATACTTGAGCAGTGTAAACTACATATTTTGCACGAAAAAAATACTACATCCAGCTGATTAGCTGTTAGCCTGCCGGTTTTGCCAGATTCTATATAGCTTCGAAAACCAAATGCAAGGTATAAATTATTGGGCTAATTGTAGTAAAAGCAACGACAACTAAAAACGTATGGGGTCATATAGTACCCCTCGATCTCAAGGGGTTTAGGTACGTGAAAAACACGAAATACTCGTCAAATACATAGTCTCTTCGAGGAAGTAACTACTGTTTGGTAAGCAAAAATCTTGGCCAATTTTTCAACTTGGCTAACCCACTGTGCAATGGAATTATACACAAGTTTTGATTGGCGGATACTATAAAGGGCCTACAATTTTATTCAATTTAATTAATTACTATTAATTTATTTAATTTATTTAATATATAATTTATTAACTATTGAAAAAATAGTTTGGGTTTCTATACAACAAAAATTATACAAATCGAAGATATCGTTAAACATATTTAACCCGAAACACCCTTTCATTGCCATTTGGCAACGCAAACACAAACACATAAAATGTGCTTATTTTAGTTTAAAGCATTTTATATTTGCGTTAAGAATAACCTATTCTGAAAATTTAAGAAAAAATTTACTTCAGGGTGATTCGGGTTAATAGAAAACTTTGCTGTACTTTGTAAAACGCATAAATTAATTAACAAAATTACAATATCGAGCTAGATTTATGTAAATGTGAAAAGATTAAGTCTGAAGAATTATGTATATTTTACTTTACATATATTTGATTGTTTTTAAAATAAAATTGTTAAATTAACTTATTTAAACCTCGTTTAATTGTCATGAGTTCAAAAAAAAAGTCATTGTATCTTCAACCATAGTTTTACTTTTTATTTTTATTCATTTTTATTCTTCGAATTCAATGCAATTTGTTACCGCGTGCTTGCTGTGAGACCTCAAAGACGTCACGATCGGTACTCTTTATTTTGTACGGACTGCGTTGCAAGAGTGCGCGTGCCAAGGTGAGAACCTCTAACTTCTGCTTTGGCGTGGCCATCTCGAACAGCAGCTCCTGCTGTACAAATCTAGCCTGCAAAATGCCCTCCTTCAAATGTGGCAGCTGCAACTTGTCCGTAATGAGCGCACTTATGGCATCGTTAGCATTGTTACCAGGCGGCAAACTGCCAGTGAGTACAAGACGCGTTCCAATGTTGCCAATTTCCAGTGCTGTCTGCAACTGAGCCTCCAAATATTTCTTTTCAGCTTCCTTCATGATTAGCTCTTCCTGGGAAAAGCAAGTGGCATCAAGATCTTGCTGCTGAGGTGTTGGAGCGGGCGCTGGCGTTGATGCTACACCGTAAGCTGTAATGCTCCGGTTTCCAGGCATAGAGGCAGTGGTTTGGGCGTTAGTGGACATTTCAGTTGATGTTTCCGCATAATCGTCGACTTCGGCATTCGCCGCCTCTGCCTCAGCATCGTACTCTACCTCGGTATCCAGGAACAGAACATCGAATTGTTTGTCTAGAAAAGAGATAAGAGTAGGTTAATTAAACGAGGTGACTTTGATAGAAAGCAGCTGCTAATTCACTTACTCTTGATTACATAATTAAATGCAATACGCATTGGAGGGTTCTGTGCACTTGATTTGTACTCCAAATCGCCGTATATCACGTCCTCCGCTACCAAACGGAGCGGATTCTTATTTTGAAATATTATATTAGAGCCTTCCTTGTGTGACATAAATTCAATGCTTCTGTTAATCTTTTCCTTTGAGTTCCGTACATTCGCATGCAATGAGAGTGGCTCGAATTTTCCCACCAATGGAAGGGCAAATTTTATATGCCACGGCATATTCACCTCAACGGCAACAGTATGGTTGGTGCGACGCGTGCGCCCGGCATTGGCGATACATAATGTACCAAATAAAATTACTAAAATACATTTTAGCATCTTAAAATAATAAAAAATCTATGACAATCTATTGAGCAAAGATGTTTGCTGCATCACTTTTTGTAGAGTACTAAAATATTTTATAAGCTTATTCAAAACGATACCTACACGACGATTCAGTGATTGTTTTGATAACCTGATCAGACTGGTTTTTTTGCAAATCTTACTTTTATTCGATTTTTTTGAATCAGCTGGCTTTTGTTATCAGTTAAGCTTGACACACGATCACTTGCAAGATCACAACAACGAGCGTTCTCTTTCGAGCGAATCTTTGGGAAAAACATGCAGCTTAGAGTATTTGTACGGTTTTTGTTGTTGGTTTTTTTTTTTGTTTTTTGTTTACAAACAAAACATTTGTGGTTTTTTTTTCCAAAGATGTCTCAGTTCTGCTCTGAGATGAATAGAATAGAGCATGACAGCACGTTTTTTATTGAAAAAGCAGAGTGAAGGTATTTTTTTTTTTTTAATTATATATATATATGTGTGCATATAAAATAATATTTTCGTTTATTAAAATATGTAAATCAACTTAATTAGAAATTAATGGCTGATCAGAACGCACGACTATGAATTCCCATACTACCCGGTTGACCAATTATATGTTTAACATTCTAAATGTTTAACGTGTCGTGATGGTGAGAGCTGGCTGGGGATCACACAAAAATAATTCTTGGACTCACCGTTTAGTGAAGTCAAAAGCATTTGTTATCAAAAATAGTTCTTACATTTTTAGAAATAAGATGCATTGATTATTTCATTAAAGCCCCATTTTTTAATTTCTTATATTTTCATTGGCTCAGTAAAAAACAAAAAACCTTAATACTTGATTTTTTAACTGAGCAAACACTTTTAGTATCACATTTTGACAATGAGGCAATGGGAAACACTGCATCTCTATTCTGAAGCGGATACGGAACTCTTACAAAAGTCATGGAATTGACATGAATATTTATAAGGGTAATTCTCAGCAAACTAATACTTTTAGATAAGCATTTGTATTGCAATATTAACTATTAACTAAGCATTTTTTTTTGCATAAAATATCTAAATAAACGGTTAATTACGTTTTCGTTATTCTAGATGAATGATTTTAAGATAATAATGTTAATGATGATCCACTGTTCCACTACTACGGTAATAGTAGTTGGACGAACACTATAAACTTTTTTATGAATAAGAATATAAGAGGCAATATATTAATTTCAAATTATTGTCGCGCCCATATCGTTGCATAGTCATGCCATGGAATTTTTGTAGGATGAGAACGCAACACTTAAAATTTGCGCATGAATTTTTCTTATTAATCTTTTTTTTTATATACATATTTTTTCACGGCACGAATGTAACAAAAGCAATAGACATATGTCTAAGACGTTCCTTAACCTTCATCGGTTCTTTGTATACGACCGTATACAATTTTCGAATAAATCATTGAATTACATGAAAACGAACCCATTTAATGTGCTCGATTTTTGTAAAGTAGCTTTATTTTGCCTAAAAAATCTGAATTTTCCATCAACAGATGTCGCGCATGCATAGTTTTGCGCCAGCAGAAAAAGTTACGAATCGGTTCTTGTGTATATTATCGTACACAGTGTACATGTTTGCATATAACATGCAGTGTATATGTGAACATATGTATATGTTTGTCGCTGTTTTTTTCTTCTGATTTTGTTCCATCACACCATGAAAGTGATGACAGTCATCAAGATGACGATAGTGATGAAGAAGACGCCGATCAATTTGATCAAAAAACCAGTGAAGAAATTGCTGCGAATCCACAGAATAAGAATTGATCAAAGGATAAAAAGATCGGATTTTCTTCGTGGTCGTTTGCATTCAGCAGAATAAATTGATTTCCACCTGGTGAGATTATTGTTTCAGGTATAAATATACTTTTTTATTGCTTTTTTGATGCTCATAAGTTTTCAGGTCGGAGGCAAAGTGCTAGCATGTGCTAATATTGGTTATCCTTTTACTGCATTTTAAATATTTCTCAAACCAGTTGATCATATTATTTTGAATAAGACAAATTTGTGTGGCAAACGAAAGCATAAAGATTACTGGGAAAATATTAATTTGGTTTCTTTACATGCATATTATGGTTTTTTTACTGCTTGCTGGCGTATATCGGGCATATGCTGAATGTGTGACACATTTTTGGAATGACAACATTGGTAGGCCAATATTTTGAGCCAAAATGTCATTGAAGATGTTCAAGAAAATACATACTTGCATTATATATGATGATCATGAAGAACGTCTGACTTTTACGGTTCTCGATAAATTTCAACCTTTTAGAAATATGTTTGATCGATGAAACAATAACTAGGAAAAGGAAAAATTGTTACAGTCGATGAACAGTTGATTCAATTTCGTGTGCGATGTCCAGTTCGGCAGTACATTCCATCGAAACCTGCTAAATATGGAATCAAAATATGGAATTTTTGTAACTCATCCAACTACTATGCAAACAACACACAAGCCTATACTGATATGTGATGAAAAGCGAACACTTCGGGATCTGACACCAACCAAGGAAAGAGACCGTTGTCATATTTGCACATACAAAAACCACAAAAGTATTATGCATAATGTTGCGGAAAGTGTGCGACCTATGTTTGTACTGAACAACATTTTGATATTGGTTCAAAATGTGTCAAAAAATAAATAAAACCAAGATGAATATTTTATTTCTGCGATTTTTTGCCTTTCCTCGAAAAACTTACATTTTGCTTACTAGTTTTTTTATCATTTTTCACATACATTTTCATAACTCACTCTCTTTTTTAATGTTGAGTGCGATTTATGCTCTCACTCTCTGCTCTACAATATGTGCTTGCTTCGATCCTCACGTTGAGAGTTGGGCGAATAAACGAACAAACATACAGTCCACCCTAAACAAGTGCGCGTGTGTGATTTAACTGTCAAAATCGGCTCATGCACATACATTTTGTATGAAGCCTACCGAAGCACGCACCGGACTACCGCAACATGAATCGAATTTCCAATTTTGACAGTGCGTGCGGATAAGAAGTTGGCTGCATAAAACCAAGGTATATATATGAAGGTAGTGTTAGTAGATAAAATTCTCTCTTGTTGTGGGTATCTTAGCTGTCAAAAGCAGTTGTTTATGAACAAAAGCGAGGCAAATAACAAAATTTGTCAATAACTTGTCAATAAATAGAATTATGTTGTGAATATTTTTGTTTTAAATTGATTTAATTAAATTTATTTTAGCAACTTTATTGTTAACAACTTTAAAGGTTTTTTTCTAATCCGTCCTTCTTGGCCAAAAGCACAATACAATTATAGGATTCACCCATTCGTCTGAATTCGCCGCAGATGGCATAGGTCTTGGAACCAATGGTCATGCGACCGGTTTCTGCATCAACATCGACGATGCTCAATTGCACAGAGATGTGGTCCTTATCATTCTGTTGGATGCAGAGCACTTTCTGGGGCAGTATAAATTAACAGACTTCGTTTTTCATGTTATAGATTTTTTGTAGAAATTTACATAATTGATGACACTCGCGGAGTCGAAAAGAAAAGCCTGTAAAACACTTGCGAACAGTTTAAAATATTTCGCAACAATTATTAAATAATACCTTCACGAAAAATACTAAAAAAAACATTCAGCACGCACAAAAATGAAAATTATTTCATTTTTAGAAAACATTTGACAGTTTCCTATCAGGTTATATTTATTATTTTTCACGTTCTTCTTATGTTTGACAGCTACGGTACCCTTCTCTTTGTGACGACTTTACCATGTTGAATATATATACTTTGCATTAAACCAAAGTATAAGAACAAAGAGCAATCAGCTGCTATTAATTAATTAATCTCAATTGCAAATGGAAGTATTTGCAATATTAATAGATTTTTACACAATACTAAAAGTTTCTTTTAGATTTTTAAACCACCTGACTGAACTGGTTCGAGAGCACCAGCTTTTCCGCAGCGCTCTTGTTTAGGTTAAGCGTAAAATAAAATTGCGTGGCGCTTGGGAACGCAGTGCAACGCGTACTTGTTTAAAGTGCACTGATAGTGAATATAATGATCATTTTACCTGCTTCGCGATTCAGCTGAGAGTTGTGAGAGTCTTCAAACAAGCATTGCGAGTATAGTGAAAATTCTGGCTGCTTCGAGATAAAGCTACTTTGTTAATACGTCTCGCCGAATTCTTTAACTTGTGCAATTTGCCTTGTAACAAAAAAAAATGTGCATGGTGCTTTTGTATTTTCATGGGAAAAAATTTGAAAAAACCTCTTATAAGCAGGCAAATATATTCTAGCTGGTGTTCATGATCTTCGTAATTGAATCCTGCGACATTAATCTTGCAATCATTCTTTCTTTATTTCCTATGCACGATAAACATCAGCGTAGTTGAAATCAGAGCAGTAGCTAACTGCGTGGTGACTCTATGTGATTCGCTCAAGCATTGAGAATCATGCGAATAGTTTATCAACTTTCTGCGAATAGGTCGAATGAAGAGCTTTGAGAGGCTGAGTGTTTGTAGCTTCATCTATTCGTTACAGCGAGTCTCTTAAGGCCCAGTTATAATAGACATAATTTAAAGTAACGTAATGTTGTCAACTGTCATCGTGACGGGACGTAATGTAAGAAAACGTTGTAGCAATTATAATAGGCAGTAGCCAGACAGTTGTTTCTCGTAAATAATTGCACGTTCCTGTACAAATACAATTAAATCTTCGTCATCCATAGCTGTGGATACATAAAACTATCACTTTAATAACAAAAGCTCAACAAAAAGCATAGTTCAACAATATAAAATAGCGCAATAATCGAATCTAACCTCAATGTTTAGTTGTTCTTTGAACAGACGCAATGTAACGTAACGTAGAAATCGAAATCCAACGGATCTTTACGTCCCGTTACATTACGTTACTTCTATTATAATCACTTGTATAAGAAAAGTATTGATTGAAACAGTAAGTGACAGAACACACTGCTGCAGTGACATTTCACTACATTACGTTACGTCTATTATAACTGGGCCTTTAAGCAATGCAGTGGTGAATAGCAAGCTTAGTGAAGTTTACCCTTTGAGCAAGTCCAGATTTTGTTTATTTGTTGAAAGAGAATGCAATGCACGATAGCTACTCTCATTTTCAACCAGTGCTTATATGTATTAGTGAAGCCACTCATGCAGTTCTCTGGTGTATATAGTCGTCTACACGTAAACCAATTCGACAAAATTTTTGGGGGACCGATGAGGGTTAAATTAATATATTTCGATTGATTATTAATTTGTATATATTGGCATATTTTAAGCCTTTGCCAAAACGCATCTTTTTTAACTCATAAAAAAAGGCTTTAAAATTGGCGGAAGCTATGAAAAGAAGAGTCTCTAGAGACATTTTAACCAAAACAATGCCTACAATTCGGAAAGATGATTTTTGTACTCTTCAAGCAATAGTTTTTAGTAAACAAATCATCACCAAAACCAAGTTAAGGCTAGAAAAATACTTTAGGGACCCTGCATCATCAATGATTACAAGATTGTTTACTAAATTCCGTTATAGTCGCACCAGCACAAGTGACGCTGATCGTTCACTTCGCCCAAAAGAGGTCGTCACGTCAGAAACCGTTAATAAAATCCATGGAATGCTATTGGACGATCGGAGAATGAAAGTGCGTATAGTGGTTGCGGCTATAAGCATCTCAACTTAGCGGGTACATCACATTTTACATGACTATTTAGACATAAAAAAGTTATCAGCGTGATAGATGTCGAGATTACTCACACTATACCATAAGCGTAGACGTGGGTTTCTTAGATTTTGTGCTATTTTGTAACCGAAGTGGACTTCTCCGGGTGAACGTGCACGACAAAAGTCCAAGGTGAATCTTTCGGCCATCAAAGTCATGGAGATAGTTTTTAAGAATGCATGCGGAGACATTCACATCGATTACCTTGAAAAGGGTAAAACGATCACCAGCGAATATTATGTTCAGCTGCTAAAAAGACTTGGTATTGATATGAAGCAAAAACGACCAAATTTGGCGAAGAAAAAAGTGCTTTTCTACAATGTCAACACGCAGAAAAAATATATATTTGACACAAACATAATATCGAAGGATACTATTATGTTTAAAAACTTGTTTATAGCAAACAAGTTAATTTTTACAAGAAATGTGTTTTTATTTTACGGTAAACATAAAATTAAAGTTTTTTCTAAATGACCTCTATATTTATTATGTTGACTTTATATGATTTAAATACAAATTCTAAATGTTTGATAGTTTAAATCATACTTGATTTTATATACAAATTCTAGTTGTTTGATAGTTTAAAATCGTTTATTGAGTTTAAGGTCAAAGTTAGAACAATTAATTGTTCTAACAAATTTTTTCAAAGAAACAACAACAACAACAAAATTTTTTTCAATATGAAAAGGAAAAAATCACTAGCTTTGATTTAATTGTACAATTTCTGCTCTGCTAAAAGCGTCATTAGAAATCTTTGTGATTACCCGTGCAAGCGCGCGCTAACGCACTGCACCATCGGGGCGATGAGATTTGAAGCGTCAATTTCTCATTTTTTCCTCAATTTCATAACGTCACATTTGTTGTTGTATTTCTGTTTTACTTTAGTTTCTATGCTTATGTTATTACATGTAGTCCAACAGCCTGCTGGAAGTCTGCACTAACAAAGCATGTTTACTGAAGTTGTTTTTAGAATTTTTGCTGATTTTGTTTTCAGCTGTTTCCGTTTGGTCGAGCTCTACCATTTGATTAAAGTTTTTTCTAAATGACCTCTATATTTATTATGTTGACTTTATATGATTTAAATACAAATTCCAAATGTTTGATAGTTTAAATCATACTTGATTTTAAATACAAACCCGATGGTGCAGTGCGTTAGCGCGCGCTTGCACGGGTAATCACAAAGATTTCTGATGACGCTTTTAGCAGAGCAGAAATTGTACAATTAAATCAAAGCTAGTGATTTTTTCCTTTTTATATTGAAAAAAACTTTGTTGTTGTTGTTGTTGTTGTTTCTTTGAAAAAATTTGTTAGAACAATTAATTGTTCTAACTTTGACCTTAAGCTCAATAAACGATTTTAAACTATCAAACAACTAGAATTTGTATTTAAAATCAAGTATGATTTAAACTATCAAACATTTAGAATTTGTATTTAAATCATATAAAGTCAACATAGTAAACATACAATGTTTTCCGGAAGCAAATTATGTTCACTTTCATGTTCACTGCAAATAAGCTTATTTGTTACAATAAATATATTATGTTTACTAAAACATAAAATTATTTTTGGGGCAAGTATTTAAATTATTTATTATTGCTTAATTTATTCTTTTTTAATTGTTGCTCTTTGAGGTTTGCCATTGTTTGCGGCTGAACAGAAATACTAATCTAATTGAAAAAACTTTTTGAAAAACTTTCTGTACTTTCTGGACTGGGATTGAACCGCTGCTCTTAGGCTTACGAGCCAAGCACACTACCAGTAGGCTACGGCCGCCACCAATCGTCGCCTGACTAAAGCCACTAAAGCCATGGATTTACTTTCAAAAGCATAAAATATGTACTTTGAATACTTATTTTTCTGCAAAAATATTTTTTTGTCACATCACTCAAAATATGTTTATCTGGAATTGTAAGCAAACATTCAATGCTTGTCGCAAAAATAGCAATATGTATGATAAACAAAATATGGTCAGAATTGCGAAATATATTTACGGTAAATAGATATATGTTTGCTACTATCAAAGTCAAAAATGTAATTTTTCTGCGTCGAAGCACTGCTGCACACCTCTGCAGTCGCCATGGGGAAAATCTATAAATTGTGCTACGAGTTGCTACCCCATTCATCATATTCTCCAGACTTAGCTTCCAGCGACTATTGCTAACTTTCAAACCTAAAATATTGGCACGGCGGTAAGATATTTGGGTCGCATGAAGAGGTCATTACTTTCTCAAAGCCTCACTTCAAAGCCTATTTTGAGGATCTTGATAAAACCTTTAATTTGGAAGGAATAAAAAAAATGAAAAATCGCTGGATAAATGTTTCTACCAAAATGTTAATGACTTATCAAATTGCACTAGTATAAGTAAGAAGTGGATATATATAATAAATAAATTGGTAAGAGGAATTTCTTAGCGTGTAGATGTTTACAAACATATAGATAAAAAACTACTAAAAATAATTTTCTTGACATAGTTTTTTTGTTCACAAACCTACAGAGAAATTTTATGAAAAAGATTTTTGTAAAATATTTTAATCCTTTTTACTAGTATTACACGAATTGACATTGTTATATTTTTAAAAAAGATTTAAAGGTAGTGGTAGAATGTACAAATATTCTATAGAAATGTCCTTACAAAATGGCACTTTAGGTCTCTTCGGAAACGATTTGTCTACAGCGTCATCTTTAGAAAAAGAATGGTTAACTTTGTTTAAAACTCCCTAGAAATTTTTTCTGTAAGTTTTAACTTTTTACATGAAATAGTTCAGTCTCTGACTACCTCTCGTAGTGATCGGTTGTATTCTTTGGCTACCGTGCATATCTTGCGCATATCAATAGTTTCGCTCTTTTCTAATTTTTGTTGTATCGTTTTTTCGGTTAGCTGCTGTTGTCACAGCAATGGTAACGCGGAAAAAAGGTGGCAAGCTGAAACCACCCAAAACTTTTGCTAGCACTTCACAAGTGCAAACCAGTTTTTTTCGATCAAACCGGTTTAGTGTTTTGAGTAAAACTCACGATGCAGAAATGAATTGTGCCAGCTCTGATAACGGCGACGTTGTTTACAAAGTACCTCCTATTGTTGTGGACAACATGCATCAATTTGTTGATGTTATAAAATTATTTGAGAATGGAAAATATAATTTTAAAAGGCTGTCTATTGGCACCAAAATTTTTGCCAACTCTTTAGTAGACCATGCTACTTGCATCAAAAAGCTACAGGAGCTGAAGTATAAGTTCTTCACTCATCCAGTAAAAAATAGTTCGGTTTATAAGCTGGTTGTTTTTGGATTACCTAATTTAGTGCTCAGTAGAATTTCGCAAAATTTGAAAGAAAGCTACAATATTGACATCATAGCGGTCAAAGAGATTGAAACCAAACGTTCTAATGTAAATGATGCGTTATACATGATCGAGTTCGACAGAAACGTCGTCCCTAAAAGCCAGATTCTGAAAATACGGTTTCTATGCGGTGTTGCTGTGCAATGGAGAAAACCTTCGAACAAAAAGTATGGTCCAACCCTATGCACCAAATGTTCAATGTTTGGGCATGGTTCATCAAACTGTCATCGCGTCCAAATATGTCTGGCTTGTGGCCTTAATCACGATTTCGACAACTGCAAGTTAAAATCGGCTCCAAACAACCTTTCTGTGGTTTATAAATGCTCTAACTGCATTAAAAGCAATAAAAAACCATCTAACCACAGAGCGGATGATCCAAAATGTCCTTGTCGTGCTGAGTATCTCGAGCTGAGAAATCGTCTTACTACTAAGCGGAGTAAGGTTGCTCCAAGTACAGTCCAGTTTGAAAATGTCAATTTCCCACCGCTTATCCCGGAACCAACTGAAAGCCGTTAATTTCCAGCTCAAGCCAAAGGAAGTTATGCAGACACGCTCAAGATGTCTAAACCAACCTCTCAGGAAGTAAATATCTTTTCAACAGATGAGCTTTTTCAAATTTTTACTAAAGCAATAACTGATCTTCGCAAGTGCAATTCGAAATTGGAGCAACTCAATGTTATTATGGGTATGCTTAAATATGCGTTATAATGTTATAAGATCTAGCAGTCTTCATATAATGCACTGGAATTGCCAGGGCATTACAACTTTTGTTTCTTCAACTCAACTTCTCCACTTTTTAACTAATATGTCTATTGACATAGTTCTGTTAAATGAGACGTTTTTAAAATCTCATCATAAATTTCGACTTCCTGGATATAAAGTCTACAGGAAAGACCGTGAAACTTTCGGTGGTGGTGTTGCGATTGCTATCCGTTGCGGTATCGACCATGGACCACAAAAATCATTCACAACGAAATTAATTGAAAATATTAGCATTACTGTGAAGATCAACAACAAAAATGTAGACTTCATATCTGCATACTGCCCAAAATACACCAATGATTTTCTTAACAATTTAAATCTTCTTACATCAGCTAGTAACGACTTCTTCCTTCTTGGCGACCTTAACGCTCATCATACCAGCTGGAATTGCAATAGCACAAATCGTTCTGGACGAGTTTTGTTTGATCATCAAAATGTATCTAATTATTTTATTTATAATCCTCTAAGCCCTACTAGATTGCCACAAAATATAAGCTATAGACACTCCTCAACTGTGGACCTGCTTTTGTCAAACTCTAGCTTGAGTTTCTCTAACTTAAATGTTTTTGCTTGTGAGTTGAACTCGGATCACGCTCCAATTACCTTTTACATTAATGAGCCCTTATTTGAGTCTGAAGAGTATTTCCCTGACTACCACAATACTAATTGGGCGAACTTCAAGAGTGTTTTAAACGACGAAATCATATCCTCTACTTTATTAAACGAAGATCCCTCGCTTGCTAATATTGAATCTCAAATTTCTTGTTTTTTAAAAATTCTAGAAAGGACTAAATCAGAACATCTTTCATTTAAAAAACGTAGGCATAACCCATTGCGTTTGTCAGAATTGTGTGCGTCACTTATATCCACAAGAAACATGTATAGAAGAAAACTTCAAAGAAGTAACATTATATCTGAAAAAACATGCTACTTAGCAATAATCAAACAATTAAATCAATTGATCTCTTTTCACATTAGCAAGCAAAGGAACGAGCAGTGGTCTAACTTTTTATCATCTCTCAAAGTAGGCAGGAAAAATTTCTGGAAAGTGTCCAAATACTTTAGTAAAAAGAAAAAATCCATTCCAACCCTAGTTGTAGATAATTCTGAAGTAGACAGCCATGAGGGAAAGGCAATCGCTTTAGCAGATCAATTCTCTAAAGCCTTTCTAACGTCGTCTTCCTTAACGCATAGCATTGATAGAGAGGTCAGTTCATTTGTTAGTGAATTAGCTGCAAATAATTTTACTAATGAAGATTTCAGTACTTTAACTAATGCTGCAGAAATAAGGTGTTTAATAAATAAACAAAAAAATCGGAAAGCTCCTGGTGTCGATGGAATTAACAATATAATTCTAAAAAATATTCCAGACTCTGCTTTAAACTTTTTAGCTGGAACTTTAAATTTTTGTCTGCGTATTGGCTATTTTCCTATTTGTTTTAAAAAAGCCAAAGTTGTACCAATCTTAAAACAGAACAAAGATCCGAAGTTACCCTCCTATAAGTTTGTTGAGCTGTCTAGGAAAAATTTTTGAAAAAATAATTCTTGAAAGACTTAAAATTTTTACAGACGGAACCAACGTTATAAGCCAGTTTCAATTTGGGTTCAAAGCCGAACACAGCACCACACATCAGGTCAGAAGAGTAGTTAATATCATTAAGGCGAATAAAATGAATAGGCTTTCCACCGGTGTGGTATTTTTAGATATTGAAAAAGCTTTTGACTCCTTATGGCACAACGGTCTTTTGTTTAAATTAAACACGTTACGATGCCCCATGTATCTTATAAAGATGATACAAAGTTTCCTGTCTAATCGTGTCTTTGTCGTTCAAGTTGAAGGTTTTAATTCCACAGAAAAAGTAATTACTGCTGGAGTTCCGCAAGGCTCAGCTCTGTCGCCATTTTTATATTCCATATATATCTCTGATTTTAAGTCGTCCGCTAATATAGATTTAGCCTTCTATGCTGATGATAGCGCCCTAATCGCTTCTGGAAAGGTCTCAAACGCAATTATCAAAAAAAATGCAGGGTGCCTTATCTTCGGCTACAAATTATTTTGACAAATGGAAAATAAAAGTTAATGAGGAGAAAACCCAAGCAATCATATTTCCTTTTAATAAGTCTCCAAAGCGTGTTCCCACTAGGCAGTTCACAGTCCAAACCAACTTGATTCCGCTATCAAAATCGGTCAAGTATTTAGGAGTTATCCTTGACGATAAACTGTTATTTAAACCGAATATTGATAATATCTGCGTCAAAGCTACTAGATGTAGTAAGGCTCTCTATTTTCGTTTAAATAAAAAGTCGAAGTTAAATATAAAGAATAAAATCTTGCTTTATAAAATGTGTATCAGACCGATTTTGACTTATGCTTGTCCCGTTTGGAAGGATTGTGCAAATTCTCACCTAAAGCGCCTTCAAGTTATTCAAAACAGAAATATTAAGACCATCCTTAACTTGCCAATTAGATTTCCTACATCCGAATTGCACTCGATGACTCAAATAAAATTGATTTCCAATACTATAAACGATTTTACCCTGTCATTCTCTAATAGATGCAGGACATCAGCCCATGCCCTCTTGAGGAGTTTGTCGTAGCCAGTGGTTTCACCTTCTATTTTTATAGAGGAGTCGAAAAGACTGATCTCAAAACGACCTCATATTTAAACTCGTGATATTAATATAGGTTTTTTACTATCTTTTTCCTATAAGTTAAGATTATTTTATGTGATTATCTTATGGATTATATACCTTGAACTTATTTGTTGCAATATCTCACGATAAAATCTCAAAAACTGTACTTTTAAGTTGTAAATATTGAATTTGTGATAGATATAAAACAAACAAAACAAACAAACAAACATGAAATAGTTACAAACTATTTTTCTAAATAGAAGTACGATTTAAGCGAATCTAGTCCGAAGAAATTTATAGTGAAATATTCTTAGTTTTATTTTAATGGGATATATTTATCCTGTACGATTACGTTTAAGAGTACTTTTTAAGAATTTTTTTTTAGAAAAGTGTCAAAAAGATCCATAAAAGCGGTCACTAGAGTGTTTATATTTAAATGTTTATATATAAATTTTTTTTAGAAATATTTGTCACAAAAATCTACTGTTGGCCTGTAAACACAACAACTAGGTCAAAAGCATATTTATGGCAAACGTCAAAGAATGCTTTGACCGAAATCTGTAAATTTGAAAACGGTTAAAAATTGTAGAGCAATGCCATTAACTCATCCCTCTGGTACTCATCCAACTAAAGTAAGCTCCATGAATCAACTGATTAGAATGCAAACTTTAACTAAAAGTTTGGTTTTGTCGTTAATGGGTTAGAGTTTTTTTCAAACATAAACCAACTTTTTTATACATACATATTTCTAGTTCTTATCAAAGCTGCTACCACTCAAGTAATTGTGTACTCAAACACACCACGCTCTGGTTCTTAATAATCTCAAAATCAGCTCTTATTTCATTGTTGGGAAAAAAGACTTTAAATGAAAATGTTAAATCAAACGTGTTCTCAAATTTCATATCCGTTTCCGGTTTAGCTACCGGAAACCACTACCACTGCTTCATTGGCGCCTTATCTAGTTTTTATTGCTATCGATTGTTTGATGGTTGATGGTGCACTCTTATCTCTTG
The DNA here is from genome assembly GCA_963920525.1 of Dichetophora obliterata. Taxonomy (NCBI): domain Eukaryota; kingdom Metazoa; phylum Arthropoda; class Insecta; order Diptera; family Sciomyzidae; genus Dichetophora; species Dichetophora obliterata. The sequence continues at coordinate 256,771,878 of OY986436.1, forward strand.
ACCGAAACTCTAATCATGCCACCAATTTGCCAACACAAAGTTCAACCAATTTCCGTTAGATTCATTTTAGCTCTCGGGCGAAATTTTGCGGCTGCCATATTTACGGATATGAACTACTACTGCTACAACTGTTTGTGCTACTAGTTATGCTCATAGTTTGGATGTCACATCCTACAACCGCACTTCGACAAAGCACACCATCACATGCGCCTGTTGGGTATGCTTTGAAATTAGCTCCGAATCGATTGGACGAATGCCAAATTTCCTGTTGGGTAATTTTCCGTTCATTATTTTGTGGTTTTCCGCTATTGGCTACACAAAGTAGACCAACAATAAAGAAGTAGCAACAAGAAAGCTGAAGTAAAAATAAACCCACAGCAGCAAAATTAGCAATAACTGCATAGAACAAGAACAATAACAAAAACAACAACAACAACAACTACAACAACAGCATTCAGTCACGTTCTAGGCAACGAGTTGTGAATTATGTGGATATAAATTATTTCTTTTTTTGATCGAAATCTCTAAAATATTGCAGTTATAAATGAAATGTTGATGTTCTTCAGTTTTTATCCATTGTTTTGATTCTTTTATGCCATTGTGGTTTTATTTTATCAAAAATTTTTTGTTCTTTTTTTTGCAGTACAAACAAATTGGAATAGAACGTGCCTGAATCGCGCATAATTTATTTAAAACCTACCGGAAGTCAAGCTTAACCCATTCCTTACTTTACCCTTTGATGGGCGCTCGTATAAAGCAATCCGATCCAATCCCAGTTCTACATCATTTTTATAAAGCTTTTGCAATTCTTCATCTGCCTTACTGCGCATTACTTTGAAAATTTAGTTCATATTTTATCACATCCTGCAAACCTCATATCAAATACTCCCATACCACCCCCACTTATTCAGGTCATAAAAAATATGTAACCACGTCAAAATCAAGCGAAAAAAATTCTTTTAATGTCATTTCGAGCCAATAAAAATTCAAATACTTCAATGAATTCGAATCAGAAGCGATTTTATGCAGCATTTTATTATGGATGTTATGTGGAAAGAATTGATTGCATTGCTGTATAGCTGCATTGGGTCGGTGAGTATTTTTTGATATAAATATTATAAATGAAACTGTAAATTCATCCAGATCAAGCCCTAAACATTAACTTGAAAAATCTCAGAGTCAAATTTAATCCCACAGATATATTTCCAAACTGATTAAATTAATCGATATACATACATATTTAATACTCCAAAAAAATATTAAATTTCTAAAAAACTTTGTGCAGTTTTAAAAACAATATAAAATTTAATCAATCGAATGACCAACTTTTTAATTAGCTTTAATGGCGCACAGTGATGCGCTCCATAGATGAAAAAACACAGGTGTGTCGTCGGACACGCGGAAGAAGCAAAGTTATTTTTTAAAGATCATTTTTTTGTATAATAAAAAATTAAAGATTTCTCGTTATTCTCTTTTTTCCGCTTTCTAGAGATAAACCAAACAAAAAATAAATATGTTTTATCTTTTTTTTTATAAATGAAGGTAGGAACTAGTAAGAAAATTTATTCTATTTTGATGAAGTTAAAGGACCCTGACAGCAGTGATTTTTTATTAAGTATTTTCGACGTTATGAATGTTTTATTATTTTGATGATTTCAATTTGTATCAATTTGGAGAGGTTTTCATTAAATTTTTAATTTGTTACAATGATGAAGTCATTTTGTGTAAGAAGTAAGCACAGTTTTAATTTGTTTTTCATGACTTCCAAATTTAGAGTATAAATTACAAATCAGAGTGTCTATTTAGGATCAAAGCACATATGAAAATCATTTGAAAAATTTTTCCGGAATTTTTAAAGATTTTACTGTTATTATAAGTTTATTTAACATTGGAGGTAGGCGTGGTTTTCATAAGGCTTAACTCAGTTTTAAACATGATCCTTATTTTTCAGAAAAATGATTATATGGGGCAAAATGAGTCGGAACGGAAATTTAAAGGACTTGAAGATGTACCCAAAAAATAGCAAAACCCAAAAATTGAGTTTGTTTTTGTTGGTTTTTCTGCATTTTACAGTACAAGCAAAAAAAATTTTTTTATTTTAAACTATCCCGAAAGAAAATTAAGTTAAAATTTTGAAAATTTGTACACATATTCTGATTGACCTGATTATCTGTAAAAAGAAATTACAAAACAACTCAAAACTCTTTGAAAAAATATGTTTTTCTCAAAAAAGTCAATTTATCTCAAAATGCTTATGCTTCGATTTTTATTTATGTGCTATATCTGCGAGTCATAGATGGGCATAATGCATTGAATCATTATCGCATTAAAAAATATCTTTTGCACTATGTGCTTAATGGTAATGCAAATCGAATTCGCATTACCATTAATATGTTTTAGTAATGGAAAAAATTGCATTACCATAAATATGTTATGGTAATTGCAAAATATTGGCATCACCATAGTATGTAATGGTAATAGAAAAAAAATTGCATTACCACTAAAATTTAGTGAAAAATTTTAATGAAAAATGAAAAAATTTTCATTTTCACTAAATATTTACTGGAAAATTTTTTGAAATTAAAAAGAAAAAACTTAAAATATTAAGTTTAAGTTTTAAGAAGACATTTCTTGTACAACTTATTTCACATTAAAAAATTTGGTAGTTTTCATATTCTTCAAATGGCAATTTTTTGCAACCTTAGGCCACTATTACTCCAAAACCAGTTGAAAGTGGCCTGAAATTTTTACCTTACCCTCCGCAAGTCCAATACCATAAACGCCAATTTCGAAATATCGCAAAAAAAATAAAAATCACTCAAAACTTTTTTAAAGAAAATGAAAAATCACCCAAATAAAATATGCCCAAAAAATTTAAATTGAAAATCACCCAAAAAAAAAATGAAAATTACCCAATTTTAAAATAATATTTCAATGTTTTATTATTAACCAGAACAATTTAACAAAAAATTAATATGGCCAACACCGACTTCGTTGTGTACAGTACTTCTGGATATAATTCCCTTTTCAGACTACTTTTTACAAGTTTAGACCCCTATAAATTTTAAACGACTTGAGAGCGGCCTAAATACTTTTGGCCAATAACGTCATGTGTCTTTTTACCACTGCGTTCATTGAATGAAATTACTTCATTTTGTTCAGGTCATCAGTTCGAGAGAGTAATTAAGAAACAGCAACAACAACAATGCCACACAGCTCTGTTGAAGTGTTCTGAGCCACTCTCTTCTCTCTCGTGTATGCTACAGCAACGATGTTCAACAGAGCTGTGTTGCTATTGGTTTGCACTGTCGCATTGGGAAAAAAACTTTTTCATTTGCTTAGTTTTACCTATCTTAATGCCAACTAATTCGAATAAAAGTTATATTCTGCAAATGTACTCGAAAATACCTCTTCAACGATATAAGATTTATGTGAATATGCTGACGTTAACACGGCTAAAATGTTACCATAATTTTTTTGTTTGCGTAATTATAGTTTTTTTCGTAAGATTGTTATAATTCTATTTATAAAAAAATGTTCTTTATTTAAGCAATGCCTGTCAAAAGAATAATAATAATTAACATATATAATAAAAATAAAAAATATACAACAAAAATAAAACTAAATACGCAATTAATGCAAAAAAACAGTATTAAACCACTAAAAATAACAGAACAAACTAAAAAAAGAAAATAAAACAAAACTAAAAGTCATTAAGAAAAAAAAAAATTATGTCTCTGATGGAATTTTAACTCAATACTTAAGATTCCATAAAATATGAATAAAAACTAGAACCCTAGTCAACTGAATCATTCGCACTGTTGTGATTTTGTTAATAAAATATACACAACAACAATGTTGTTATCAAAAGTGCTTCGGCAAAAACACAAAGTGTTTGCGAATTACAACAATCATGAAAATATTGAAGTTGTTGTCTCTTAAAATTAACCGGAATTTTGCATTTGCAAAGATTCTACTTTTGCTAATGCGACTCACTTAAAAAGTAAAAAGGAAGTTTTTAAAATTTAAAAAAATATACTTCTTTACTTAAGGCTTGATTACCCAAGCGTAAGGTAACGTAACGCGACGTTGCCAACTGTCAAGCTAAAATCTGTTTAATGATAAATTTGTGCAAGTCGTTACTGAAATCGTAACGTGGCGTGACGCAGTGTAGAAGTCTGTAGAAAATAGATTTCTACGCAACGTTACGATTTTTGACAGTTCGACAGCTGTGGAACAAGCGAAAAACTTTGTTTAACTTCACAAAATTGTAAATTTTAGTACTATATAAGAAAGGATGCAGTCTTTTATTGAAAAGGAGAAGTTAAATAGCCTACCAGAATAAAATGAGTGCTCCACTACGGCGCCTGCACTACGTTGGACTACGATTTCGGTAATCGCTTATCCTCGAGGCAACGTCGCACTGCGCTACATCCCGCTGCGCCACCTCACGTTACGCTTGGGTAATCAAGCCTTTAGTATTAAAATTATAACCTGCCACATTCCTTCCATCGGCAGCCCTGGTTTTCCCCTTTGAATTTCATCTGGGGAAATTCGAGAAGACTAACAAGCATTAAGGCTACCCGCAGAGTAAACGCCGAAGCAGACAGGCAGGCAGACAGGAGCAGGAAAACTATGTGAACAAGAGAGAAAAAATTATTTCCATCTCGTTTCCTCGCAGTGCACTGCCTGCACCTGCCTGTCTGTTTCGGCGTTTACTCTGCGGGCAGCCTAAGACGAGTGCGCAACTCTCTCTCTCTTCCTCTCTTTGTGACTCTGTTTCTGACACGTAGAAATATTGTTACAAGGAATTTGTTATTAACATTTGTATGTTTGTTTTAAATCATTCGTAAGAATCTTTATTGCAATTAAGTTTTAAGAAATGGAAACTACAGCAAGTGTGTGTAATACAGAGAAATCTAATGTATAAATTTCAAAACGATTTTTGACACTAAGGTGACCCTTAAAATTTATTTTTTTGCTTCATACTCTTTCTGCTGGTCGCTGATTTCGAATCTGATGTTAGAATTTAAAAAGTTTTTGACACTAGGGTGGACCCTAAAAAATTTTTTTTGAAGTGAAAACTTCTTTAGGCGCGTTGAACGATTTTGGTAGAGGGTAAATTATTCGTTTGCATCATCGTATTTTTCCAAGGAATTCGTCCACAATCGGCCGCAAGCTCACAAAGAAATCACTTGGCAACTCCTGAAATTAATGCATATAATCTGTTTGTTAGTATATAAATACTTAAGTTAGGTTGTAATAAGATGTTTGCAACCAAAACTTATTAATTCGGTTTATATTTATGCCTTTAAAGTTTGGCAATTTCTTCAGTTGTTGTATTTGTCAACATTTTTGAAAAATTTGCTTTTACTCAAACAGCTGCTATTCATGGTGAGATTTAAAAATGGATCCATCTTCATCCTTTTCTTCTTTCCTCTGCTGGAACTTCGTTTGCAAACAAGAAAAATAATGTATGGATTGAGTGTTTTAACATTTTAATCTTTAAGTTGTGATAAAGGAATATGTTGAACATTCAAATAATTACATGCATGCTCTTATTTTATTACATATCGTCAAACAAAGTTTGACAATTTTCATACTTGTTGTATTTGTCAGTGGCTTTTTATTTTCACCACTGCGGCATTTTATATTCAGAGTTGTCAACTATGGATGTGTGTCAATCGGAAAGTTTTCAGTCGTGGTAGGATAGAAAATATCAAGTTGAATAAAATTTGTGTGTGTTGTAATAAATTTGTCTTTTTTGCTGTGTCAAATGGACGATGAAATTTTGACATTTACAAATTTTGACATTTCGGTCGTGTTTTAGCGCAAATATATTATTTTATTTGCATTTTATCAATTTGCGACATATTTAATTCGAGAGCTTGTACTTGCAACATATTTCGTAAACTTGTAATATTGTAAACTTAAAAAACTGTTAAAAAATTAAAAAAATGAACGGAACAGCAGGCAAACAGAAAATATAGCATGCAAAGTGCTGTATATTTTACGCCGCCAATTCGGTTCATCCCCTCTAACGCTGTGCAACCGCTGGGATCTTGTAATTCTCTTCTCGTTGTTGTTGTAAATTTGCTAAGTAGTTATTGTTGAATAGTAAGCTTTAATTTTGTGTAAAGTGTAAATTGTTGTACAGTAAGCTTTAATTTTTTGTGGATGTTTATTTGTAGCTACAGTCAGCATATGACATCGAACTAATTTAGAAAACAGTTTATACATATGAATTAAAGAGTATATATAATATTGGTAAATCTATTTGTTTTTAGTAAAAGTGTTACCGTATCGGAAATACATAAATATATATGTATATATTTACATATTTACATATATATAGTTCATATATATGAACAATTTAGCTCATTGAGGAAATTTAAAGAATATTTATGTATATTTATATAATAACAATTACGTATTAAACCTGCGAAATAATTAATATTTTCAGTAGTAATTGAATAACTAAAGTCTGCTTATCCTAAGCATTCTATTTTTTAAAACTGTTTAGCTTTAATTTTTTATATAATTTATATATAATTTATAAGCTATAGATATTTCTTAATTTTAGAATATTCTATTTTTAATACACAACGCAATATAGATATGGTGAACATGTATATTGTGTTAGTGTTATGATATAAATAGATATAAATAAGCTTTAATTTTTTATATTAATTCAATAATGAAATAATTTAAATAAATTACTTTAATTATATGTATTTTTGATATGGTAACACTTTTGCTTAAAAGATATAGTTTCAGTAATATATAAAAAATTTAATAAATTGTTATAAACTTTTAACAAAAATAATTCTAATTTCTTATGCCAACTGTAGCTACACGATTAGAATTCACAACACCTACAAAAAATTTCCGGCTAACTGCGCCAACAACAATTACCAAGGAAATCTACAAACAACGCACAGAGAAGAACAAGATCGGAGCGGAACTTTTAAGACTTTTTGATTTCATCCTACATGTAGGACGGGCTGCAGTATGAGCTTTCGCACATCCTACATGTCCGTCTGACCTGTCAAATCCATCCTACATGTCTGCAACTCCCTATTAGCATGAAAATTCTTATATAGCAGTAAGGCGGTCCGTGGCAGGACAACGTCTTCCATTTATATTTTATGTATAGGTTTTCGCTTCGGTCGGCAGTCCTCTCACTGCTATATTTTTTTTTTCTTTATACTCTTTGTGTATGTGCTGGCAGTATAAAGGGGTCGCTCATTTCGAATCTAGGTTTAGAGTTTAAAAATTTTTTTGACACTAGGGTGGACACTTAAAATGTATTTTTGTTTTATACTTTTTGTAGAGACGCTGATATCGAATCTGATGTAAAAACTTCAAAAAGTTTTGCTGACTTGTAAAAATTTTGTCAATATTATTGGTCCAGTGGAAAACATTTTGAATCACAAAATCTTAGTCTTACTGCATCTTTATGTTTAACGAAACGAAGGCTGAACGTGGTGCGAGAAACGGTAAGCAATACATTTTTCCATATCAAAAAATATTTTTGTTCTTTTCTCTCTTTACGTTTAGCCTACGTTTCGTTATACATAAAGATGGACACGGTTAAAAACCTTGGACTAAATTTTGAACTTTTTAGACTTCATATAGGACGACACCAAAAAGGAGATTACTTTTTTATGCAAGGAGAAGTTTAAAATTTTCTAATCCAGAACACAATAGTTTTTAATCCGAAAAAGTATAAAAAAAAGCAATATAGTATACATCAACTTGAAATAAAAAACTTTTCTGACCAGTTCATGATTTGAACACACGTCTCTGTTGTGCTAATCCAACACCTTATCCACTCGTCCATCTAAGTTGCTAAGAAAGGTACGCTTATTTTGCATCATTACTAATGCAAGTAAGCTTGTAGTAAGTAAGCAAGCAGCAGAAACGGCCAGTTCTTGATTTGAACACACGTTTTCTGATGTGCTGGTCCAATACCTTATCCACTCTTCCAACTCAGTTGTTAACATAGTTTTGCTTATTTTGCATCAATGCGAATGCAAGTAAGAAGTTCTTTTCAGTAACGTGGGTTTGAGAGCCAACTAAATTAGACTAAAGTTGGGATAAAAAAAAGTATTTTTTTGGGTTAAAAACTCCTTTATACCAAAGTTTTGATTAAAGAGTAGTCCAACATTTTTAACCGTGCAGTTAATTGTAAATTGTAAAATAAAGTAGTAATATTAGTAAACTGTGCAACAGGCCCGTGCACTAAACTTTAGTTCTCTTCGCGAATTCTCTTTTATGTTTTCTATCGACTGAAAATGGGTGCCTCGAAGTAAAAATTTGAGTATGGAAAACGTAATATTTTATGTAAATTTTAAAAATGTTTGAATAACATGAGACATAAATTTATATCAACTATATTTAGTACATTGCTTTGTCAAATAAAAAAGTTTTCCGTGCGTTTTCGTTTAAAAAAAATGTGGCAACGCTGCTGATTAGCATAATATTGAAAAAAAAATTTCAAGGAAGACTCACTGATTCAATTCCGGTCACTCTCTCTATTTTTTTTCATCGCTTGTATGTTTTCTTTTTCATCGCGAATCACTGTGTTGCGATATTTTTTTTGTTCATTTTTTTGTTATTGTTTTTTTGGTTGTTAAATTCATTTGTTTCAAACAAACGATGACTTTTTCCCTAAACTCTCGCAAATTTTTTACCTTACCTGCCAAGCTTTTGTTTATTCAATTAAATAGATAGAATGTTGTGCAATGAAGCGTTTTTTCTTAATTATATTTTTTCAGCTTTTGTGCACAAACAATTGTTTTTCATGCAGTGTTGTTTATATGTGTTATTTAATTCGCTTATGCAAAATTTATTAAAAATTTAACGTTTTTGGAATTCGAATAAATTGAAATAAGTAGTTAGTTGCAAACAAAAAATGCAACAGTTCTTTAACACAGTCAGACACAATCAGCAATCAAATAAATTTGACTGACACTAATAGCAGCTAAATAGAATTGAAAATAAAAAGTGTCTTCAGTAAGTTTTCAGAAAAAATTTCAGCATTTAATGGCGTTCAGGCAAAGCTTTTATAGAATCCTTATGATGCAGTAATGAAGACAAATTCCTTCCTGTCCAAAAGTGCAAATAAATTTATATGAAATAGTATTTCACTCGTTCAGCTATTCCGTTCCCTCCTGGTCCCCCCTCCCCTGTATGTCTTTGGTTTATTGTTTGGGCGACTGCCAAATGTTTAATGAAGCATTCTGGCAAAATGTTGACGATGTTGCCGCCATCTGAGTGGCGTTGCCTAATTCCACTCGATGTACGCTCGATGTAACGCCCAGCAGACAGGCCACATCGGCATCCATTATAAATGTAATTTTTTTGCACTGCATTAATTTTTACTGACTGCATGTAAAGAAATCACATAGTCGCAGCAATACACACATATTTAAACACACACTAATACGGCACTGTAGTCGGGCACACAATTAAGTTTGGAGCCAACAAATTCTCGCTTAATGACGTTATTTCAATTAAATGTGAGGATTTTTCACATTTCCATGTTGAAAGACAAACATTTGTCACTCCGGCTAATGGTCCTTGGAACTTGGATCCTTGGATAATTTGCAACAAAACGTAGTAAAACACATACACAAGCTGCTTCAAACTAGAACCTTCCACAAGTTGAATTGAAAAGTTATGCTTTTGTGGGCAATTTAACAGCGAGGACATTTGTTGCAGCCGCGCTCTGCCCCAACTTGGAGGTGGACGCAACAAAACAAGCCAAACAAAAACAACAACAAAAATAGAAAAACATTAAGATAAAGTTGTTGAAAAATTTGCGGCAATAAATTCTGTTGAAATGTTGCCAATGAGTAGCAGAAAATAAAAATGTACGATTAAATGCAAAAAAATATGCTCCAGGGTCTTGGCAAGAACTAAGTAAGCCATGTTATCTGCAGCGCCCGAAGGTATGCTGCAAACTAAATCATAACATTTTAATGTGTTATTGCAAAAAAAAAAAAACTTCGCACGCAGTGAATTTGAACAAGCACACAAAAGCTGCAATAATATTATACCCAGTTGCATTGGCTCAGATTAAGATGGTTAGATCAGCTAACTCAAAGAATAAAATATGTTGTTTTTTTTTTAAACCAAGCTCATGAATTTTGCGTTATAAAAAACAAAAAATAAATGATATATGATTTATGCTGAATATGGGCATGATGGGGATATGGGAATCCGCCAAAAGGTCTACCGCGACTGAAAAATACCTAAAATCTCCATAAAAAAAAATGTTTAAACTAATATTTTGAGAGTACTAGAGCTGACCTCAATTTGAATTTTAAAAAATGCCAGCAAACATGATGATTGGCAACAAAAGTTGAAAAATTATGACAAAAGTAACAAATTTTAACGAAAGTGGAAATTTTATAAATTTAATAAATACTCGTTTAATAAAAAGTTTAATTAATTTGTTTCAGTTTTCGATTGTAACGGTCCTGAAATACATTTTAAATATTTTTCGAGTTCAGTTAAATAAATAAAACTATAAAATATTTGTACTTCTTTGAAGGGAAAAATTTCACGTAACGTATATCACGTAACGTATGATATTATGGTTTCTATAAAAATAGTTCAACAAGATTTTTCATCGAAACAATTATGAATATGTAGCAACATCATTCCAAATTATACTTAAGAAAAATTTAGTAAAAAAAAAAATTCGCTCTCACTTTTTCGTTTATATTGATGCAGACAAAAATCACTTCTATTTTTTATCAATTAAATCAAATCATTCATTTTTTTATGCCAGCCCCGAATTTATAAAACTAAAAAAAAATAAGGTGGCAACCCTATCCACCATCTTGAATTTTAAAATTCTGATTTAAGATTCAAAACCAGTGACCCCTTTACACTGATAAATGATGTTTAAAACTTTTAAAAATACATATTATAAGGTGGCAATACTGTGGTAAAAATTTAGGTGGCTACCCTAACCTCCAACTTAAATTTTAAAACTGTGACAATATATTCGAAGTCAAATCCGTTGTCAGAATTTCAAAATTACAAGAATTCGCAAAATAAAAAAAATCTAGGTGGCAACTCTATCCGCCATCTTAAATTTTAAAGTTTGACAGCATCTTCGAAATCATTTACCCATGGCCGAAGAAGTAAAATATAAGGAAATGGTGTTGCTTACACATACACTGTACGTAAACTGTCGCACCATTCGTAAATTGTGCGAGCGAGAAAGAGTGTGTTTTTTTTTTACATTTCTGAGAACCCTGGCATCTGATTGGAAGACTCCTCTGCAAAATAGTTGAAAATAAATATATTTTAAGCATTTTTCACTGCTAAAACAGCAACAAAATTAAAGAAAAAAACCACTAAAACAAATGCAATATGAGTTGTGCGGTAAAGAATTGAAAAAAATCCCGAAAACTTAAAAACAATGCGCTTTCGTTCCACAGGTAAATATGTCCATACGGTTAGAATTCTTTTAACAAAAGTGCTTTGTTTAGTTTCTAACGATATATTTTTAACTTATTTGTGTTAGAAATGTTTATATTTCTATTTAAAAATGGTTTAAAAATGCAATTTAGACCCCGTTGATTTTCCGCCAATTTGATCAAACCACATATGTCAAAACACATTCACTGCTACAGGGGCGCAGTCATTTTTCGCAGTTGAATACATTTTTGGGGCGCTCTTGTTTTCAGCATAGTGAATCAGATTTAGTACCTGCTTGTAAGCAGAAACACCAAAAAAAAGGGATTTTAAAAAATTAGCCTAATTTAATTTGTAATTAAAGTTGAAGTTTAGAAGTTACAGACCTTCAAATTTTGAAAAATTACCAAAAAAATCTTGCTGTTTTTCTAGTTTTTCAACAAAAATAAGCTTTATGGGTATTAAAACAAAGGTAATGCGCGTATCTATTCAACGAGGTGTCAAATATAGAATTCCATAAGAATTTATTAAGATATAATTTTTTTATAATTAGAATTTGTTTGAAAAACTAGTGGTTTCTCTTTTACGAAAGCAATACATTAAAAAGAGAATTATTAAAAAGATAACTACATTCAGAAGTGCTGTAGACAGAGAAGCCTGTGTGGTACTTACTGAGGTTTGTAAACCCTAAGCAGCATCCGAAGGCCTCCTATTAATACATTTATTTTTTTTTTATTAAATTTGAAAAAACCTCGCGATTTTAAGTAAAAAAAGGTTGTATCTTAAATGCATGTATTTTTATGTTTGATATCTTGTAGAATAGATACTTGTATTATCTCCCTTTTGATACCCATAAAGTTTAGTTTTGTTGGAAAACTTAAAAAATCAGTTAAATTTTTAGTCCAATTTTTCCAACTTTAGATGCCTATAACTTCTAAGCCAATTGCGAGCGATTTGAAATTTTTTAAATAATTAGAGTTGTTGCTATTCTTGAAATGTTTCTAAAATTTTAATGCATAAGAACAAACTTTAACAGTTTGGGCCTTCTTTTACGATACAACCGAATGCGGCCCTTTGTGATTGTTTCTGTATATGTGTGAACCAACACCAATATAGAAAATACCACACTTTTCTGCTACTACACCACTTCCTTATATTTAACTTCTTTGCCCATGGCAGAATTAGAGAAGGTATATGCATTTTGGAGAGGGAGACTGCCGCAACTGTCAAAACGAAGTTGACAGCTCATACAAAATCTGAAAACGATGAAAATGCGATAAGAAAGCGAAAATAGGCAAGAAGAGCAAAATGCTTGAGTTTGACAATTCTGGCTATGAGAAAGAGAGCGCAGTCTGAAATGCATATACCTCCTCTAATTCTGCCATGCATTTACCCTAAAACTTCACACCACGGAGTCCACAGAATCCTTAAAAGTCCTATTACGCTTAAGCTTTCTCTAAAGAAGCTCATTGAATTTTATGGATACTTGCTTTAATTCAATAATTTGGATTAAAGGTCTGCAGCGAACCATCCGTTCTACTTGTAGAAACAGATATAACAAGTAAAAACCTGATAATATTGGTACAAATACAACAAGGAGTAGAACAGAACATATGCCTTTATGCTTTGGAATGAGCAGAGAGCTTATCATCTCTATCTCTGGCTCTCATTATAGTGTAAGCTTTTTTTCTCTTTATCTGTTCCACTAAGTGGAGTATCTGTTTTAACCCTTTTTTAAATGGATATATCCATTCAATATGGATATTCCAGATCGTTCTCTTTGTATTGATGTTGTGTTTTTCTATTTCTATTCTACTAAAAGAAAGTAATGGTGAGTGTCTTTCTGTGAATGGACGTTTTTCCTATTTTTGGCAAATTTAAAACATAAAAAAGTACTTAAATGTATTGTACTTACATAAACTGTTTCTTCTTTTTTTTTTGTTATTTCGTTCTTTATTCTTTATGCTTGCTACGTCACATACTTCAGATGTTCCAAATAAAGATAACAGTATTATCGATATATCTGTTTGTTCTGTATGTGCTCAAACTAGTATTTTTGATACTTGATAATATCACTCTCTCATACCTATTCCATCGTTATCTAAAAGAGAAATATTCCATGCATACTCAATACTTAGAGAGCGAAACAGATACAAGTAGATATAAGAAAAAATAACAACACACAACTGGTGTACTTGGATGGTTCTTTGCAGAGCTTTAATTTGGATACTTGCGAGGCTTACAAGCTTTTGCCGAAGGCATCAAGATTTCCTTTACTTGAAACTTCGTGCCGTTCGCTGGTAAGCTAGAATACTTGCAAGCTGTGCGTGGGCTTATTTATATTCAATTACAAGCTATACTTGATTCAAAATTATCAAGCTGAAGCTAGCTTAAACTTGTATTTTTAGCGCTTGAAATAGACTTCAAGTAGGCTTGTGCAGTTCTCTGATTTGCAGCACAAAATCAAAAAATATGTAAACACGAGACAGCTGATATGATGTTTTTACGTATTCAAAAATTCACAATTAGTCATCTAACCGACAGTTGCTTAACCAGCACCTGGTGAAATCAAAATTATTTTTTTAGCTATCGTATGGTTAGCTAAGTCCTGGTTAAGAGCTAGACTAACTGGACATTGAGAAAGTGGCCTTTAGGCTTATTGAAGCGAAGCTTTTTCCGCCTCCTTTTGTGATTTGCATGAGTGAAATCTCAAAAACGACACTCTTTTCCGACAACTTTTTCTTAAAACTGTTGTTGCTTTTTGTTTGCGTCTTTTATAGCAAGAAAATAATGTAAACTTATACCCCTTAGATTCATAGTTCTACACGCTACCCACCTATCTAAAGCCTTTGGGGATTTGTTTAATTTTAAAGTATGTTTTTATTCTCAATGTAAATAATATAAAAAAAATATTCCAAAATAATTTTTTTTTTTTTTTAAATGCATCTACTTTTCGACAGGTGACATAAAAAAATCAGTCCTTTTAAGCCGGTGTCAAGATATTTTATTCCCAATTTATCGAAAACAAAAAAATCAAAGTGCATTTTAATAAGGGTACTTGTAGTTACAACCTTTACTAGAATTATGAAGCTTGGCCCTATAGGAAAAATTTGGTGCGACTTTTTAACAAATGCTGTCATTTTCAATGCTTTTGATACCCCTAGCGGGGGAAAACTGTAACCAAACCTTTTAATAGTAGTTATGGTTTTTTAATTATATTAATATGCAGTTTGAATTTTTTTTATTTCCGATAAATTGGGACCAAAATATCTTGAAACCGGCTTAAAAGGACTACTTTTGTTTATTTTTGTTTAAAAACAAACACAAAATGTACTTTAAAAATTTTTTTCATTTTATGGGTTATTCTTTTACAAACCGAACACTTTTTACCGACATATCTTCGATTTGGCTAAAACTTTTATATACTTCATAATACTTTAATTTTGACCAAAAATTAGCACAAAAATAATTCTTTAAAAAAAACTTTGGGTGCAAGCGGGTAATTCAATAAAAATATTTCAGACACAAAACTATAATTATTTTAATTATCAACAGCTTTTACGTATAACTTTTGTTGATCCGAGTTATAGCTTTTTTTATTAACGAAAAACTTTTTTCACGTGTAGCGCTATTAAAATAAATGTTTTAATAATAGTAATAGTACAGGTACCCAAGGGCGTAGGCAGGATTAAAATAATTGAAGGCGAGACCTTATAAAATTTTTTAAGTTATCTTTCATTCATGAATTTTACGAGTCCATTAAAATAATTCCATAAGGTATGGTGTCTTATTACCTGATGTTTTTATAAATGATCGACTCAAAGGGAAAAAGACTTTCAACTTATGTATATCAAACAAACGCATGCCATGAGATCAAATAAAGCTACATATATAAAATTCAGGTTAAACTCATTTTAAAATATGATATCGTTAAAAAATATGGTTAATATTTTCGTCTAGAATTTTTCCTGGTTTTCTGCCACAAATTTGCAATAAACACTCAACATGCACAAACCTTTAATAAAAGAGTTTTGCAAATTTTTCTGAATTATGTTATAAGCTTGGAATAGATAAAAATGTGTGTACCATTCAAACGATTATCGCCCATCGTTGATCGTAGCCATGTTTTCACTTTTCTTAATGTGCTGAACGAACGTTCTATCGCACATGTTGGGCATGGTAGAGCGAGCAGTATTTCCAGAGCTTTTTTGTAGCTGGAAATAATGGAATCGCGTTCTCCACCAATTCCGAAGATTCCAACAACTTTAAGTCTTCCTGCGACTTATTTTTCTTTTTCCAAACAGCGTACCAAATTTCCGTTTCCTTTTCTAGCTCCTCTAATGCATAAAATTTGGCAACTTCTTCAATTTTAAAGCAGAAATAAAACTCTTTTCTTGAGCTTATTGATCAAATAACAAATTCAACTTGGCGGTGTTCAGTTTTTTTGAATGTTTGCTCCAACTCACAGAGAGCTGGCGTTGACTGCTTACCATATGCAGCTCTCGTCAACTTAAAATGTAACTCTGGCTGTAGTTACAAATGAAAAGATTGCTACGATTAACTTACCACTGGCAATAGCCGAGAGAGATATTTTAAATTTGTAACTTATTTTTTTGTATGATCCGACAATATCGCTTTAAAAAAACTGATCTACTTTTAACTTTTTCAGGTCTAGATTCAAGGAAAAAGGTAAAATTACACATTAATAAAATGATCACCAGGGAACGGATTCTGTGGAAAATGCCTTTTTTTTGTGCTTACTTGTACATGAAAACTGGTTCGATATAATCACGTTTCAGTTCCTACTGATTCTGAAAATCTAATTTTTATTTTGCCTTTTTTTGCCTTTTTTTACCCATTATGCCTTTTTTTGCCTTTCTTACCCATTATGCCTTTTTTTTTGCCTTTTTTACCTATTATGATTTTATTTTCTTTTCTTATTTTTGTCTACTGTATTGCTTATTTTTTTTTAAATTGAAAAAAAAAGTTATGTGAATCTACAAAATGTACTTAATTTTGGCATTTAAATCTAACAGCTGAAACACCCTATGAAAAATTAATTTGCAACTCTGAACATACTCCACCTGTCATGCAACAGCTGTTTTTAAAACACATAAACCGTTTTGTTTCTGCAAAATAACTGGTGAATTATTTTAATATTATTGTTATGTGCAGCTTATTGAGTTATTATTGAGTGATCTTAAATAAAATGCCAAAGCACGCTAGCTCTTCGTCAGTTAAACTGCAGAAAATTATAAAAGAATTTGGGCAAGATGTTTTTGCTACAGATGGTCAAACTCTGATCTGCAAATATTGCTCCATACAAGTATGCTTTGCAAAGAAATATTATATTCAGCAACATTTACAAAGAGAAAAGCATAAAGCAGCAGCGGCACTAAACGAAGCTTTAAAGATACAGCCCATATCGTCATTTCTTACCGCTAACTCTGAGAAAAAGAAGTTTTTCACTGACCTAACTAAAATGATGGTAGCTTGTGATATACCTCTATTTAAAGCAAACCATAAAGAATTTAAAACATTCTTCGAAAATTATTCCAAAAAAAAATTGCCTGATGAGTCCACTATAACAAAAAATTATCTGAAGGATGTGTATGAGGAAGTATTGCAAAAAATAAGAGATGATATAGGTGACTCCAAAATTTTCATATCTATTGATGAATCTACAGATAAAGCTGGCAGATTTGTTTGTAACGTCATAGTTGGACCATTGCGTAAAAACGGCCGTGGATATCTTTTGACTTCAGAGGTTATACAAAAAGTAAACGCATCTGAAATTGCAACTATATTTGACAATTCGTTAAGGATTCTATGGCCAGAACAAGTTAAACGAGAAAATGTTTTGGTATTCATAACAGACGCCGCACGGTACATGAAAAAATGTGGTGAAGCTCTTAAGCTCCTATATCCGAAAATGATCCACATAACATGTCTTGCACATGGCGTACATAGAGTTTGTGAAAAACTTCGCAGTATTTATCCTGATGTTGATGCCTTGATCGCCAATATAAAGAAGATCTTTTTGAAATGTGCATCACGAGTTTATCTTTTTAAGGAAATGGATCCCGAACTTCCGTTGCCTCCACAACCTGTAAGATTTGTTTTGACTTCGAATATGAACTTTATTCCTATGAACATAAAATTTTGATTTTGATAGGTGTTGACTCGTTGGGGTACTTGGCTGAGTGCAGCGTCTTACTATGTAAGAAACTTTACGCGTATAAAATACATTGTCGATGAACTAGATGAAGATGCAGCTTGTATTACTTTCGCAAAATCAATTTTGGCAGATGACAGAATTCGTGCTCAGCTGGCATATATACAAACAAATTTTGGATTTCTTGTAGATCCTAAAAATAGTATTTTTGATCATTTACAAAAGAGAGGTAACATCGAACACTTTTTATTTTCCCAATTGCGATTGACAGTGTTATCCATACTTAGGACAACCGATTGGAAAAATTCTATCAATACTTCATGAAGTCGAAAACAACTTGAAACAAGCCAAAGGGCCAATTGCCATGTCAGTGTTCGACAAATTTAATTCTGTTTTTTCAGAAAATAAAGGTTTGCAAGTTATAAAAGACATTGCAGATGTAGTCGGTGGATTGGAAACTGCTAAACTTCCAAAAAACATCGAAGTAAACGACGTGGAATCATTTAATTGGGCTCCACTAGTTTCTGTTGATGTGGAAAGAAGTTTTAGCACTTTTAAAAATATGCTTCGGGACAATCGTATGAGGATGTTGTCAAAACATTTTAAAATGCATCTTGTAGCACTGTGTTACTACAATGCTTCAGAAGAGCACTAGCTCTATGTATAAAAAGTTGAAGTTTTTTATTATTTTTTTCTGTTAGTAGCATTATAATGAATTTTTTTAATAAATGCCTTTTTTGCCTTTTTTAAAATTTAATTTTTCCTTTTTTTCAATTTTAAATGCCATAAAATCCGTTCCCTGATGATCACATATAGAAGCTATTCAAAAATCCATCGAATTCAAAAAAATCTCTAAGTCTTTAAAAAATCTTTAAAAACATGTGTTTTATGTAAAATTAAACGGAAAATACGATAAAAATATAAAAAACTCACAACAAGGTAGGACAATTGTTAAAAATTAATTTAAACAATAAAATTGTTAATAATATAAATTTGTTGAAAATTTTTTTTAAATATTTTTTTCTAAAAATTCAGTTTCTTGGCTTTAAAATGAGACAAGAAAAATCTGTAGCATTAATAGAACAGGAGTTATAAATTTCTTTAAAATGTGTTATCAACCCAAAAAAACACGCTTCTCTCGAATTTTCGATCACTTCCCAGTGAACAAAAACTATCTTTTTTGAATTCATTTATGAAACTTTTTGGGTAGAAAAGTTCATTTTCGGCACTCATAAATGAACATTTTTGGACTCATTCGTCGAACTAAAATACCTCTAAAAAGCGAACCTTTTTTTCTTCAAAAATGGGTTAAAAAAAGAATCATAAATTGTTCCTTTTTTTATTCGAAAACGAGTTAAGAAACGAACCATAAAAAAAAACACTTTTTCAACACTCAGATATGAATATTTTTGAATCATAAATTGTTTGGTTTTCGCATATTGATAATATGTTAAAAAAGAAATGATTATGTTTACAAATTCTTTCAATTCTATTTGAACAAAGTAGTAATATATCTAGGGCCGTCGCCATCGAAATATTGCCCGCAGAGCTAAATTTATTCGAAATTAGAAAACAATAAAATTATTATTAAAATGAAAACTTTATAGGGGTATTGAACTAACTTTTTTTCAAAATGGTTTTTTAAATATATTATTTAAATAGATGCATATAATATTAGTAAGTAGGCTTTTCCGAACGTCAACAAAATTTTTTTATGAATTTACGATGAATTTAATGCAAATATTTTTATATTAATGTTAAAAAAAAATAATATAAGAAAAAATTTACTTCAATGCCCCCCCCCCCTCCTCTTTAATGTTTTCGTTTTTATTCTAATTTTTATTGTATTTCTGCCCCTGAATAAACATTAATATAAAGTAAATGTAATAATGTAATTATATAATAATAGCAAAAACAAGGGTCACAAAAGAAATACTGCATTGATTATAAAATTTAAATTTTAAACAAAATCTTAACTAATATAAATTCATTCCTATCAAAGATGTAGTTTAAATCTACTAATTAAAAAAATTTATTAAAAAAAAAATTCATTTATTTATTTCTGAATGCATTTATTAATAAAAAATCGTTCATTTATAAGTAACTTTATCCTATTAAAATGATAAAATAATGTTTCTTTTTCGTCCCAAAAAAAGTTTGCTAATAATTTTGCAGAAGAATTAAAAATCTTTTTATGGAACAAATTTTCACTAGTCAATCTTCTCTAGCAAGAACATTCATCATACAAAGAAAAAAAAATTCAAAAAAAATAATTTCTAGCCGAAAACGTACTCAAAGCTGTCACTTTACTCAAAACCTTCGCATATGGTTCAGTGGGTTGTATTATCGAAAATATGCGAACAAAAAAAAATTCTCGGACAGGTATCTCTTATTTTTCGATTTCAGTCAAATCGGAGATGTGTCGGTCATAAAGTGTTCGGTTTGTAAAAGAATTATCCATACACGTAAAAAAATTTTTAAGTCTCTATGTATTGTAGTCTTTTCACAATAAATATCAACGCTAGTTGAATTCGTTGAAAAAATTTGTACGCCATAACTTCTGAACCCTTAAAGAGCACACTTTCATTTCATATCTTTGGAAATGTAATGGAACGTAAAGAATATGATAATAATGAAAATGAAAAAAAAATATAGCACCAGTTGCTGGCATGGTATAAACTTTTGCTGCAATTTTTACAAAGTTTTATATTTTCCCCTAACAAATAAAATTTCCAGTGATACCCTATTAACGAAAATCGCATTTAAATTGTCTATGCTACGTTTTCTCAAAATAGATCCTATTTTGGCATTCGCATGGCTATGCGTCCGCGAAAAAAATCTCAAACCACTCCAGATTTGGTTTTCTAAACAGTAAACTAATCTTAACACAAAATAAGGGCCAAATCGGAGATGGTCAGTGCAACTGATATTACATTTCAATGTGACTTGGGCAACATATTGAAAACAATATGTTACTACTTTGACGAAATATGTTTTATGCAAATTTTTTACAACATATAGTGGTTAAAAAAATTGCTTGAAACATTTTTTTTTAAATTTTGTATGAAAAATCATGCAATATCCTCGACAATATCAATTAAAGGCATTGTGTTGAGTTTAAAAACGAGGTAATTTTTTCAGTGTTTATATTTATTTTGACAAATATTTTGTACCCCTTATTTGTAGGCACTGCTTGAATTAGACAAATCGACCTGTGACGTTTATATATCCATACGTTAAATATCCATCAATAAGCCGATTCCTGAAGATTGGTGCAACGTTGCCGGTTTCAGTCACTTCAAGGGATCCTACGATTTCGTCACTTCCAAGAGTCAAAACATGCATGAGAAGTAAATCTGGAGAAGAAAGGCTCAATGGGTTTGGTCTTCTAAATGTTCACAGGGATGTGGAAGTGGCCACGGAAGAATTTTTGAATGCACTAGCCCGAAAAAATATATATATATTATTATTATATATTATATATTATATTAAATATTATATAATATTAAAAAAAATTGGAATAAGTCTAAAAAAAGAGTAAAAACCCCCAAAATGTTTTTCTGGGTACGCGCCTGATTAATAGGATTCTGTATTGGATGCTCTACATATCCTTTATATTTAGCATCTATCCAAACCACAAAAGTAGCCAAAAAGAAAACAAAAATGTTGCTTTTATTTACTACTTCTTACGTCATACATAATGTTTTTTAATGGATGATAAAGACCATTAAATTATCAAAACTATGAAACTCCAAAAAAGCTTCGCTTTTTACGTGTTTTCAACGATCTACTTTTTTTTAAAAGAATCAATATCAAAAATAAAATTATCGAATTTTTTGCGCATGCTTTGTATATTTTTGTGAAATACAAATCCTACATCCTTTAAACGATTAATATCAAAAGATGTAAGTACGGTACCCCAAAGTATAACAATTTAATAAAAAGACCCCTCCCTATACATAAAAACAACTTTGCTTTTTGAAGCTACGTCTAAAAAAAATACAGTCCTTTAAACAAGCAGAATATGCAACACTTGATTTCACAACATCATGCTCTCACTGTCACTCTTTCTAGAAATCTACACTCTTAGTTCTCTCACAATTTTCTATTCCGCTGAAAGAAAATTTGCCCACCTCTAATTTACATGATTATTTTTGCTAATAACTGAAAATGTTAAGTTCTTTATCTGCAACCACTTACCTCAGATAGTTTTTTCGATGTATTTTGCCGTATAGAACTTGTCAAGATGGCGATGAGGAGTCACATTTAGCTGAGCCTCAAAAGAACCTCTCAATCATTAACTTCCATTAGGAAAAATACTTTCCTTTGACCACGACCACTGGCAGGAAAAACAGCAGCCGCTTTATATCAGCAGCTTCCGGCACGAAGGACGGAAACTAATTTATGCAAAATGCCTTCTGGCAATGAGCCAGTTAAGCTTTTTAAAAGAAAACCACTTTATATGTTGACATTTTCCTTCATTTTATGTTTATTTTGTCATTTAATCAACTGCTTCTGCTGCTTTTGTTTTCTGCGGCAGCGTCTTTTTTCTTTTTCTTCTTCTGCTTCTTCTTCTGCAATTTATAGTTTCTTCCTCCTTCCATTCAACCGGTTGCATGGTCCACTCATCATTATCATCAACTTTGACGATTTCATACACCAAATCATTCACATTTAAATTCATTGCCCACATTTTAGTGTTTTGTTGCCTTTTTCGGTTCGCTTCGCTTCTTTTACATTGGCTCTCCTCTACTTGAGAAAGAACATTTATAACTTTCCGAATTGTCTATCGCCTGGCATACGTTTTTGTTACCCTCACCGCTGATCTGACTTCATCATTTACGCTATCACAACAAATTCATGAATATTTAAAAGCGTTGTTCGACCGAGCGGGTAAAAGGTTTTGAATTTCACAAATTCGTCAAATACTCAGAAAACAAAACAAAAAGAAAAAAAAACAGTAAAAAAGAGCCCAAGAATAAAGGAGCTAAAAACTTAAAACCCCGCAAGAAAATTGTCTTAAGTCGTTATGTAAATAAATGCCTTTTTTTAAAGCTTGTGCCTTGGAGTTCAGTTCCAAACGAACACAAAGAAGCGAAGCAAAAAAGAAAAAAGATAAATGAAAGAAATAAACAAATAAATCCCTCAAAGTGCTGAGAAAAATAATGGCAGAGAATAGAAAATTGTTTTGGAATCGAATGGCATCAATTTAGAGGCTTATGTTGATAATATGCGGAAAACCTTTTTCCATTTTCTCATCTTCACATCTTTATGTTTTCTCGTCTAAAAGCGCATCGAATGTGAGTAAATTGAAACTTTTGTTTGAACTACCAATAAAAGGGATTTACATGGAAATGAGAAGCTTTTAAAAGTAACAATACGAAATGAAGACAGTATCCAAAATTTAATACGTCACAATTTATTGAAATTTGTTAACATTTGCTATATATGTGTAACAGATATCTGACTCGTTGACAAAAGTAACAAAACAATAGTTCACATAAAAAGAAAGAAGGTAGTAAATACATAGAATTATTTAAATTTTGAATTCTTTGAATCAAAAATATAAAAAAATGCTCTTTTTTTCTCGCAGCTCTAACCATAGTTTTCGATTTTTTTTTTTCATTATTTCCATGATTAGAGGTATTTTTATGTTTTATACCTGTTTTATTCATCGTTGTATCGCATCTTAATGTATTGTATGTGTTGAAGTTATTTCCATTAACACTCAGCTAATTGCTTCACTTGTGCAACTCCCATCTCATCATCATTAACTATTTTTTTTCTTTTCTTACCATTTTCTAATTGAGACCTTAACACTTTTTGTTTTTCGTGTTGAGGTTTTGATCATTTCTTTACATTCCTTCGTCATTGTTTGACAGCGATTTACCTTTCTTACGTGCGGCTAAAATGTTTTTTTTTGCTCAGATTTTTTGTGTTTTTGTTTGTTTGACTTTTGTGCGAGTCAACAAAACGTTCGGAGTCACGTTAACATCTGATGAGTCACGCAATTATTTAGACATTGAAGTATGTTAAATCAAAAGCATTCAGTTTTTGCGACTAAGCAACAAGTTTGATTCAAGAATGCGTTATCAGAGGCTTAGAGAATGAGCAAAGCAATGGAATGCTGAGCATATTTCTAGTCTTGAACTTGTAAACACACCTTATGAACTATATCTAAGTCTTATCAAATGTTAATTAAAAAAAACAGGGAATATTTTTTAACAATTATTGTTGACATTAAGTGTTAGATGTTAAAAGGATTTAGTTTAGATGCAACCTGATATCCACTAAGTACAGTGGACTAAGTACATATAAGTTATGAATATTCCCTGACTATTTTAAAAAACTATGTTTTTAATCATTAACAAACTTATTTTTTTTAAAAGTTATAATTTAAAATGAGATTGCAAAAATTGTTGTTTGATATTTTTATATTACCAAGAATGGATCTAAGTTTTACACGAGTCTTGTTGCTCAGATTCCAACCTTTCATACTGGCCGCTATTTTAGCTCACTTACAGCAACTTCAATATTTATTTGTGTATTGCAGTTCGAAGAATTGACTTTGTCGGCGCATCGCGCTGCCACAGCAAAAAAAATATGCATAGTATAGTTGTTTTAATTGCTGCTGTGTGCTTTTTGTTCGTATTTTACAGTTGATTTTAACACATTAAATGCTTGATTTTACTCCCTTTATAATTTTTAAACTACTTGCTATATATTCTAAAGAAGTAAACTTCAAAAAAATTTTTTTTTATATTTTTAAGAATTCATAAAAAAACCTTTTTTTCAATTGAAAGTGAAATCACGGCACTTCAAGCCGGGTTCGATCCCAGCTGGTGGCATCACAGAGATTTCTGATGAAGCCGAAATTGCTAAAAAATCAACTGGTGATGTTTTCCTTTTCATATTGAAAATGTTGTTTTCTTTAGAAAAAATTCGTCAGAGCAATTAATTGTTCTAAACTGACCTAAAATGCTAAATAAACGATTTTAAGATATCAAACAACTAGAATTTGTTATTAAAATCACGAATGATTTAAGCTATCAAACATATAGAATTTGTATTTAAATCATAGAAAATTAACACTTTTTTTATTTAACACAAAAATATAATTTAATAAAAATAAACAAATTGTTTTTAATAATTAAATTTTTTTTAAGTTTCTGTAATGTTTTGAAAAAAGTGAAGTATTTTATTGAGTAACATTGAGAAACACATCGTCATACCAATTGAAACATCCATAATGGGACCTGGAAAATAAATGAAAATTACACGTTTACAGACGTCATTTGGAAAAAATCTAAATAAAAAAATCAATCCTTAAAAAAATAATTTAGTTCAAAAATTAATTAAATCAGATAATTTATAATGCATACCTTTTATACAAATTTACATCATTAGCATACGAAAACCTTCACAAATTCCTCAAAAATGTATCCTTATTTCAGATTTTGGAAAAACTGAGTTAAAACCAAGCCTGTCTCTCAGCAAGGATGTGAACAAAGTTCCTTTACATGACTTGCGCGTAGTGCGATTTTGTAGAAAACGTCACGTAACAATGAGATTGCTGTGAGTGTATTCGTGTGAGAGTCGAGCAGACTACAAACTAGCTGGTGTGTGATACGCAGTGAGTGCCCTGTGTGTGTGATTCTCTCTCTCTCTCTCTCTCTCTCTCTGTGTGTCTCTGCTTTTGACACGTAAAAATTTAGAATCTTAATTGCAATTACTGGTGTTTTCTTTTATCGATCAAAATGTCACCTCATTATAAGAAAATACTGCCATACTCCCTGCGAAAATGTCGCATTTTTCTTATGAGAACAAAACAAGATAAATGCAACCCTGTCACAAATTACCTAAGCAATAAAATTATGCAATTTACATCCATTATAACAAAATCTTTATTTATAAACTACAAACGATACATAAAAATCCGCTGGGCAACGCTCACTGTTATAGAGTTTTCTTTTCTCGTGATAATGTTGCATTCCGCCTTTACGATTTCACAAGGGTAGAAAATGTCGCACTTTTGCCGGCTCAGAGTGCAACATTTTGAGAAAAAAACACGACGCCCTATGAACATGCTGAGAAAAGAACACGAAAATTTGACAGCCCCGGCGCAGGGCTGCAACTTTATCGCAAGAAAAGAAAACGCCATAAGCTTTAAGAAATGGAAACTGTAACAAATGTTTGTAATACAGTGTAATATGATGCTAGAATTTCAAAAAGGTGTTTCACACTAGGGTAGACCCTAAAAATGTGTTTTTGTATTTCATACTTTTTGTGTCTGAGGTGGCAGTATTAAGAGGTCGCTGATTTTGAATCTGATGTCAGAATTTCAAAAAAGGTTTTTTCCACTAGGGTGGATCCTAAATATGAGTTTTTTTTAATACTCTTTATAGATGCGCTGATCGCTGATTTTGAATCTTATGTTAAAATTTTAAAAATTTTTACGCTAGGATGAACCCAAAAAATGTTGTTTCTTTATAACTTTTGTATATGCGCTAGCAGAATAAGGATTGCTAATTTCGAAGAAAATGTTAAAATTTCAAAAGATTTTTAGAAACTAGGGTGTACCCTTACAATGTGTTTTTTTATACTCTTTGTATACGTACTGACAGTATTTAGGGGTCACTGATTTTGAGCCTGATGTTACAATAGAATTTTAAAAATTTTTTGACACTAGGGTGAACCCTAAAAATGTGTTTTTTATACTTTTTGTATATGTACTAGCAGTATAAGGGATCGCTGATTTTGAACCTAATATTAAAATTTCAAAAATTTTTGTGTTACTATGGTGTTCTCTTAATATGTATGAGCTGGCAGTATTAAAAAGTCGCTGATTTCAAATCTTATGTTAGAATTTCAAAAGATTTTTTGACACTAGGGTAGACCCTGAAAATGTGTTTTGTTGCTGTATACTTTTTGTTTTTGTACTCGCAGTATGGGGGCATCCATTAATTACGTGAGGCGTTTAGGGTGGCGGGGGGCTAAGCCGAATCTCACTCATTCGCATGTGGTGGAGAGGGGGTTCTCGCAAAGATGACGTAATTTTTTATCCGTAAGAGACACTATAGAATTATGAGATAACTGGTTAAATTGAGTAAAATATTTTTCTCTATTAACATTTGACTAAATTTTACACAATAATATTTACATTTTTATATAATACTTATATTAAAAAATCCAATACAATGAAGCATATATTAACATATTTACACTGAAAACACGCCTTTTGAACAATCTCATGTGAGATTTGAGGGGAGGAGGGGAATAGGAGGGGATGAGGAGAGGAGGAGGAGAGAAGGAGGGGAGGAGGTCAAAAAATCGCAAAAAATACCTCACGTAATTAATGAACGCCCCCTATTCAAAGGTCGCTGATTTCAAATCTTATGTTAGAAATTTAAAAAAATTTTTAAAACTAGGGTGAACCCTATAAAAGGTGTTTTTGTTTTATACTCTTTATTCATACGCTAGTAACTGATTTCGAATGAAAAAATAAATGATGAAAAAATTTCAAAAAGTTTTTTATACTAAGGTGTACCTTAAAAATGTGTTTTTTTGTTGTGTACTCCTTAGTAAGTCCAGTTTTCAATCTAGCTTTTACATCAATTTAAGCTAAATCCGAGTAACATAAGGAATGTTCATTGCTTAACGCGTCACGAAAAAAATATCGCTATCAACGGTAACTGCCTATTTTCATCTCTCATAAGAACTTTACATCTTAATCTTCAATAAATCAATCTTTTTTCCTAATATATTACATTTTTTATTTGATTGTTATTTATATTATGTTTTTGCATAAAATAAAACTATGTGTAATAAGAAATAATACAAGAAATAAAAAGATATAAATTTTATTTCGAAATACATTCGGAGTTTAAGAAAAGCCGTTAGGAACTTCGTTACTGACCTGGGTCCCCCAACTGCACCAATTATCTTAAAAAAAAATGTTCAATTCATTTTTGTATATGCTTTTTTTCATTTTAAAACAAAAAAAATATACATAGCACTATTTACATAAAGAAATCACTCAAATCTGAGAAATGAAATTTTATCGTTTGATAAAATTTTATGGAATGATAGCTACATTAACAATTACTTGGAGCTAGTTAGTCCCACGAACCCGGGATCTCAGACTTTTTTAGTCCCGACAGTCCCAGCATTGCAAGGCCTAAGATCTCGAGAATTTCGGGATTCCGTGATTGCTTCCACTGCACTACTTCGCTTTTAGATAGTGCATAAAAAAATTGCAACGCTTTGATACAACGCACAAATATTAATTGATTGATGATATTTAGCGTTCACTTTTATTGGACGTTTAGATTGCTGCTGTACAACACTTTTATTTGACGTTTTAGTTGGCTGTTGCTGAACACTCCGATTTGACGTTGAAATGTGATTTTAATAATACAAAAACCAAAATCTTTTTTACTAGCTGTACAAAATATAACGTGATACAACCTTAGAAATGCCTATATATGACCTAAAAAATTTAAAAAAAAAAATAACTTCCTTTAACAAGCTGTACAAAATATCACAAAATTCTCACATAGAAATACTAAAATTGTTATAATATTCAATTTTTTTTTAAATAATTTTATGAACATGTACAAAAAATTCAACGATGCTACTTACTACATAAGAAAAGACCTGAATGTGATTTTAAAAATTTTTTTAAATAGAAACCTTTCTTAAGCTAGCTGTACAAAATAACACAATGCACGATACGTGCTTAGAAATACTGAATTGTGATTTTAATAATATTAAAATAAAAATCTTTTTTAACTAGCTGTACAAAATATGACGTGAAAAATATAAAAACATAAACCTTTCTTGAACTAACAGTGCAAAATATTACAAAAAAAAATTAATTAGAAAAACTAGAATGTTACCGAAAAAAATTAAAAAAATACTTAATTAAACAAGCTGTACAAAATATCACAAAATTACTACTTAGAAATACTAAAATGATTAAACTTTTTTATTTTTTTTAAATAATTTTATGAACCTTCTGAATGATCTCATTGAATTAATAATTTTCTTTAGAATTTATCTTTGTTTTTCAGATATAAGCAATAAATACAATCCAAACATTTAATTGAAACAGTGCTTTTCAGTTTTTTTAAATCTTCTGCAATGTTTTGAATGTTTTGTGTTGCAAAGTAAGGCATAGCTACTTTGAAACTTCATATAACGTCTTCCAAAAAATTCGTTTTCTAAGGTTTTTCAAGCACGGAACTAGTCACGGGATCCCGGGACTGTGTTTTTCAAATCCCGAAATCCCGGGATTTCCGAAGCGTTCCGAAATTGGATGCCCTACTTGGAGCTATGAATACGCAGATTCCCGTATAATTTTTTGTTATCGCCTATAAAATTACAATGTTTGTTATAATTTTTGTTAGAACGGTTGATCTGATATTTAACCCATGGATACATATACTTACATAACAGAATAATCATTGGCTCTACAGTTGTTTTAAAATTAGTGTTTCTTTTCGTTCATTGGTTAATTTAATGATTTTATTTTTTGTGCAATCTAAGGTTTATCATCATTTGGGCTTCTTTGTATTGTCCAACCATTTATCAACAAATCGTTTTTGCAATTAATAGTATCTGTTGACATTTATATGTACAGCTAAAAATAACCAAAGTTTAGTGAACTGTAAAATACGCGTTAACAGCAACCGGAAAGTCTGTCAGGCCACATCAAAATGGCGCACAATGTCAAAGTTAATTGACAGCTGGTCAAGTTTTGTGTCAACAAAAATGTCACTCAAATCAAATGACAAAATAAAATAGTATCATAAAGAACTAAATCAATAAAAGTTGCCAGCCAATGCCAGCAAATGATTCGTAATGACTGACACGTTGTCGTGACCGCATAGTTTTGATGAAACAATCTGAAAAATGTACACATTGAACCGTAAGTAAAAAGTATTATTTTAAATTTTTAAACTGTTTTGGGACAATAAGACTCAGTAATAAAAGTGTTTAATATGTTATTGCATAAATTAAAGTACTAATGTGGTATCTACATATTTTAAGCATTGAACGACAATTTCACAAATGAAGTCATTTGTTAAATAAACCAAATTACCAAATTGACGATATTATTGTAAACTGTTGAATATTTTTGTGTCATGAAATGGATTCTCGTTCATACTAATTAAATATATTTTTACTACTTCTATAGACTAGACCCCATTTTTCTAGAAATATATTTATTAAATACGCTAAAGTCACGTTTAAGCTACTAAGATCATGCCATATGCATAATCATAGTTTCTTGAAATCCTCTTTTGTCATCGTCACCTAAACGCACCATTTGAAATTCCATCAACTAAATTCTTTACCAAATAAAAAATAAGGAAAAAAATAACTTACGAAGAAATGCATTTCCGCCACTTCAGTTTAATTTTCATCTTGAAAAGTTTGCGTTGAAAAGCTTTTAGAACAGTTATTTGACACTTTTCCCTCTGCAAGCAGCTGAATGCGACAAAACTTTTAAGTGTGCAAATAAAGGAAGCTTTTAATATTTTTGCAGCGGCGTTAAGCATTTAGTTTTTCAGCACTAAGATCCATTTATATTATAATGGCACAGTTATTGTTGTTGTTTTAACTTGAAAAAAGAAAATAATTTTAATAGCTTTGTAACAAATTAACATTAACAAAATTATAAGCACTTGCATAACTACATAATTTAATAAAAATTATGTTAGATGCACCTCTTTTATTGTTGTTGTTGTTATATTTTTGCAGCATTTAGAAATAACGCTGTGCAGCTCACCTTAATTGTAAAGTATCGTAAAATTAATTTAATATGTAAAAAAGGTTTTTTCTTTTATTTCTTTTATGCACATACATACGTATTGTATACCTATACATTTATTAAAAAGCCAGACATATAGAAAAAAAGTATTGATTTTAAATAATGCATGAAATAATTAATTTGCAAAATAGAACAACAACAACATTTGTGGTCGCGGTGATGCCATGAAAATGATTAGTTTAATTAGAAGCACATGACTGGAAAAAACACCACTTTTATCTCTTATGACAAGCTTTGGTCGGTATATTTATTTTTATTTTTTATTACTTCTATATATATTAAAGCGTAGTCAAATATATGTAATGAGATTTTTGCTATAAAGCAAGAATGAAAAACTGAAAACTTACATCATTTTAAGCAATTTGACCCAAGGATTCTGCTCTCTGATGAATTTCAAAACGCCAAACCTTAAAAAAAGGATTTTATGTGGATGAGTTAAAAAAATATTGCTCAAAAGTCTTTCTTGCTCATAAGAGATGAACGATTTTTGACCAGATGTGGGCGAAGTTGCTTAAAGTGCTCTAAGTTTTCAGTTGTTTACTCCCGCTTACAGAAAAAGTTTCACTACGCCTTAATGTAGATATAAATCAAAAATTTAAGGTGACCTGTGCATATAAAATTAATTCATTTTTGATCAGAAATCAGTTCTTTTCTTAGCTCTCTATCCGCAACCCATGTTTAGACCATCCGTGGCCCACATTTGGGTCGCAACCTAAGGTTGGGAAAGGCTGTTTTACAATAAACATGTAACATATAACATTTCACATATCATCTTTAACATTTAACATTAACTATTTAACATTTTACATTTTACATTTAATATTTAACATTTAACATTTAACATTTAACATTTAACATTTAACATTTAACATTTAACATTTAACATTTAACATTTAACATTTAACATTTAACATTTAACATTTAACATTTAACATTTAACATTTAACATTTAACATTTAACATTTAACATTTACCATTTACCATTTACCATTTTACCATTTTACCATTTTACATTTTACATTTTACATTATAAATTTTTCATTATGCATTTAAAATTATACATTTTATATATTAAATTTTCAATTTTACATTTAACATTTAACATTTCACATTTGACAATTTACATTTCAATTTCAACACTTCATATGTAAAAGGTAAGGTTAAACATTTAATATTTAACATATTACATTTGACATTTCTTGTACCACATTTAACAGTTAATATTTAAAAATAAACATGCAACATTTAATCTTTAACATTTAATGTATATTTAGCATTCAACATGTAACATTTAAGTTTAATTTTATCATTTTAACATTTCAGCATTAAATGTATTAATATTTTACATTAAACATGTAGCATTTAATATTTTACATTAAACATGTAACATGAAACATTAAATATTTTACATTAAACATGCACCATGTAGCATTTGACATTTCATACTTCGCATTAAAAATTTAACATTAAACATTTGACATTTTACGTACAACATTTATTTGTTCTAATTTTACATTTAACAGTTAACATATAACGTTTAACATTAACCAGCTTACATTTAAATTAAAACATTTAATTTTTTATCCTTAATATATAACATTATATATTGGATGTAACAATTAAGTTTTTTATTTAACATTTTAACATTAAACATTTTTACATTTTACATTTAACATTTTACATTTTACATTTTACATTTTACATTTTACATTTTACATTTTACATTTTAAATTTGACATTTAACATTCTACATTTAACATTTAACATTTAACATTTAACATTTTACATTTCACATTTTACATTTTACATTTAAAATTTCTCATTTCACATTCAACATTTCATATGCAACCTGTAACATTTAACATTTAACATTTCTTGTACCACATTAACATTAATTAACATTAGTTAACATTAAAAAATAAACATTCAACATTTAACATTTAATATTTAACATTTGATTAATATTTAGCATTCAACATTTAAAATTTTAGTTTAATTTTAACATTTTAATATTTTACATTAAAAATTCTACATATAACATTTCACATATAAGATTTTACATTTTATATTTAACATTTTACATATTACATATAACATTTCTTATTTCACATTAGAAATTTAACATTAAAAGTAAAACTTTTAACATTTAATTTTTAATCCTTAATATTAAACATTTAATTTAAATTTAGGGTTTGGTAGTTAAATTTAATGTTTAACATTTTTAAAACTTTTAATATTTTAACATTAAACATTTTTACATTTTACATTTCACATTTCAAATTTCACATTTTTCATTTCATTATCAATATTTATACATTTTACTTTTTAAATTTTACATTTTACATTTCACATGTAACATGTAAACTTAAGCGTTAAACATTTTACATATTACATTTAACATTTCGTGAAGCACATTTAACAGTTAACATCAAGAATTAAACATTAAACATTTAACGTTTAATCTTTGACATTTAATTTATAATTAACATTCAGCATTTAACATTTAAAATTTTAAATAAAGCATTAATTATTTTAATATTTTACATTAAACATGCAACCATTCATATTTAACATTAAATGTGTATCATCTAGGATTTAGCATTTTTGATTTCACGGTCAAAATTTAACACTAAACATTTAACATTTTACATACAACATTTAACAGTTCTAATTTCACATTTAACAGTTAACATTTAAAATTAAACATTTAACATTTCATCTTTAACATTTCAAACTTAACATTTGTTTAGTTTGCCTTGTGGCTGCCTTCTTAAAAACTTACTTGATCTAAAGCTCAAAATGTAATTCATGTATTAACAT
Source organism: Dichetophora obliterata (assembly GCA_963920525.1). NCBI lineage: Eukaryota > Metazoa > Arthropoda > Insecta > Diptera > Sciomyzidae > Dichetophora > Dichetophora obliterata. The sequence continues at coordinate 256,805,144 of OY986436.1, forward strand.
TTAATGTTAATGTTAATATCATTGTTCTCTTTTAGCAACATTGGCATGTGCCTTATTTATTTGTTGCGTAGCAAATGATATACTTAAGTTTTAATTTTCTCCAACTTTGCTCTTAATGTTGGCAATAGCTGGCGGCTTTTCTGCACAACTTTTATCATTCGCGAACTTTTATCATTAACTTTCAATAAAACTTTCTGATAGTAGCTAATTAGCTGTACATCCCTTTCCGCTTTAGAGCTCATTATTGCTCTGCAGTCTGTCTCTCTCTCTCTCTCTTTTCTCAACCACTTAAGTTTACTGTAGAAAATCAACAAATTCTGCAAAAAAATGTTTTCTTAGATACTATTATGAGTAGGTACTTGCTTTTTGTTGTTTTTAGAAGATGCATGAGTGTTTGTTAACTAGTTGCTTGTTTCAATAGCACGCTAGCCTTAATTCCTGAGTCGTCTGCACTGCCACAACTTCCGGCCAACAAGTGGAAACTTTTTTGATTAGGTCTTGATCGTGTTTAATCAATTCTTGGTGTTGTGTTTTTCTTCCCCCGTTTTGTTGCACTTAAAGCTATGTGCGCAGTGGGGCAAGTATCTGGCGTTGTTTCATCATGCTCATTATTTTTCCAAACTTTGACGCTTCTTGAAATCTCACATCCGTCCACATCTTCTACTTGGTGGTAATTATTATGCGCCATCAAGTCAACAACAACAGCGCAACTGCAGCTAACAACAACAACATAAGCAACAATAACAACGACAAAACGCGCCAAAAGTTTTCTCATGTTTCCCTGATGAGCTTAACTCACTCCAGCCAGTCACTCTAGCTGAAATCCATCTCAGTCTCTTATCTTTTGCTGGCGCTTCTAAAGGGTTTCACAGCACGTAAATAACACATGGAACACAACAGCAACAGCCAAACACCAACAACATTACGAACAGCTCATTAGTGCCTGTGTTTTTGTTTTTGTTGTTGTTGTTGTTGCTGTTATTTAGTTTTCTGTAATTTGTTGCTGCAGGGCCCTAAACTTTTGTCATTATTTGGACACCAACTTGCCCCTGTGCTACCAGCAGCACGTTGTGCATGCAACAAATTAATTTAACTTTGCGAATGAACTTAAACACCAACACAGCAGCGTTGCCAGATGCGTATAAATATATGACGCACACACGTACACACACACCTAAATAAATGTTTAACTACACCTAAAACAATAACAAATTCAATGTTTAACCGGCTTAAGTTTTCATTATCTCAGAATTTGCATAATAAACACCTCATTCACGCCCCAAAAATAACAAAAAAGTGTATAGAGAAGCAAAAAACAAATACCAAAAACACTCGGAAACACTCAAAAACAACAATGTTAACAACTTATGCAAAAAGGTGTTTATGACCAAAATTTATATAAGTGTTTTTAATAATAGTTAATTTTTTGTTACTGTACAAAAGTTCAGCGTTAATTGCTGAAAGATTTCAATTAAGATTAAGTTGTTCGCGTGTCTTCGCGATGTCCCACGTTTTGCTATTGTTACAAGTGTAAGTGATGTTATGAGTTGTTGTTATTTTTGGCATAATTAAAATAACTTTAATTTTTGTTGTTAGCACGAATATTTTTTTGTACTAAAACAGTTAAAGAACATTGAAAGTTTTTGGTGAGAAAGATGATAAGGATAATTTATAGTAAATGAATGGTGTATTGAACAAAGTTAAGTTAGCCACAGTAGCTAAAAGAATTGTGAATTATGAATTTATGTTTAAGCGGAAAAGCTTTCACTTAGGTTCGTGGATATTTTGCCTATTGTTCTGTTCACACAACTTTTTAAATAACTTATAGTTGTATTTGCATAAGCGGACTACATTTATTTATGTACTCTCGTATTGTTATGTTATTTATTTAATTACTAGCTAGTTGAAATATAATTAAGTGTGTACCGCACCTTGTAACGCACAGAATTTATTACTTTCAGCTAGCTTTTTGACGATGCATAGTTGTTTTATCATTATCGCTAATATATGTTGACGTCGACCAACATACTGTCAACTTGTTGGCCATTAAAACTCATATTGTTCTAATATCCTGTTGCAAATATGCAACAACAAAATTTTTAACTGTCGACATTCTGCCAAATTATTTCTATTTCCAGCTTAGTAGCGCCCAATGAGCACGACGACAGGAAAAATAACGTATATCAAAATGTAGTCAAAACTAAATTTTATCTTTCTTCCCCTCAGCCCCCCCCCACCCACCACCCGATCAGCGCTTGCCTCATCTCTTTCAATGCTGTGCAAATAAGCTGAAAATAAAATTAATTTGAAAATTATTCAGACCCCTGTGGCGGATGTCCTGCAGCCAAAATAATAATCATTATAATTTATACTCAAATGCAGAATATTATAAATTTACATCAATGGCGGCACTTGCTAAACACACACACACACACACACATATATATACACGCTTTCACTCATAGGCACTTTGCTAGTATTGCAGCTTTTTGCGTAGTGAAGGTGCTTCTATGCTTGCATGAGCTTGTGTCACTTTACTGAAGCACGCCATATTGACTAGCTTTTGTTGAACCGGAAATACTTGCACTGTTTTAGCTATTTTCTCCTTTTTTGTTGTTGTTTATTATCAACAATTCGAAACGCTGAGCACCAACAAAAAGCATGGTCAAATGTTGACATTTAAAATGTCAACTAAATGCCTGGTTTGCATAATTACAGATGTCGCTGCCGCTGATGCAGCAGCTTTTGACGCCACATCATGTGTACATGTGTGTGCGTTAATGATTCATACATATTCTTCAGAGTGACACAAAATGACACTTGTGTGCAAGTATTTCGGTTGCTGGCGCAGGCAGACATATTTATATTGTTATAAATAGCTTTTGATCTCACGTAGCTGTATTTTCAACAAGTTGCATTCAAGTGCGTTCACCCGTTGCGCCAAACTGAAACGACCTGTCAACATCAGCATAAGCGCCATTTTGCAATTATTTTTGAGTGCAAAAGATTATTTGACAGTAACAAAACAAAAAAAATGTTCCCTTAAATTTTTATGACAGCAATGACCGCAACTTGAAATTTAAACAAAACAGTTAGTAGAGTTAAAAACAGTTAACATTTAAATTGATGTAATATTTTAATGAAAAATTTCATCTGATGGCACAAAGATGAGCTTTCTTAACAAAGAAAAAATAGAATTTTTTATTTGGGTTTCATGGTAGATGCTACTATTTTGTAATGGGTTTTTTAATATGCCTATCCAAACTTTGACAGGTTTTCATTTTAACGTTTGACGTTTACTTTTTGTCGTTTGTACTTTGTCACAGTCATCATTTTACAATAAAGCTCTACACCATACACAGCACGTCGAAATTATTAAAATTGTTAGAAAAATTCATGTTCTGTTCGCGCAAGCTACGAAATATTAAAGACCAAAATGATTGTTTACGAAAAAGAGAAATTTTACAAATTCGAGCAAAATGGTTGGGCTGCTAATTAAGCTAATTTACTGAGCACACAATAGTTTCGCCTTTAAGGCAATAACTAAAAAAAATCAACTCAACTAAAAAAAAATATGTAAGCATTTGGACATTTTTTTTAATTAGAATTAACAGCACGAGTTGAAAGTTAAAGTTTAATTGTTAAAATTTACTACATGCGTTGCATACCATTAAGCATTTGAAATTAAATATCTCAAAAAAAATTAATACAATTTACGAAAACATGCATGATTTGTTAAACAAGGCATTAATTTCTTTTAAAAATGCTAGTCTTAGCACCATCAACAATAAAATTGGCTTCAATGTCAATTAAAAAAATATAATGTTTGTAAACATTAACAAACTTCAGCAACGAGAGGCAAAAAACATCCATCTTCTCCTACATTGATTTCACTTTCTTATAATAATAACACAGTGCAACACTCGGACATCGGACAAAATTTTTACACACGAAGTAAACTATATACATGTGAAACTAGAGGCAAAGGATAGTAAGACCTCTATCCTCTAGAAGTTCAGAATTTTTTTTAAATAACTTTGAAGTCACAATACTTGTAAGAAAAGCAGAACAGTCTCAACATTAATGGGAATGCCAAAATTTTGATCACATTTCAAATAAAATAAAATTAAAGCAAATTAAACTTAACTTTTAACTAAGATAACTTATATAGATTGAAATGATATGAAGTGACAATACTTTTAATCCAAATATGTAGATTAGTTAAATTGTCTTATGTGTTATTTAAAAAAAAAAATATAGAAATAATTTTCAATTTGTTTAAAGTAAAAAAACTTCCAATTACTTTTAATACCAAACCAAAGAAAAACCTTAAAAAAAATGTTGCCACGAAAATTTCATTGCTTAGCTCTAAAAAAAAAATTGGTTAGGAGTTTTCAAGAATATTGAAAGATTAAATTTTAAAAGGAGATTTTTAACATGAATTTCATGCATTTTCAAGCAGATTAAGCAAATGAAAACATATAACAGCGTAAACAGTATTGGCACATATGTATGTACACTAGACCGTACCTCAAGAATAAATTTCACCACACTCCATCTTATCCGAAGCATTTTAAAAAGAAAATTCCGTAAAAAAATTTTTTTTTGACTGAACGTAGGGATCGCTCATTTACGTTTTTGGTCATATCTTCGGCAGTAACAATCCAATCTTAAAGTATTATCCCAGTAGCGGATGGAATATATTCCGAATATATGAAGCATCAATTACCTTGTAATGACCACTACTTCCGACTATATTACCTTACTATGCATAAAAGGCCTTACATTTAACATTGAATGAGACAGGAGGTAAGTGATCGCCTCCCTTCAGCATTACCTAGAAGTTATGGAGTAACATACTACTTGTATTAAGTTATAAAAATCACTGCATTACTTTTTCTTGTATGCTACATTACAGGTAATGAGGTATGAGTTAATTACTTCTGCTATATGCAGACGCATTACTTTTTGAAAAAAGTAATGCTTCCTTACCTGGTAATTTATTCTGTATTAGTTCTATGGTAGCCACTGGCAAATCCGCTGCTGGGATACATCGATTTTTTTTGTCTCAAGAAGATAAGTACGTAAAAAAACGCGTTTACTTTCATACCTTTTTTTGATGTGAGGGAAAAACTTAAGAAAGTGACTCCCTACCAGTGATCTGCAAGCGATGGCATTTTCGCTACTTGCAATCTACCCTCAACAAATACAGTGACAGTCTGACCGCACTACGCAAGCGCTGCGATTGTTGTGTCGAACATACTTGCAATATTGAAGCCAACTGTGTATGAGCGTGCCGTAAGACCACAATAATGCATGTTCGAGTTGTTGGTTTGATAACCAGCGCAGGGTCTTTTCAACTTCTGGTATGCAATGGTAAGTATGGTCATTTACAAGCAACAAAACAAAGACATAAAGCGTAACTCCTGCATAAAAAAACCAGCGCTTATTTTGTTCTCCGAACACAAAGTATTTGCTGTAACATTGCAGTAACATTGCAGTTACTTTGCGTGACTTTTGAGAGCTTGTAGCTCATAAGCTAATGGTTCAATTGAGCTGATTTCTTTTTTAAAATAAATTCTAAAGTTTAATTGAGTGAGCAATAAAATTTGTTTAGTAAATTTTTAAAGATATTTATTAAATTTAATTTTTTAAGAAATTATATCAGACGCCATTTTACTATAAAACACCTTTAATCACTGATTTTGATAAGATTTTGTATGCATGCAGATCTTTAATAAAGCTACAACTTTTGTTCAATTGTTCAAAATTTTGAAATAATAGGGTCGCCACCTAATAATATGTCTTTTCAAGAGTTTAAAACTGATAAATGACGTTTAAAACTCTTGAAAAGACATATTATTAGGTGGCAACCCTATTATTTCAAAATTTTATAATTTTGAAATTCTGACAATGGATTCGGATTCAGCGACCCATTTTTGGTTTACGATTTTTTTTTTGCCAGCCCCGAATTCATAAAACTACAAAAAATTAAGGTGGCAACCCTATCCACCATCTTGAATTTTAAAATTCTAACTTTAGATTCGAAATCAGCGACCCCTTAACACTGATAAATGACGTTTAAAACTCTTGAAAAGACATATTATTAGGTGGCAACCCTTTTATTTCAAAATTTTATAATTTTGAAATTCTGACAATGGATTCGGATTCAGCGACCCATTTTTGGCGTACGATTTTTTTTTTGCCAGCCCCGAATTCATAAAACTACAAAAAATTAAGGTGGCAACCCTATCCACCATCTTGAATTTTAAAATTCTAACTTATGATTCGAAATCAGCGACCCCTTTACACTGATAAATGATGTTTAAAACTCTTAAAAATACATATTATTAGGTGGCAATACTGTGGTAAAAATTTAGGTGGCAACCCTAACCTCCATCTTAAATTTTAAAACTGTGACATTATATTCGAAATCAAATCCGTTGCCAGAATTTCAAAATTACAAGAATTCGCAAAAATGAAAAAAATCTAGGTGGCAACTCTATCCGCCATCTTAAATTTTAAAGTTTGACATCATCTTCGAAATAAGTTACCCCTAAAACTTCCTAAAACTATTTACTCTATTCATACTGAAGTAATCTACAAACACTTGAGTAAAAATGCAGTGTACGCGCTGATTTCATCGTTCGTAAGCTTACTTTTGTATCACTGCTTAGCCGAAGTTGAAATCAACTTGCAATGGTACACGAGGCAGTAGCTCAAAATAATGCATAATTATAACGATTGCCGTTCGTGCGCTGTGGTTTATACCAGGGATAGAAAATAACGATTATTTCCAAAAATTAAACGAAAAAAATCAACATGTTCCCATTGTCGGAGCACATTTTGGATAACTTCATTATGCTGCTTAATGCATCCTCTATCGAAATAAGATATGATTTTTATTTCTTAAGTTTTACCAATAAAAATTGAATTTAATTATTATTCACTGATTTCTATTTTTTTCATCAAAAAATAAGAGTTATTTTTTGATTTTTATTTTTCTGTTCAGGAATAAGACTTATTTTTGAGTTTTATTTATATTGCTCAAGAATAAAAATTGTTCCTCAATTTTTATTTTTTTCGCTCAGAAATAAAAGTTATAACTCAATTTTTATTTTTATGCCCAGAAATAAGAATTATTTGTTGAGTTTTATTTTTTCGCTCAAAAATAAAAATCATGTGTCGAGTTTTACTTTTTTTCCTCACACATAAAACTCAAAACACCACACAGCTTTGTTGTTGCTGGCGCATGCTCGCCTTAAGTGTGTCTTGTGTGCGTACGTAAAAAGTGTGTTTGGGGGGTTTCAACATATGGCACGATTACGATAACTCGGTTGCCGTAATTTTAAAGAGATTTTTTGTTAAAAATCACAAACAAATCATTTTGGTCGAACAAAAAATCGATAGCTTAACTAGTTATCGATTTTTAAATCCCTTGTTAAAAGATCTGTTCAATAAAATATCTATATCTTTTCCAATTTTTAAAAAATATAGTAAATTAACATGTCATATGAAAGATAATTTAATAGTCTATTCGAAAAATTACACATCAAAAAATTTTAGCAATAAATTGAATTTTATGAGTAGTCTTATATTATGGTTGCTTTTCAGTTGTGACAAAACCGTTTTTTCTCAAAAATTTCCATTTTTAATATGCAAAAAATACATTAGATATTTATAGACTAAAGTTTTATCTTTCATCAATCAATCAAATTTAAAAATCAATATTAGTTTTTCAAATTAACTGTAAGTTAAATATGTTTGTTGCAAGGATAAACTATTTGATTTAATAAAATAAAAGCTGTTGACCAAAAGTGCTCAGCTAAAAGTTTAAAATTTTTTCACTGGTTAGAAATATTAAATCATATAAATATTACAGCTTCAATTTTGCCTTAAAATAAAATATAAAAATAAATATGCTTGAAAAAAACAACATACAAATTAAATCACTCTTAAATGGTATACACCAAAGATAAATTTTCAAGCTTAAATAATTCAAAAATTATACTAATAACGGTAGTTTTTAGCATACATACATACAAATATATACATACAAATAGCTATGAAATGTGAAATACTCAATGGATTTTATTGACTTAACATTTTTGTAAAAGCTTATTTAATTATCTTTAAAAAGATTTCTTAACCAATGTAGCAAGAAAACAAATAGAAAGTTTCCTTAGGGGATCAATGAACACAAATATTGTATTAAACAAATCGATAGCTCTTACACAAATAGATAAATCCATTTGTCCTTTTCTCCCATTTCAATCCACTGAAATTGAACTTTTTAATTTAATGTAATATTTAGTTTTTCTACTTAAATCCAGCTATACTCCTTCTTCAAGTTAGCTGAAAACTGTTTTATAATTAGTTTTAGTTGGTATGATATTAGATTACGGGAGGGTAAAACCCCTTTAATCCCCTCGTCGTAATAAAGCGCAGGCCAAATAGTTAATAATTCTCAGAAGCATACACATGCGCTCAAGAATTATCACATGGAAAGTTGCCAGTTCTTATTCCCACAAAAATTATCTTTTTCCCACAGCAATTCAAAAAAATTCCCACATGGGAGATTTTTACTAAAAAATTCCAACCAAAAACCCTAAAGCCATAAAAATCACACCAAAAATCCTACAGTTATAAAAATACCACAAAAATCCCACAAACCATAACAAATAAATAATTCAATTCAATTCAGAAAATTAAGCAGTTATAAAATACTATGTTTCCATGGCGAATTAAGCCGGTGTTAACTCCCATGAAAAAGCAAGTTGAGTTAAATTTCGAAAAATCTCCGAAACTCTACGAAACTTGTTGATTTATGTGGCTTCTGTAATTTATCATAATACAAAATGACGTATGGAAGATTTTTTTGGAACTCTGCACAGACGTATACTAAGTTTTGTTAGTAAAATCACGAAAAATGGATATTTATACAAAACTACAAACTAGTACTTAATAAAAAATAAAAAATGCAAAAAACAATGCAAATGCGATTAATTTACATAAAACATAAGAAGCCATAATTTTTAAATTGCATTTAATGAAAATTCGATAAGCATATGATAAGAATACATAAATAGTCAAAATCAAATAATAACGAATATTATAACAATACGATGAATTAAAAGAACTATATAAATAAGAACTCATGTGTCATTTTTTTATAGTATTTTTAAATATTTTCTGTACATTAAATTTTGTTCTTATTTTTTTGTTTTTGTTGTTTTTATTTGCATTGTTTTGAATATTTGCAAAACATTAATGAAATATTCGTATTCGTTAACAGTGCTATTTCAGATGTCAGTCATCCCCAAGAATTTTCGTTGAATCTTGCTCACAAATTCACTAAAAACTCATACTGAGCTGCTTGTAGTAAGTACCGGGAAAATTTAAGTGAATATGAGTGAGTCAGTGTTGCCATATTTTTTTAAAAAAACTTGTAATTTCAGAAAATAAACTTTTTGGTGAAAAACCTGGAACTAAAAAAAAGAACTAAAACTAAGAACTCTAATACTTTTAAAATGTGTGCTTTAAAATTATCATTATTTTATTCGAAACAAAGTATTTGTAAACAAAACAAAAAGAATGGCTTTTAATAACTAAAATCATTTAAATTATAAAGTTAATGAAACGGCAAATTTCGAACAGTCACAAATGACGAAATAAAATTATTTTTTATACATATATTGATAAAACTTTTTTATGATTTCTGACGATTGTTTGAAATTGGTGCAGTTCACATAGTTTTTTCCTTAATAAATCTTTAGTTCGAAGAACCCCACACAATGTGGGAATTACAAATTTATTTCTGATTTTAGTTTTATTAATATATATTTGTGAAAAAATAAAAAATTCTATATTTCCTGTTGCTACAGGAATCAATAACACAACATAAACTAGTTTTTTTCCCACACGTTATTTTTATTTCCTCATATATATATATGAATAAATTTTACAATTTTAATGATTTTCGAACATTAAATATTATAAAGCTAAATTTGTGCAATCTGTTAATTTAGTGGTGGTACTCACTACAACTGATTTTGACAATTAAGTGTCAAAACTTTGGATAGCTGAGTCGATTTGGGCTCGTCAATTTCTTTTAACATTTTTATTGCTTTTTCTGTTAAAAAAATCATACTTAAAATTGTATGTTTACTTCAATTTAAAAAAATGCAGAAAACGTTAAAAATTTTAACAAGTCAATGTATAACTACCTTTACGCTGCAGAGACATATATTGATTTCTAAACATTTTTAACGTTTTCTGCATTTTTTATTTTTTATTAAGTACTAGTTTGTAGTTTTTTATAAATATCCATTTTTCGTGATTTTACTAACAAAACTTAGTATACGTCTGTGCAGAGTTCCAAAAAAATCTTCCATACGTCATTTTGTATTATGATAAATTACAGAAGCCACATAAATCAACAAGTTTCGTAGAGTTTCGGAGATTTTTCGAAATTTAACTCAACTTGCTTTTTCATGGGAGTTAACACCGGCTTAATTCGCCATGGAAACATAGTATTTTATAACTGCTTAATTTTCTGAATTGAATTGAATTATTTATTTTTTATGGTTTGAGGAATTTTTGTGGTATTTTTATAACTGTAGGATTTTTGGTGTGATTTTTATGGCTTTAGGGTTTTTGGTTGGAATTTTTTAGTAAAAATCTCCCATGTGGGAATTTTTTTGAATTGCTGTGGGAAAAAGATAATTTTTGTGGGAATAAGAACTGGCAACTTTCCATGTGATAATTCTTGAGCGCATGTGTATGCTTCTGAGAATTATTAACTATTTGGCCTGCGCTTTATTATGACGAGGGGATTAAAGGGGTTTTACCCTACCGTAAAATCATACCAACTAAAACTAATTATAAAACAGTTTTCAGCTAACTTGAAGAAGGAGTATAGCTGGATTTAAGTAGAAAAACTAAATATTACATTAAATTAAAAAGTTCAATTTCAGTGGATTGAGAGATTGGAGATTGGAGAGAAGGACAAATGGATTTATTTATTTGTGTAAGAGCTATCGATTTGTTTAATACAATATTTGTGTTCATTGATCCCCTAAGGAAACTTTCTATTTGTTTTCTTGCTATATTGGTTAAGAAATCTTTTTAAAGATAATTAAATAAGCTTTTACAAAAATGTTAAGTCAATAAAATCCATTGAGTATTTCACATTTCATAGCTATTTGTATGTATATATTTGTATGTATGTATGCTAAAAACTACCGTTATTAGTATAATTTTTGAATTATTTAAGCTTGAAAATTTATCTTTGGTGTATACCATTTAAGAGTGATTTAATTTGTATGTTTTTTTTTTCAAGCATATTTATTTTTTATATTTTATTTTAAGGCAAAATTGAAGCTGTAATATTTATATGATTTAATATTTCTAACCAGTGAAAAAATTTTTAAACTTTTAGCTGATCACTTTTGGTCAACAGCTTTTATTTTATTAAATCAAATAGTTTATCCTTGCAACAAACATATTTAACTTACAGTTAATTTGAAAAACTAATATTGATTTTTAAATTTGATTGATTGATGAAAGATAAAACTTTAGTCTATAAATATCTAATGTATTTTTTGCATATTAAAAATGGAAATTTTTGAGAAAAAAACGGTTTTGTCACAACTGAAAAGCAACCATAATATAAAACTACTCATAAAATTCAATTTATTGCTAAAATTTTTTGATGTGTAATTTTTCGAATGACATGTTAATTTACTATATTTTTTAAAAATTGGAAAAGATATAGATATTTTATTGAACAGATCTTTTAACAAGGGATTTAAAAATCGATAACTAGTTAAGCTATCGATTTTTTGTTCGACCAAAATGATTTGTTTGTGATTTTTAACAAAAAATCTCTTTAAAATTACGGCGACCGAGTTATCGTAATCGTGCCATATGTTGAAACCCCCCAAACACACTTTTTACGTACGCACACAAGACACACTTAAGGCGAGCATGCGCCAGCAACAACAAAGCTGTGTGGTGTTTTGAGTTTTATGTTTGAGGAAAAAAAGTAAAACTCGACACATGATTTTTATTTTTGAGCGAAAAAATAAAACTCAACAAATAATTCTTATTTCTGGGCATAAAAATAAAAATTGAGTTATAACTATTATTTCTGAGCGAAAAAAATAAAAATTGAGGAACAATTTTTATTCTTGAGCAATATAAATAAAACTCAAAAATAAGTCTTATTCTTCCACAGAAAAATAAAAATCAAAAAATAACTCTTATTTTTTGATGAAAAAAATAGAAATCGAAACATAATTCTTATTTTTGAGCAATACAATAAAAAATCGAAAAATAATAATTAATCTTTGAGTTTTTGGATATCTCTTATAAGAATTACGATCCCTGGTTTATACACATAATTATTTTATGCAAACATCTATACTTTCCACTGAAGTCGAAGCACACATCACACAGTGTTTGACTTTGGTACAATTGGCTAATGCAACATGCTTGATGTTGTTAGTGAGCTCGATGGCGTAGAATATGTTGCATGGTATTAATGATATTGAAGTCATACAAAAACCAAGTATGTACTGAGTGTAAAAGCAGTTGCAGTTCATCGCTGCAGGTCTCTGCTCCCTACATTCGGAAAAAAACATTATTATTATTTTAAAAATAGTTGCAATAAAATAATCGAAAACCTTTTTTTAGAAAAGTTTATTGATTTTTTGTAAGCTTTAATTTTTACATTGGGGTGGAACGTTAGGGTGGTTAAAACTGAGATCTGATGGGTAAGTACCAGAACGAGGTATCTGAGGTCAATTTTCTCTAAAGAAAAAAATTTGTCTTTTTGAAACAAAAAAATCGATGAATTATACTTTAAGATCGAATAGTTTATGCCGAAGATATGATGAAAAACGTAAATGGGTGACCCCTACGTTCGGTCAAAAAAAAAAATTTCTGTAACCATCGAAAAACTGTCAAAAAATTTTTCACAACTAACGCTAACAATCGATATTCGATGGTGCCGACTATCTATGGAGTTTATTTGAATGATATCACTGTTCGCAACATAATGGAATTGAATGTTCTACATCAGGTTGGATAAATTTTATTTTTGTCCTGGAATCATTGACTTTAGAATTCAATTTAAAAAAAAGAAACAAAAATATGGAAAAAGGCTGCGTTTTTAACCATTACTTATGTTTCTTTTCCTTACTGAAATACCGCCAATCTTTCAACTGTCAAGTTTGTCTTTTGACATGACTCAGTTTTTGTAGTTACACTTAAGTCTACAGACTCGGGAGTCCAATCCCGGAAGCTTTTCTCGATCCAGGGATTATAGGGATTGAAATTCTCAATCCTGGGATCCCAGGATTAGTTCGGGACTTAAAACATTAAGAAGTAAATAATTCAATACATTTTTGCAATGTATGAAATTAAAAAATGTAAACTAATTTATTTATAGGGCAACAAAAACAAAACACATTTAGGGTATTCACAATTGTGTTGTTTTAAGTGTTGTTAAAAAAACCCCGTGATATTGATACCACACTTTACCGAACGGTTTTTATATTTTTTGTTATTTTACATGAAATCTTTTAAAGCCAAAAGTGTAGTAATTTGAAGTAGCCCAATGATATGTTTAACGGGACGTGGTTTTTAAAGTTCCATCAACAACTGATCAGTTGGCAGTTATTTTCTAATTGCAAAAATGGAAAAAGCTCAAAATGCAAGTTGAACTTTTTATGCCATATGTGACCAACTCCGAGAAAAGGGACCTAGTGGGTCAAAAAACGGGTTTGGACTTAAGAGTAGATTCTGGTACCTAAAAGGGTGAAGAATAAGATGAAATGAGTTAGATTTCAAAGTCGGCACCCAATTATAACTAACCATACCAAATCGCATCTCCTAACTGAAGGTGTGTTCACAGTGATAATGCGTTATGAAACTTTAAATGCGTTTTTCTCAAAACTTCATTTTCACACACTTGGTCCTTTTTCTCGAAGAAGGTCACATGTATTAATAAAATTTATCAAATTGGATAGTTTATTTATTTGCATAGTAACAAAAACCTTTATTGGGAGGTTTCCAACCACAAGTTCTATTTTAAAGGGTGCTTCAACTATGACAAAAAACCACAATACCACGCAATTGTGACTAATATATTGTTAACCCTGTAAGGGCATGCTTATTTTTTAAACATAAAAGTCATGCTTCGACTACGCCATTTTTCAAAATGGTTCTACGGACTACCTTTATGTCATAATGTTTCAAAAACACTTGTTTTTGATTATAAAGCATATGTAAAATAAATAAAAACAACAGTTTATTTGACATATAATATTTGTAATAAAAATAATAATTTTTCACAGATTGAGTTAAATTGGGTTGTTTTACATAAGGTACATTTAAAAACAAAATAATTATAATTAAAGGCACATATTTAACACGGAATTTGTTGTTAGTTAAGAAATAATGTACTAAATTTTAATGAGATCATATTTTTATAGTGTTGAGAATATAGAATAGGCCAAATGCACAAGTCTCTATTTTATGCTCCCTACACAAGCTCATATGGCATTTTGAGCACTATGATTTGTTCATGCGACGGTTGGAGGGGGGACAAGGAGCATATATTTTCCTCTTTTTCTAAGAATTTAATTCCGGAGGGTTTTGATCATTTTTCAGCCATAGACTATTGATGCTGTTTCGCACCGCTGTCGGCAAAGTTGGAATCCGTTTCCTATTAGCTATATAATTAAACTTTAATAAATGAACAGTGTTCGTATAGATAATAAAGCATTAATGAAAGCCATATTCAGAAACTCATAGAATTGACATATTGGCTATCTGTTAGTGAACAGCACATAACGCTACACATGTGATAAAATGTATCGACGCCTCCTTAAGCAAGCGGTACATCATTTTCGTCCAAGATACTTAAATCCTCTGACGAGCTTTATTCTTCAAAGCTTTAATTGAAAGGGTCCTCTTGATCAGTCTTCTCATTGTTGTTGTAGGGCTCATCGTCCAAGTCGTTATCCAGATTATTTTGAGAGTCCTTTGTACCTAATCTATCGTTGTTACAATCCAATTCATCGTCGAATTCGTTGTTGTCGTCACAAATCGACAGAAATCTTTCTATTTCCTCAACTTTTATAAATTTTTTGCTGCACAATTTCCATTTTAACTGTACAAATCTGATATTATTACAGAAAACAATGACAAATTTTCCTATAAAGAGAATAACATCGACGACGCCAATTCTTAAAAATCATACCTACACACTATTTATTTGGCTGTACGTTTGCGCACACCAACAGCTAGACTACGATTTACGCTATACGACAAATAAGAACAAAACAAACAAAAACAAGAAAGAAAAACGATAAAATGTAACCATGCGTTGTTGATTCGACGAAACATATCCTTCCAGGGTTAATAAGCACAAAAAAAAACTAAAATAATATTAATGTCCAGCAAATTTTATTAATTTAAAAAACAACAAATATAAGAAAATAAAATACAGAACAATTTAAGGTGTAATTATATAAATGTCATACATTTTTTACAGATACCGTCTTCATGTTTATTTGTGTTTAGGGCAAATTAAGGTTGGGAGTGGCTTTTCAAAATTAAATTTGTTGTTTAAATTATTTTTTAATTAATACATTTAGCTGTTTTATTAAGAATTATTACAAATATAACCCGCTAATGAGAAGCACCGTTCTGTTTCTATGCTAGTTGTATGATAATCGTAAGCATTTTGTAAGTTTCGATCACGATTGCCTTCACCATAAAACAAAATTATTTCCTAGGTCGGAATATCTGAAAATTTTGAAATACATCGCTGACTTTCCGATGTTGCAAATTCTTCTTAAACTTTGCAAAGTCTTTGCTCTAGTGATTCACACTCATCGACCTTAAAATCTTTTTCAGACTCAATAAAAGGTTTTTCTAATTCTATATTCATATAAACTTTAATTGAAATGGTTGCATTTACATGAATATTTGTAATAGAAATTTTTTTATTTACAAATGCCGGGATCCCAGAAAGAAAACCCCGTGATTTAAGGATGATTTTAGCAGCAACACACATCGTGTTTGAAAATCGATTGCAAAATTTTTTTATTTTTTCAAAGTGCTATGCAAGTAAGTGAAGTTATTTGAAAAAGGTGAGTGTAATGCGTATTTATTTAGTGTTTTGATTCTATTTTACGATCCAATATTAAGTTATGGCGAAATATGATTGGAAGTGTCGTTGTTTTTGACGTTTCCTAAATGGTGTCATGGTTGGGTTGTAAGCCTCTGTGGTGATTAGACTAGATTTGTACTAGAACTGTCAAATGGCGTCAGAGGAAGCACCAGTGTTTTTTCACTTCTGGATATAATTGAGCTTTTACAAGCAGCCACCCCAAAGAAACCTTCAAAGCGTGGCCGAAAGGCAATGGAGAGCTACAAACTGACTTCTCCAAACAAAATTGATGATCTGAAATAAAAAAAAACAGCAGCAAGGTCAAAAGCAGCACCAAAGAAGGTGCAGCCAGCACCACCCAAGTGTCCCAAGGCAAAAGAACTATAAAAACCATCTGATAAGGACATTGATTTTTTCACCATTTGTTTGATGTTTTTGCCTATAGAACTAATCGCCAAAAGCTCCATCGAATGCAACACATATTGCCGGCATATTCACTTAAAGTGCATTAATATGGGAACGCGTTCGTATTTAACATGCAAACATTGCTACACCGATTTGGATGAAGGTGAATATAGTTATGATTGAGCACTTCTTTTCATTACGATTTTTTTAGCCTAAGTGACGGCAATATAACTTGTTTTTCCTCTTGAGGCCTTCTGAATAAACAAAATCCCAATTTCTTATAAAAAATTGGTGCTTCACTTCGTATTTTCTGACTTTTATTGGGATTTGCCAGATGGTTCACAACCCAGCAACTTTTTTGGAAGAGCCAAAAATCACGACCTTAGGAAATTGGCCGTAAGAAGTGAAATTTATCTGTCTAAAAATGTAGTCTAAACATAAAGCTGCGTTTTACGTTCACCTTTCCAACGGTATCTTGGACTATTCGATATCTTTCTTCTGTGAAAAGTTAGAGCCCAAAAACAAAACCCAGTTTACAACCAAGCCCTTCCCCCTATATAAAACTAATTTGTGACGTATGAGTGTCCTTTAATTTTAAAGAAATTCTTAAAACGAAATTTTTATATTCCCGAAAAATTTTATTCTAAGAATTTAACGTAGAGTATGAAAATCGATGATTCCAGGAATCAAAATTTTGTTTCTAGCAAGTTTTGAACAACTCTAATGTATATGAATACATGTGCATTTCACAAAAAACTAGTTTTTTTAAATTTAAAAACTTTAGACATGCTGTATGGGAAAACCCTTTAGTAGCAGAAAAAATCTTACCAGCAGCCAGAAAACCTAATTTGTTGAAATTATATATGAATTACAGAGTAGATCTTTGTTTTTTTTTTTATTCATTTTGCAACGATTTTAGTTGAAGTTTTTCCTGCTGATGCTCATGTATAGCAATTTTGCTCACACTCACACATTCTCACATTGATACTATCACATACACACACACACTCGCAGCAATTTATATTTGCAGACTATCAGACATCAAAACAAGTCGAGAGTGTGAGTGAGTGTTTGTTAAGCTTTTCGGAATTTTTGGAAATTATTTTAACATTCGTTTTTTTTTTCAACTCATTTGTCTGGTTTTCTTTTTATCTTAGATCTGCTATTTCCTTTGTTTTTCTGATCTTTTGTTTGCAATAGAATAGGGCTGTATGCGTTTGAGTGTGTGTTTGTGTGTGTGTGTGTGTCATTAATTAGCTTCATTTCATTTCGTTTTCATTGCGCTTGTTCGCTTTCGGGAATTATTGCTCATGATAGACATCTTGGCGTCAAATGATTTACGTAAACTTTATCTCTCATGTTTTTTTCGTCTTCAACACAAGCAATAAGAACAAGAAAAAAAAAGAAGATTACAAAAAGATAGAACAAAGAATATGTTGAAAGCAGCAGTCCTAATTGTGCTGCTGTTGATATATTTCCTGTTGATGCTACTTGATGCTTCCGCTCAACTAGCATGGTGCGTTGTTTTTGCACTGAATTAATTGGAATTGAATCACAATTTATACTAAATTGGATTTTCTGCCAAAACTACGAAAAACACAAAAATAATCGTCGTAGTTGTGGCATTAACTGCAGGCGCAACGGAAGCGGAAATGGAAATGGTTATAATGCTTCCGCTAAAATATCAGCTAAAAGGCAAGCGTGCTTCAGCACTTTATAACTCTTAATTTATTCCAGCTGCCTCTCTTTCGCACTCTCTCTCGCTCTCTCTCTCTCTCTGTTTTTCTTTCTAACGCTTACACCATAGTTGAAGCTAGCTGTTCTACGAATTCCCAAATTAGTCGCAATTTTCGCCTCAACTAATAATTTGCTCAATTTATATTCATTGATGTGAAAAGTTTTTCCATTTCAAACGAAACGAATATCCCACAAATTTTCCACACAGCGACCACGCACAGTTTTATCAAAGGTGCAAAAACTAGACACGTTTTCTTACATATCTAGATACTTTCATCTTCTTCTTCATCTTCAACGTTTACTCTTTGCTGCTTCGGCTGCTGCTGTTTTCTGTCTCAATTACTTTAGCTTCAAAGCCTCTCATGTTTTTCGACTGACAAACTTTGTTCACACATACAAACACCCAAACACACGCACATGACACGTACACACTCACACACAGCATCTCGTAGAAGCATTTCGTCGCAACGTATTTAATACTTTTATTTTTCTGCTACTTTCGACAAAAGTAATTCAAAAAGTTTTCGGCTGAACAGGAAATTGATGTCAAAGAGCATTTTAATTTGCCACGTGATCTAGTGATTTAGAAACAAGCTAGAGGGTTTATTTCTTTTAAGTTAAAATCACAATCATAATGTTTAAGACGAAACAAATCTTTAATAATAACAAGTTTTTACACCTAATCAGTTCATTTCCATAGTGAACTTTGAGTTTGTAGTGTTAAGAAACTGCTTCGACACATTTTATTGTATAAGTTGTCGCAGTTTCTTAACGTTATCACAATTGCACTAAAATGCACATTTTTGAATTTTTTAAAATATTACGTGCAAAAATATAAACTAATAAAAAAGGGATCTTCTAAATGTATTCAAACAAAAAATTCTGAATTCTGAAATTTTTTCAACAATTTCATGTTTTCAGAAATTTTTTTTTTTTTTCTGGGACAGTTTTTAAAATTTCATCCTAGAATTCAGAAATTTAATTTGAATTTTCTAACATTTCTTGTTTTAAGACTTAAAAACTTAAGAATATCGAAATTAAATCTTTTCAAGTCTTTAATTTTCTTAATATCTTTTGAGAAAAGTGCAAAACAGTAAGGTATTTTTATTTCTATAGAAATCTTTTAAAATCGAATAAGATTCACAAGGCAGTTTTACTATCTGAGGCCGAACAGATATATTAATTCTTAAAATTTTATCCCAGACGGGATTTGAACTCGGTATACCGCGGTTCTTTAACATTCCGTTCGCGCACTCTCAATAGTATTCGACGAGTTAGCGACATAGTAAAAGTTAACTCAAAACTAGCGTTCTTTTTGGACGTAATTCCTATCGTACACATCCTTTCGCTTTTCGAGTCCACCCTCAAATTTGGATATATATCCATAAAATTTATTTTTATGTATCTGGTGTATACTGATGTATCATCTGTACTCCTTTTTAACCAGATATCATTTGTTTCAGACCATGACCTAATTTTCCGCACATTTAACATTAATCTTGCACCTATTGCTTCTGAAACTTGCTTCACGTATCGCAACTTTAAATCTGTTAATATTGGCAAACTTTATGGCGATTTATCTGAAATAAACTGGACTGATTGTTGGTTCTTTAGCTCAGTTGATGACAAGCTAAAATTTTTTGTTGATAATATCTTAAATCTTTCCCCTGTGTACACGACAGGTTACCAACACAACCTGCCCCTGGCTAATCATGAATGTTAAGTTGATCATAAAAAACGCTACAAAGCCTATAACAAGTGGAAACGATATCCAATTAAGGCCAATTAGGAAAGATTTAGGCAAGCAAGGAATGAAGCTACCTTGGCAGTTAGACTATCCAAAAAACAATATTATATATCTAAACTAAGCCCAAATCTATCTTCTAAACAGTTATGGAAAAATGTAAAAAGTATTGGTATCTGCAATAAAGGCTCTGAAGTCTGCCGTACTGATCCAAATCTACACTGTAATAATGAAATCTTATAACTAGGTGAAAAACTGTCTTAAAGTAAGCTGCAACAACTTTAAGACAGCTTTCGCTGAAATTAGCATCCAATATTGTCTTACTTTAAGGCAGTTAAATTTTAAAAACAGCAGTAGCTTCGCTAAATTTCAGCCCTATTTGTTAGTGAAAAGCAGCTCAACCTATCTGAAATTTTTTACTTTAAGGCAGTTAAACTTTAAAAGCAGCAGTAGCTTCGCTGAATTTCAGCACTTATTATTAGAGAAAAGCAGAATAACCTCTCTGAAATTAATTTCCAATATGCTTAAAGCACACACCTTTAGCTGGTGAAATAAAACTAATTTTTTCGACTATGCTTATCAGTCGAAACATTTTAGGAAAAAATAATAATAATTAACACCTTCTTAAACATTTATTTATTAATTAATAGCTCACAAGGCTTTAAAAAAGTGACGTTGCACGTTTGAAAAAAAAGAAACAGACTTAAAGTTAAACATTTATAAAAAACTATAAAACAGAAAATATTTAAATTATATTACGTAAATAATACGTTCAAAATCAATATTCATTATAAATTTAAATGACTAATTATTAATTAATGATTTATTCATTAATAGCTTCAAATGACTTTAAAGAGACATTGCACGTTTGGAAAAAAAAATAAAAAGACTCAATTTTAAACACTTTTGAAATACTATAAAACAGAACTTTTAATTAATGTTTTTACATAAATAATAGATGCGATTGAAAAAAGAAAAATACGCAGTTTTAAAAATTTATGTAAACACAATAAAAAAGAAAATATTTAAATTAATTTACGTACAGCTGTGGTCAAAAAAATAGTAGTACTCTTATATCAGACATGTTCGGATAAATAATATTAGTCTGCAATTTTCGAATCCGGTAAACCCATTCACATTCCTATATGTACTTTCAACGCTGGTTCAAAATCTGTACTCAGTTTCTTCCTATTTTTAAAATTTTCAAGATACAGGGTGCTTTACGTTTTCGGCACGTGTTTAGTATAATTGATCTAGAATCTAAACTACTCTCCATAAAATAAAAACTAATATTTTGTATATTTGAAAAAATATCAAATTTTTCATCAAGGTTTCAACTATTATAGTGGCATGTGCTGTAGCGGAGCTAAAATTCTGAGATTAACGAAAATATCAAAAAATTGTGTATCTTTTATTAATTTATTAATGACTTTAAAGTGACATTGCACGTTTAAAAAAAAAGACTCAATTCTAATACACATTTTTGAAAAGAATATAAAACATAGTAAATTTTAATTATTTGTTACGTAAATTATTTGTTACGTATACGAATTCTATGCTTTCTTAACTTTATTTGTACATACTTAGTTTGGGTCACGCTCCTTCCGCCACTTTTTAACTAACGTTTATTTTATTACTGCAATACTTTTTACCATCAAAGTTTTTTAAATTTTATGTTAAAAAAATTTCTGTTGTTTTGGCACCAAAAACATTTACATATCTTCAAATTTTTCGACTCTTTCGACTTTTGAAATCATATTTTCTTCAGAAGCAGCAAAAGTTGTTTCGTGAATTTCAAATCAACAATATAACACTTTACGTCAAATAAATGCAAGGTCTTGCTGAAAATAAGAGCAAGACTGCCTGATTTTGAACAAGCACGCTTTAAAATTTTGAGTTTCAACTTCCTACTGTCTGAAATAAAGGCTGCTTAATCTTAATATAAAGAAGACGTTTGAATTAAGGCTAATAATGATTTTGAGGCAGTGCTTAAAATAAGACTTCGTTTTTACAGTGTACTGAATGATTATTTCACTGCGAGCTCGTTGAGAGATGATAGTCCCAAATTCATTAATAGCATAGTGCCTGTTGAGTTACCGTATGATTTCAGTTTTAGAGCTATAAATGAACTAGATGTTGCCCGCTGCATTAAAAAAATTAGTTCCAATTCCATTGGTGAAGACGGTGTGTCGATCAAGTTCATTAAGCATATTTTGCCTCATGTGGTTAGTCCACTTGCTCATATCATCAACCATTGCATCACTACCTCGAGCTTTCCTGCCAGCTGGAAAGTGGCTACAATTGTTCCGATTGCGAAAATTGCAAATGCACGCGAGCCTGGTGACTTCAGACTTATCAGCTTTTTGTCATCGATTTCGAAAGCATGTGAGGCTCTTATGGCGGAGCAAATTAGTGAACATATCCTATCTCTGGGCCTTATGTCTGATTTTCAGTCAGGTTTCCGTAAAGGTCATAGTTATTCAACAGCTACAGTTAATGACATTAGAGCTCCTTTCGATAATGGTGATCTGACCTTGCTTTGCCTTCTCGATTTCTCTAAGGCTTTCGACACTGTAAACCATAATATCTTATGCAAAAAACTTGAATTGTAGTTCGGATTTTCTGAGCCATCAGTTCGCCTTTTAAGTAGTTACTTAAATGGAAGGACCCAAAGAGTCAGCCTAGGCAACAACTTATCTGCGTATAAGCAAATCTCTTGCGGTGTCCCTCAAGGGTCAGTCTTGGGTCCACTTTGTTTGCCATGTTCATCAATGCCATTTTTGTGAAATGTGAGAATGTATCCATGCATGCTTATGCTGATGACTTACAGTTATATATGTCAAGACCCACAGGGCTTGTTTAGGATTTGTGCGCAAGAGTAAATGATGATTTAAAATTAGTAGTGGAATGGGCTATGGAGAATATACTTGCACTAAACCCCTCGAAATCATGTGTCTTGCCAATTACCAAAACACCTTTCTTCAATCTTGAGTTTCCTCCAATTATTCTAAATAACGCTAAGTTAAAAGTTGTAAGAAAAGTAAAAAACCTAGGTTTTATCCTGTATTCATCTCTTTCCTGCGAGGATCATATTAATATGTGTGTAAGTAAGGTCTATTATGTATTAAGAAATTTAAGAATGACTACACCATTTGTTCCCACCGAACCAAAATGTAAACTTGTCCTGCAGATTTTAATGCCAATAATTACATACTCAGAAGTCGTGTAAAGAAAGCTGGACTCGAAATCCTCACATAAACTGTTAGTTTCCTTGAATAATGCTGCTCGCTTTGTCTCTGGTCTGCAGATGCATGACCATGTCTCCTCATTTTCCATTCAATTACTTGGCCGTAGTCTGAACAATCTTTTCGAAGCAAGGTACTGCATTTTCTTGCATAAAATAATATACTCGCAATGTCCACGTTATCTCTTTGCAAGACTTTAGTTCTGCAGATCAAGTAGAAATCTGAATCTCTTAATACCGCGTAATTCTACAGCCTTAAGTAGACTGTTTTTCGTTAGCGCAATAAGGCTGTGGAACTTACTGCCCAACTATATAAAATTAGTCTCCATTAGATAAGCCTTTGATACTCAAATATTTTTCTTAACTTCACATAACTTAATTTTTAGTCTAAGCGTTAACACAACCTCTTACTCTAGCTCTAGCATCTTTTTACCGCAGATCAATAATTTCATTAGTCAATTTATATTAATCTCACATCTTTTAAAAATATTTTCAATAGTTTTAAATATCTTAACATAATCTCTAATAAAATACATTATTGGTATCATTTTATGAGTTGAGAATTTCTGTCATTAATGATAATAATCTTAGTTATAAAATTTTTAATAGTTTAGTATATAAGTATTACATTGTTGTTTTTTATTCTAAAAATACGGCGTGCAAAGGACTCAAGTCTTAAATGTCAACCATATTTTTTAAATAAATAAAAAAAAAATAAAAATATATAGCTTAAAGCACAAAACATTTCGAGATTCCGAAAAATCCCGGGATCACGAATTTCATATTCCTAAATCCCGAGATTTACCACAACCTTTCGGGATTGAAAGCCATATTACCCGCTTATCGCTGATGGGCTAAACACAGAGATATTTAAAAATTTTCTGAGCAGTAAATTTCACTTTCAAAATGTAGTTCTGCTTCATAAATGTTTTTTTTTTTTCTTAAACTGTTCTTGCAAAAATCACCCAAACCCCACACTATTATGGTACTCTACCACTTAATTTTCATTTCGCAATAAAAAATTCCTCCCCCACACACATTTTTCGCCACCACTTTTCAACAGCAATTTTGAGCATATTAAAAACACTTTCAAATAAATAAAATAGAAAAACTTTTGCTCATTACAAAGTCAAAAAGTGTTTTGCCAATACAACACAAACGACAACAACAACACAATACAACACAACGCATAAAACGACTCAAAAAGGACGAAATAGCTTAATTTGACATTAAATCCTTTTTGACACCAAAGACAAAAGGCAACCAGCAACAGCAACAACAACAATAACGAACAATCTGCTATTACAATAAATAAAAAATAAACTAAAATAACAAAAAAACAGCAAACAAAAAAAAAACCAAAATAAATAGCAACAAATTTACAAATCACAAATTTGTGGACTTTTGGCAGAACTAAACGACAAAACTTTTTTGATCTTCTTTGCGTGAATTTGTTGCCTTTTTTTCAAAAGTATTTGTGGTGTTTCTTCTGTTGTTGTTATTTTTGTTGTCTTTTTTATTGTTTGCCTAGTCTCACTCCAGTTTTATGCGTTAGACATCAACATGCCAAAAAGTAACCCGAAACAGATAAAATGGAAATATTCGTTTTTTTTTTTTGTTGTGAATAAAATTGATGCCAATTCAAGGAGGAGAGGCAAGAAGAGATTAGCAGCACATTGAACATGGAGCAGCTTTTTTGCTTAAAGTATCTTTGAAGGAAGGAAGTGGTATGCAAAAATAATGAGCTTTTCTACGCAGCTATCGCAATTAAATAAGCTATTGCCATAGCTTATTTTCTATAGCATTTTTTTAATGCTTATTTTTTTATAAGCTATGGAATTTAAATAAGAATAAAATTCTGTGAAATTTTTTTCTGTTTCCACTTTTAAGTTATTTCCAACAAATCACAACCGCAGCTACATTTATGTCAAAGTCCAGCTTAACTTTAAGCATAGAACTAAATTGGATTTATTTAATTTTTTCAACATAACCTGCAGCTATGCAAATTTTCAATGCAAATTTGCGTAATAAATACGCCCACAAGCACCACTGCTGCTGCTGCCCGATTCTGTCACCCTGCAATAACGGTGTCTGTCAGTTTTATTTTTTATCAAAGTTTTGCTATGGCCTTGAGCCTACTTCAGCATCAACGCCTCAGCACACTCGTTTGCATAAAAAGTTATATAAATTTCATTTTGTGATCTGCCCTGGTTTTTTTTTCAAACATACTCGAACTCGAATTTCGAGCTCCCGCTGTTGACCAAGTGGAAAATTTGTGAAAATTTGTGGAAAATTCATACATTTGTGTTGCAAAAATATAGCATGCGACATAATATAGCGCAACAGTAACAGCAACTGCATGAAAAACAACAACGACATGGTAAGTGATAAAAATGTATGGTCCTTTAAAATGACCACGAGGTGTACCAGATTGAAGAGGCAGGCGGAGGGAGATATGAATGTTTGGCAGCAGTTGAGCGCCAAACCCGAATTCAATGCGTGATTTCTCAGAATTGCTTTAAAACTTTTGAGTGGTTAGCAAATAGCATTCAATAATGTGACTAAATCAATATGATGAGTGATGTACGAGTAGAAATGTTTATAAATAAATGTAGGTATGGCAGTGTATTTGTTTTAATTGAATGAACCTTTGACGAAGTTTGAGTTCTTTCCGAATGTAAAGTTTTACATAAAAATATAAAGTTTAAATTAAGAGACAGAACAAGGAAACTATTTCATCAATTTTAAGAGGTTTTTGCCGTGATTAGAAATTCCACTCACATTACATAATTCGAAATAATTATCGACACTTGAGTATTTCTTAAAGCAAGTAACAAAAAAAGTAAGTGTGTGACCCAAACGTATGGAGCGGTGAAACCTTAAGAAATTTTAAGTGAAACGACTTTTTCATAAAACGTAGTTATCTAAGAATAAAAAAAAAAGTATAGCAGTGAGAGGACTGCCGACCGAAGCGAAAACCTATACATAAAATATTAGTATTCCCTGGAAGACGTTGTCCTGCCACGGACCGCCTTACTGCTAACTATATAAGAATTTTCATGCTAATAGGGAGTTTCGGCCTATCCTACATGTAGGATGGATTTGACAGGTCGGACGGACATGTAGGATGTGCGAAAGCAGCCCGTCCTACATGTAGGATGAAATCAAAAAGTTTTAAAAGTTCCGCTCTGATCTTGTTCTTCTCTGTGTGTCGTTGTTAGTTAGCCGAAAACTTTTTGTAGACGTTGTGAATTCTAATCGTGTAGCTACAGTCGGCATATGAAATTAGAATTATTTTTGTTAAGAGCTTATAACAATTTATTAAATTTTTTATTTATTACTGAAACTATTTATTTTAAGGAAAAGTGTTACCATATCAAAAATACATATCATTAAAGTAATTTATTTAAATTATTTCATTATTGAATTAATATAAAAAATTAAAGCTTATTTATGTCTATTTATATCATAACACTAACACAATATACATGTTCACCATATCTATATTGCGTTGTGTATTAAAAATAGAATATTCTAAAACTAAGAAATATCTATAGCTTATAAATTATATATAATTCATATAAGACATTAAAGCTAAACAGTTTTAAAAAATAGAATGCTTAGGATAAGCAGACTTTAGTTATTCAATTACTACTAATAATATTAATTATTTCGCAGGTTTAATACGTAATTGTTATTATAAAAATATACATAAATATTCTTTAAATTTCCTCAATGAGCTAAATTGTTCATATATATGAACTATATATATGTATATATATATATTTATATATATATACTATATATACTTACTAATAGATTTACCAATATTATATATATTCTTTAATTTATATGTATAAACTGTTTTCTAAATTAGTTCGATGTCATATGCTGACTGTAGCTACAAATAAGCATCCACAAAAAATTAAAGCTTACTGTACAACAATAACTACTTAGCAAATTTACAATAACAACGCAAAGAGAATTACAAGATCCCAGCGGTTGCGCAGCGTTAGAGGGGATGAACCGAATTGACGGCGTAAAATATACAGCACTTTTCATGCTATATTTTCTGTTTGCCTGCTAGCAAGCACTTAGCACTTGCTTGTGCTACTAGTGATGGCACTTAGAGGATGTTGGCTAGCAACAAATTTTGCACTGCACTTGCTGGTGGTGGCACTTGGAGGACGCTCGCCAGCAAAGAAAGCCAATTTAACTTTGCTGCACTTGCTGATGTTGGAGACCGTTGGACACACAGGCAGACACAAACTCAAGCACTTTCGCTCATTTTTTTCATTAATTTGTTATTTTTTAAGTTTTTTAAGTTTACAATATTACAAGTTTACGAAATATGTTGCAAGTACAAGCTCTTGAATTAAATATGTCGCAAATTGATAAAATGCAAATAAAATAAAATATTTGCGCTAAAACACGACCGAAATGTGAAACGCCAAAATTTGTAATTGTCAAAATTTCATCGTCCATTTGACACAGCAAAAAAGACAAATTTATTACAACGCACACAAATTTTATTCAACTTGATATTTTCTATCCTACCACGACTGAAAACTTTCCGATCAACACACAGCCATAGTTGACAACTCTGAATATAAAATGTCGCAGTGGTGAAAATAAAAAGCCACTGACAAATCATACAACAAGTATGAAAATTGTCAAACTTTGTTTGACGATATGTAATAAAATAAGAGCATGCATGTAATTATTTGAATGTTCAACATATTCCTTTATCACAACTTAAAGATTAAAATGTTAAAACACTCAATCCATACATTATTGTTCTTGTTTGCAAACGAAGTTCCAGCAGAAAAAAGCAGAAAGAGAAGAAGATGGATCCATTTTTAAATCTCACCATGAATAGCAGCTGTTTGAGTAAAAGCAAATTTTTCAAAAATGTTGAGAAATACAACAACTGAAGAAATTGCCAAACTTTAAAGGCTTATATATACCAATATAAACCGAACTAATAATAAGTTTTGGTTGCAAACATCTTATTGCAACCTAACTTAAGTATTTTTATACTAACCAACAGATTATATGCATTAATTTCAGGAGTTTCCAAGTGATTTCTTTGTGAGCTTGCGGCCGATTGTGGACGATTTCCTTGGAAAAATACGATGATGCAAACCAATGATTTACTCTCTACAAAAATCGTTCAACGCGCCTAAAGAAGTTCTCACTTCAAAAAAACCAACTTAAAAATAAATATTTTTGACTTTCAATGCATATACATACATAGTAGGGCAGTTCACGATCTTGTTGCATCATTGCAAATGCAAAATAAACCGCTTTTACAAAAACAAAAAGCATTGAAAAGCTTTTGCAACAAATGCTTTTTGTTTTTGTAAAAGCTGTTTATTTTGCATTTGCAGCGATGCAATAAGATCGTGAACTGCTCTAATATGTCCACTTTTTTTAAATATATTTTACTGTAGTTTTTTCTTTTGTTAAAAAGTCCAATCAAAGGTCATAAATAGTTTGAACTGTACCGTTTGGTCAGTGTATATATATTTCTTATCTTTTTTTTCAAAAAATGTTCAAACTATTGAATTTTTAGTAAAAACATGTCTCAAAAGTTCGTGGCATAAATAAAAACAAGTAAAAATTCCATTTCTGACTACTGTTATGCTTGGTTTTTATATTTTTATAGCAGAAACCCTAATGTTTGACTTTTAAGCGAGCCACGCTAAAATTGAAGGCCTCAAGGCTGCTCTATTAAAGTTTAACACAGATAAAACTATCGACTGAATGGTTTAAGCTACAATTCGAAACTTATTTTATTATTCTTAAAGTCTCACCTATATAATAAATTTACAATATATTCTTATATCTAAAACACACCCACTTTTGCAGTCATTTTAAAATGTATCCTTTGTAACCAATCATAATTCTTTGATAACAAAAGAAATGTTGAAACTTGCACTTTTAAATGACATAGCTCAAAATGTCAGCGCTTCTTTCTTACTATGATTGATTTCATATTGATATTTCAAGATTTAAGAAATATCAATTACAAAGACAATCATTTCATCAGTTGCTCTACTCTACTTGAACTGTTCTTATGAAATTGCACTTCTACACATTTCCTCACATACTGACCCACATGTGCACACTGCAATATGATCTTGTCTTTTTTATTATTTTTATTTTCAAACTTAAGTGGCCGCTTGCGCCAACCCACTGGATAATTTATGATGAATTCATCATTCTTCTTTATACGTTTTCTGTAAGTGTTTTTGCCCCCATTTAACCGAGATCATATTGCACTGCGCTCAGCATTTCAAAGTTCTTACCTGGCTTGTCAAATGGTTTATTTATTTTATTTTAATCGTTTTATTTTGCTTATTTTGTTCATTGTTTTGGGTTGTGCACACAAAACTCTTACCCTATAAAAAAAAATGATTTTGTCATCATAAATGACAAAATTATTTTCAAAATTTATATTTCATATTTTATGCTCTTATAAGATTACTAATGTGTATTTTTTTTCTTATATTATCCATGATAAAAGAACTGTTTGGTCCATTTTGTGATATTATTTTAAAAGGACCTTTGAAAGGTGTATCAAATTTCTTCTTATTTCCTATTTTTACATATACGTAATCTCCTATTTTAAAATTTGCTTAAATATATTTTTGTTTTTCTAATTGTTGTTACATTATGCTTATTTTGTAAAAGATTTTCTTTACCTTCAATATGTGCATATCTTAGTATAATCTTAAATTCATTTATGTAATTTTCTACATCATAAAATATTTCTTTGTTATTAATTAATCCACACGGTAGAGCACACAATTTTCTTTATATGTATTAATTGAAATGGTGTATAATGCGTTGTACTATGAGGTGTTGTATTATACGAATAAGTGTAGTAAGGTAACAGTTCATCCAAGTTGTCTTTATAATTCAGTGTCATTAAAAAATAATTAAAAACTCTGTGGTTTCTTTCAACCGTACCTAATTCTTCATGATGGTATGGTGTTGATGTTTCTTTGTCTATGTTCAGTAGTTTACAAATGTCAGCAAGTAACTCGTTCGTAAACTCAATCCCTTTGTCCATTTCTAACTTTCTAAAACAGCCATATTTTAAAATAAATTTTTCTTCTATAGTTTTTGCTACTGATACTGGATCTTTTGTTACTAGTGGAAAAGCTTCCACCATTTTTGTCAACTCACATTGTTTAGTAAGAATGTATCTATATGTGTTAGATAGTTTTAACGGGCCTTTAGTATCTATTGTCACAACGTCTAACGCAGTGTTTGGTATTTCTCTCACTGTCAACTTTTTTTCGTATATCTAATTATTTTTACATCGTTACATATTTTACACTTGCTAACATAGTCTCTAACCATTTTATTCATTCTTTTCCATACATACTTCTGCTTTAGTTTTCTTATGTATCTTCTTATGCCGCAATGACCTGCTATTTTTGAGTCATGATACTGTTTTATCAAATCTCTCATTTCTTCTTCATTTTCTATTCTTTTGGGAGTAATAAAATAATATATTATAATAATATAATAATAATATTTCTAGACAATTGTTTTTCTATCTCCTTGAACCTCATCAAATATTTTTTAAAATCTGTGCACAGATATTTCTTCAAACATTTAATCATTATTTGCTATCGCTAATGTATTTATATGTTCATGCTCTAAATAAGAAAACAATTTTTTGAAAATTAATTTTAACTCTTATAATGTCTTATGATTGTATTTAATATGCAACATATTTTTTGAAATTCATATATTTCACAATTTATGCCTTGCTTTATTTCTTTCAAATCTTAACTTTTTTATTCCTCTGGTATCAGATATCGATGTACTGTCCCATATTGAAGATGATCAGTCTTCACTGGCGATGTGTTCCGGATATTTCTTTTATTGTATGACTTCTTTATCTATTTTTCATTGCTCTCCTTAGCGTATTTACATTTTGTGTCGGTACCATTTCCTTTAATTTTTCTGAGCTTAATTCTGTTCTTAATAATGCACCAACGTTCGTATTCATACTACCTTGTTTGAATATGATATCCGAATCATAATTCATTAAATCTACTCTTATTCTGGTTAATCTAGAAGATGGGTCCTTATGAGTAAATAAACTTACTAGTGGCTTATGGTCTGTATACACTTTGAATCTTACACCAAACAAATATGCTCTAAAATTATTTATTTCCCAATGTATTGCTAATAATTATTTTTCAATCACTGCCTTATTTATCTCATGTTTGTTAAGGGATTTTCTTGCAAATGCTATTGGTCTGTCATTATCTCTATCTCCCTGAGAAAGTATAGCTCCGAGTGCATAATTTGACGCATCTGTCGTCAATATAAAAGGTTTTAAAAAATATGTGTAACTTAATACGGGTGGTGACATCAGTTTTTGTTTAAAAATCTCAAAAGAATTCTGGCAACTTTGTGACCAACTAAAAACTACATTTTTCTTCAGCTATTGATTTAATGGTTTTGCTTTATCAGCAGCAT
Organism: Dichetophora obliterata; assembly: GCA_963920525.1. NCBI lineage: Eukaryota > Metazoa > Arthropoda > Insecta > Diptera > Sciomyzidae > Dichetophora > Dichetophora obliterata. Next base: position 256,836,962 of record OY986436.1, read on the forward strand.
TTTTAATAAAACGTTTATATGACATTATATTCATTTGCAAAAATTCTTCCAGTTTTGCGCAAAACTTGTTAAACTATTTTTGTCATGAAAACATTAAGGGCCTTTTATGATGTTTTTGGCCAAATTTATTTTTTACAAAATATTTTTTTTATGTTTTTTATGTTAAGACTCAAAAATAATTAATTTTAAAAAAAATTACCCCAATATCTTTTTCCAGTCAAAAGTAATGACTCAAAATCTATTTTTATACCATCGACTTCCATTCTTATATAAGTAAAACTCGTTCTCTGCTGGTTTTTTTGTTTGTTAGTTTGTTTGTTTGACCTTAATACGAATCTTTACGGGTGGTTGGATTTAACTCAATTCTAGTACACATATTGTTTGCATCCTTGATTAGATATAGACATAATTTGTTTTGACTACACCACCTTCTCCTTTTTTAACTAACGTAAATTTTTTATTGAAATACGTCTTAGAATTGAAATTTTTTCCAATTTAATTTTAAAAAATTTCTAATACTTTGACACCAAAAACATTTTCATATCTTCAAAATTTTTAGTACGACTTTCTTCATAAAACATTGTTATCTAAGAATGAGAATAAAAGACTTGCAAATCAATGTTTAGACTTCTATTTTTCGACTTTTGTTTTTAGATATATTATGTTTTGTTATATATTTTGGAAATAATGTTTTTATATTTTTGAAAAGCACAGCACAAAGAAGAGACACGCTAAGTGCGTTCGCAGCACCATCTATGTTTTCGATTGGCTTTTACAAATTTGCATAAAAGTAGACTCTAAATTTGTCCGACAGTTCAACAGCTACCGCAACGTTAAAAATGTCTTTGGAATGGGTTTGTGTACCTAATAAACGGCGATTTAATAATTTATGTCTGGTTTTTTCAATTCAGTTTTTCGTTTCATAGTGCTTCAAATCACAACGATGCTAAGAAAGTTTCACTAAAAAAAAACACAAAATAGCAAAATCTAAGGAGAAAGAATTCAGATTCTCTTCAGTAGCTAATTAGATTGTTGCTAGCGTTTCATTGGTTGTTGTGATACTTGTGTTATTGTTGTTGTTTTATAATGTGTTTGTAAAATTAACAAATTTCAATACATGTCAGATGCTTTCGTTTTTTTTTTGTTATTGATTAGTTTTTTCAGCAAGATCAATACAATAAATAGCACAGATTTATGTAACTACAAAGTCAATATGTTTCTTAAAAAAATTATATTACTACTACACAGGATCACATAAGCAAAAACTGCGCATATTCATTGTATTATCTATAAAAACTATATATTTTTTTTAAATATCATAACAAAATCGAATTATTTCTTTTATTATTATTCTTTGTTCAAAATATATTTTGTTTGTTTAAATTTAAATTCTAAATAAAATTTAAACTATTTACAAATTATTTCCAAGGAAAATATTAAACCCATATTTTCCCAAATATTTATTTGTGTTATTAAGCATAACATTGAGCTACTTTTAATTTTGGCCAACTTAAAAAAAAAAGACAACCAATGTTTCGGAAGTAGTTGCGCTTCCTCTTCAGTAGTCTTGAGCGATTCAGCTGCGACCAACCCACGGTTTACGTTCCATATAAATTGACACACGTTTGAATAAACTCATCGGAATAATATGACAGTGAAAGCAAATGGATCTTATTTTTGGCCAAGCCTTAATCTTTATTAGAGTTGTTTATGTACCAAAGTTGCTCTTCTCTCTTTTTTACCAGCTTTAGAACTTTACCACCCAAATCTTGGTTTATCACTTTTTTGTCTGATACCAGGGGGGCGAACTATTTGAAACTATTCAGCACTCAAAACAATTAACCATAATTCTTTTTAAAAATTTAAAAACTGAAAAAGTGCTGTTATTTCAAGATGTGCCTTTTGGTTTTTTGTTTTTTTTTTTTTTTAGTAGGAGTAGGAAAAAAGTCTGTCAAATAACTCAAAAAAGCCCATTTTCACAGACAAAATGTCTACATCACAGCTCATACGACGTAATAAGCCTCTCCAACTCTTACTTTAACCCGCTCCTGTTTTTGTCCAATTTGCTTTCACTCGATTTGCGTGTCAGAACGCAACACTATCCGAAATGTCATCAAAGTGCTTCATTGTTTATTTCATTTTGATTTCACATTAAATCGAATGAGCTCTATTTTATGACTTTGCATAGATGTATGCGTGTGTGAATAGTTTGTTTTTCTGTATATGGGTGTATGTGTGTTTGTGTGCCTCTGTCACTGAAAATTGGAAACACTGAAAATGGCGCCGCTGCTGATTGTTATCCACACCAAAGCAATCCATTGGCATCGATGAGTCGACGTCAACGTGTCGTCAAATCGAACTTTAATAAGGCTAAAATATTTGTTGGGATTGCCACCTAATTGCAATTTGACACGAGAGTTACACTGGAACAGACACACAATCACACAATCACACACAAACATACACCAAGGCAGATTAGAAAGCACACACACAAACATACTCAGAAAAGCAACAAAAGAATGATAAATACAAATACAAAACAAATGCTAATTATTTAAATTGATTTTGGTAATGCGAGCCTTCAGCATTGTAGGCGTGTTCAGCAGCGATAACATGATGCGGGCGTTGCGTTAGTTTGATAGTTTTTGAGTAAGGATGCGTGAGGATTTGTGTCCGTTGGTGCTTGCGATATAAATAAATTTTGCCAAAAACAAATTAATTGCGATTTATGGAACACCCTTATCTAAATGTCCTTTAAAATTACTTTTGGGCATAATAAAAGGTGATGACAAATAGGTAGAATTACTTTATTAATCCTTGTGTAAAATACAGGCTGCACCTTTTTTGCTTTTACAATTTGAAAAATATTAATCTAAGCAATAAATCTAGACAAATAAAAAAATACATTCCAAAAATGCCAGAAATTTCTCAGTCCTGAAGTTTTGTAAGAAAACATACTGTATTTTTAAAGAAAGCATACACTTTTTTAATAAAAATCTGTTTCCTAGATTTAACTGGTCGGATTATGTTTTTTTTTTAACTTCAATCCATCAAAACTACAGTTCATTAAACAATCTACAAGATAAACACAATCTGCTTTTAATAAGTTTTTTAAAAAAAATTTTTTATATGCAAACCAGCAACAAACTGGAAAGTTGAAATTTTTATTTTAAATATACTAATTAATGTTAATAAAAAAATTATAAAATATGAAAGGATTTTAATATTAAATTGAAAGTATGCGCAACAATAAATTAAGCTGCATTGATAAAAGTCAATGTAACGACGAAGTAATGATGATTATGATGATGATGAAAGTGATGAAGATGATGATGATGATGATAACGACGGTGAAATGAAATAATTTGTAGCATTTCTGAGTTTGTTGGTGGACATGTAACATTATATTATTAATATACATATGAATATGTTTATTTGTTTGTGAGTATTAATTATCATTAAGTGTGTGCATAACATTTTTAAATTACTTATTAAATATTTACAATACTCGACTGATGAGTAGTAATGAAAAATAAAAATTTTCAATGAAAACAAACAGCAACGGCATCATTAAATCAAGAGCAGTCCCAAAAGAATTCATGTGTGCTCAGACACGCACAACAAAGTTATTATTAAAATGTTGCTGTTGGCCAGCCTTGTTGTGTATTAAAAAATTTTTTGAATTGACTTTTATATGCTTTTGTGCAAAGAAAATCAATTTCTCTTTAACGTAATCACTTTTTTTTTCACTGTTACTTAATAATGTTTAAGCCACAGAGTAAAACTTTATATGAGCGTTTTTGATGGTTTTGTAAAAGATTTGTTTTACAGCGTCCTCTGGTCATAAATATAGATAAATAAGATAGCGCTAAAACACTCATAGTACCTGGGTACCTCTTAATAAAAATGTTCATGTCAATCATATAAGCGGTTAAGGAGTTTTTTGGCGGTTTTCTAAAAGATACATACTACAGCGAGCTCTGGTGTTTAAGATATATCAAAGCAGATGCGTCAAAACACTCGTCGCTTCTGAAAATCTATGTATACAAAATTCTATGCTAATCGTATGATTAGTTTAGGAGAATTGTACTACAGTGCCCTCTGATGTTTGAGATTTTGTGGTTGTTCTGGCCTCGAACAAGGTATTTGACCAATAACTTGATACAGCAAAATAAACTGCAGCAATTCATAAATTTGTGCTGATAATTGTTTATTACAACTATAACATGTGTTTATTTTTCTAAAACATTCAGTTTAAAATTACATTTCATTTCTTTAAATTATAAAATAAGAATTCTTACATTTTGTATATCTGTTCACTTTGGTCCGTGTTTTCTTTTGTCTATTTCAAATATTAAGCGTCACTTGTCAGTGTTTCTGTTAGTTTAAATAGTATCAAAAAGTAGTGAATAAACAATAATGTTGCTATTGTCGATTCATTAATTTTGAGTTGCCACTTCGTGCGATCACAGTAGTTTTGATGTTGATTTGATGTTTTTTAATAGACTTAAGAGTACAGAGCTAATAGATAAAACTTTAACATTTTTCGCATTCGAAAATTGTTATACATAAAATTATGTATTTACATAAAATAATTTTTGAATGGTTTTTTTGCTTAAATAGCAAGAAGACATTTTTCTTAATTTCTTTTAACTTTTTGATTTCGGCAGACAATTCAAGTGATATTGCCAGTTGCATTTTTTGCAATGAATTGAAAAATGCCAAAAAAAACCAATGAAAACGCATTTAGCATACACAAAAGCACTAAATACGCATGTGATGAAACGTTTCATTTTGAAAATACGGCTGGCATCACACAACCATTTGATAGATATTTCGCAAACACTTCATATTTTTAATAACAACATTAAACCAACACTACTGATATACTTACCTTGAGTATGTGTTGAGTAGTTGGCATAGAAACACAATAAACTCACTCGATAAAAAAAACTTTTGGAAAAATTTTTACCACTGTTTTGGAAGAGCACCACAATGTAAGTCTGAACGCTTCTGAACGAATATATTAGATTAAGAACTAATTTTTTGTAATTAGATACTCCTGCAAAATTTGTTAAAATGCATGCATATACAAGTATGCAGAAAGCTACTAATATTGCTTAATATTGCAGCATTTTCATTTTAAAAGTATCGGAAAAATAAAAATTACGGAATGACCATCTCCGATTTGGGATTTTTAAAGGTTTTTTCGAAGCTCTACTTCGAAATTAATTACCAAAAACTTCCCAAAACTGTTTTTGGATTGAAGTCCGGATGAAGTTTGGATTACCTTTCCAACGGTGGTTCAAACTTTGTCTATAGACGTTAAGATGACCATATATCATTAACCCATTGAGTCCGCCACACCGATTTTTATATTGTTTAAAAGGTAATTTTGGCAGCTTTAACCTGTTATAAAAGTTCACAAAGTTCATGTATGGACTTGAAGTCTTACATTTCAGGTTTGATATTTACTGTACACTATGAGTATGAAATACGACTAAATGAATGAAAACCTCCGATACAAAGTGACTTTATGAAAACAGTAAAATCTCTTAAACTTCCACAAAGATTGATGATTGGACATACAATTTTTCATGTTTTTATATTTAATATGCACCAAGCTGAATAAAAACTACGCCTATGTCCCATAAAAAGTAACTTTTTTAAGACAGTAAAATCTCATTAAATTTCACAAAAATGAATGTATGGATTTGAATTTTTGCACTTAAGGTTTGACATTTAATATGCATTATAAGTAGTAAATTCAAACAAATTGATTGATAACAACGCCTACCTCCCATATAGAGTGACTTAATGAAAAGAGAAAAATCAATTATTATAATCAATTGAAACTCTTAACATAAGCTTTAATTCTTAATATGCACCCTGAGTGGGATATTTGAAACAATCAAATTAAAACTCAGCTTACCTTCCATGCAAAGTAACGTCATTTATGAACAGTAAAAACTTCATAAGTTTCACAAAAATAAATTTATTGATATAATATCTTACGCAAAACATTGATACTTAAAAACCAGGCCTATTCCACAGTTACATGCTCAAAATAATAAACCCATCAAAACTTACATGATTTTAATTGTGAACTTTTTAGATCAAGTAAGTTTGAAGAAGGCAACAACGACAACAACAACTCTGTATAGAGTCAATCACATACCAGGCAATCTAAAATATTCGTCAGCTCATTTAAGTGGCTTTGGAGTATTTGAACTTCAAAACAGACGAAGATAATTCCTTAACTTAATTTAAGCTCGTATACACGTTTAAAAATCTTGGAAATTTAAATTTTGCATAAACTAACTTATATTTAAAACTCTACTGTACTAAAACTGAAGCCAAAAAATATTACAGCGTTCTTTTTAGCTTTAATTTATGTACAATTATTTTTTTTAATACAATTAAGATTTTGGACCCGTAAAAAGTTAGCCTGACAGTTCTAAAACTCAATATTAGGTGATTCTGTTTATATGTTTGTTTATTGCTTTTTTTACGTTAAGTGCAATAGCCCAGTGGTTAGACTAGTGAACTTACAAGGTGGATGTTGAGGGTTCAAATCTCATAGTGTTTGTTAATGTTTTTTTTTAATATTTTAATCCAATCCTGTACCAAATTTAGAACCAAAACTGTATTAAGATAATTTATTAGTATGTTGCAAATACTACACTTGAAACCAAAGCTGGTGTGAACTTATATGTGTTACAGAAAATTTTAAATTTTAGTACAAACTGAGTACCAGCATTAATTGCAGCACATCGAATCTCTCTAGTGTGTTGAAACTTTTTACAAGAGAACTTCGTCACTGTGGGGCATAGTCTCAAGCCATTCCTTGGTAAGCACTCCTAGCTGCTTAGCGACAATCATCATTCAATAATAAAATATCAATTAGTGTATACATTTTTGAAGTACCCAAAATGTCATCTCTATGCAAATCATAAAACTTATGTTTGTATACATGTCTATAATTAAAAATTTTTGTGTTAACTTGGTTGTAATTCATTTAATTACATGGACGCTAGAAACTGCATATTCTTGCACAATGTGATTTATACACAAACCCCTAATTACCTATTTGTAAAATTTCAATTCTGTAGATCAACTAGATATATGAATCTTATCATACCAGTACATAATCTTTTGAATTCAAGCAGACTTTTTTTTTTGTTAACGCGATTAGAATATGGAACTCGCTGCCTTTAAGAATCAAAATTATCTCAAATAAACGCAACTTTCAGCATGAAATTTTCCGATATTTCTTTTAATCTCTATTTCTTTATAACCTTCTTCTTCGTTATTTATCATCATTAATCATTAGGATTATTGTTACTTTTTTAATAATATTTCATTAGTTCGTTTATTCAAACTTTTGATCACTTCCTCCAGTTTTAAGTTATTATTTAAAATTTTTTGATCATTTTAAGTCATATTTATTTGTTGTTTATTAAAAGTTGTTATTTTTTTGATTCTTACTGCATTTAAAAGACTCTGTCTTATATGTCAACACTATTTTTTAAATAAATAAATAAAAAATAAATAACAACTCATGGTAAAGTATTCATTAAGTTGGCAACTTAACTAGGGTTAAAATTAACTAAAATATACAGAAAACATTAAATACTACAGAATAATATTAGGAATAAAATTAATTATTACAACTAAATAAAATAAAATAAAATGTGCACAATGACGTGCTCAGCTGAATATTGCTACGCCAATCTCAATGACTACTGAGAAAAAACACACCCTCTCTTAGTTATGTATACTACAAGACATTAAATCACACTTGTTTCTTTTATAGCTATTTGAAAGCCTGTCAAATTTGATGTCTTTTCTTATCATTAACAGTTTCTCTTTCATCTTTTTATTCTTATTAACTTTTTTCTGTTTTTTTCTGGTTGGTTTATATCAATATTTATTTTATATTATTTTTACTTCAAAGCCGGAGTTAGTCAAACGTAAACAAACACAATTTATCTTACCCAATACCGCTCTTTGTCCCCGCAACCGCATGCAACTACACACACACACACATGCGACTGCCTGCAAATGTTTGCATGAGTCTTTAAAAATGATCAAATAACGCGCGCAATTAAATTGAAACTTTTATCTATGCCTAAGAAAATGGCGCAGATACACAGCCACGCATGCACATACACAAGCACACACATCATTAAAGAGAATATTAAAAAATACTTACAAAGATGAAAGTTAATTTTAATCATATGACTTTTACGTGGAAAAACAAACGCATAAATTTGCTCATTTGAGATACTTAAAAAGGAAAAAAAAAAAACAGAAACACAGAAAAAAGCTACCTCGGGGCAGCAACGACAGTTCCTAATGATGTTAAATATGAGCTGCTGTTCGTTGTTTGTAGTTATTTTTGTTGTTATTGTTTTGTTATGCATTTACGGCTTTAAATAAATTTTCATTTTCTTAATTTAACGCATTATCGCGTTGTTTTTCTTTTCACCTGTTTTCTTTACTTTTTTTTGTTATTACCTGTATATTCCATGTGTATGTATATTTGTTTAAACTGTTCGCTGCTTTAGTTACACTACTAGTGGGCTCAGAAGATACGCCAATCTTTATACCCCAACCTCAATCAAAATTGTTATGATGACGATTTTGCGCTTTGCTTCAATGCCTTGCTTTAAAGCGCCTCATAACGCACCTGGTGTTAAATTGCCTCGGGCAAAAAGTTAATTAGAAATTATATACGCGCGTATAGGTGTAAAGGTGCAACAGTAAAACAACAACAACAACAACAGAAAACAACAACAAGTAAAATAAAACACAAAAATACATTTTAGAACATAAAACAAGACACATACGCATTCAGATAGATGTATGCTTGTATGTTTGCCTTGGTTGCACACATATCTACACAAACATAGAAAAACCACACACACAATACATTGAAACAATGCACTGACAATACAAGCCTAAGTAACAAAACGTGTTTTTATATTAATTCAGCGCAAATCCCTTAAAGCCACGAATAGGCAGATGAATGCGTATACAGGGTCATACATGCTGTTATTTATATACAATGAAAACTGAAAGAACGCATTTGTACAGTAGCGGCACACAAGTATGTGTGAAGGGCAACACAATATCTATAGGTAAAAAGAAATTGTTTTGTTCTTTCTTAGATTGAGTGGTTAACGCTTCTGTGGGCACTTTTTATTCCTTTAAGAAATTTAAGAATTTCGGAAAACCGCTTTTCCCATTTTTGTAACCCATTAATGGCGTTGAGTTTAGCTTTTGAAATTTTCAGCAAAAACTTGTATTAATATTAGACGGAAAACTCTGAAGTTTAAAAAAAATCTAAAGGATTTGGGTGTGGCGAGGCACATGATTATAAACGCATAAGGCGTCTGTATGTAGAGAAATAAAAAAAAATCTAAAAAAAATTAGAAAAAATGGAAAATTTTCATTTCGTAGCGTAGGCGTTCCACTTTAACCTAATGCACTTTTTTAAACAAAATAACGCACCTGAGTGGCATTGTTCACTTTTTTAAATACTGCACGAACTTGCGCGAAAAGTACACTAAAATGTAAATTTTATAATTTTTTTTGGAAAAGCATACTTTTGGCCTTCTCTTACTGTTCTCTTACTATAAAGCTTTTGCTACAGTGGCTAAGGATTTTTGAGGAATTTTTAAAAAATACTTTTATAGCGTATGATATATCATACGTTGTCATTGATGGGTTAATGGTCCCTTATAAACTCAAAAATGAAGTATCAAAAGATAAGATAGCCTGGAAAAATTTGAAAATACTCGATTTTTTTTATTTTAAGCACCTGGCCTGCTGTAACTTTAAACGCGCTTATCTTAAAACCGAAATTTTTAAGTTGGCCGGAAACATAACTCAGACAACTTTCAACCGATTCACTTAAAACACTTTGAATATGTCTTGAAAAAGATGCTCTGTATGGAAGTACGTCAATCTGTTTTTATATTGAAGAGTTAATTTGTTATAACCAAAAATCTAATGATTTTTTAAGCAAATTGTACACTTTCCACTTTAGAAGTGCGCCATTTGGCTGAAAATCAATATATCTAAAAAATCCTACATACTTCTATAGCAGATATTATATATAATCGAAAAAAATGCATTGGTTTATTATAATTCAAAAACTACAGGAGCTATTTCTCCGGCCGTGGAAAAAACGGGGACGTCACACTGTGGTTTATTTTTGGAAAGAAGTTTTTTTTTTCAACTTCAAAAACACAAATATCTAGAAAATCTCTGCGTTAGAAAAATGTTCAAATAATTAAAACTTCATTCACAAAATAACAAAAAATTTCCAGTTATTTTTTTAAAAATCACGAAAGTCATGCAATTTTTGAGTTTTAAAATTGTCTAATTTTAGCCTTGAATTCCGTAGAAATCTTACTCAAAAATAATTACTTACTTACCTTAATTACGTCGGTTTTTTTTAATGATTGAATGAAAAACATTTATTAAAATATTGACAAAATTTTCACTCATAAAAGAAAAATATAAAACTAAGCTTGCGAGGGTTATCTCTTTATAAGCTCAGCTTAGCTCACCAGACTTAGTCAATGTACAGACTAGAATGCCTACTTTTCATTTGAAGTTGTTAATAACACTGCGTGACACGATTTCGGTACCTAAAAAACTGATTGCTATTATAGTTTTCTATAAATTACAGTATGTAGGCAGTGGATGCCTTTTGTTTCTATCACGTCTTGTTTCTGAGGTACACACCGATAATCTTTTTTAAACGACCCATATTAATAAACATCGTCGTCATTGAAAAATAGGCTTGTTTCACATTTTGATCTTTTAGATTCACTATTTATGAGCGAAATTGTAGTGAGTTAAAAGTAGTTACATCCTTTGAAAAAATTCACCAAACAAGTTTTGATACGTGTGTGGACAATATATTATATTTTTAAGTTTAAAGGAAAAACGTATCTGAAAAAGTACTTCCCCTACATACAAAACTTGGCTTAATGAAGAATTTTGTGTAAGCAGTGGATAAAAGTAGTGAACGATTTTTGTATCTGAAGTCTGTTTTTTACAAAATTAAGTGACGCAAAGCGAAAAGAAGTCATATTTATTGGTCCTCAATTACACCTATTAATGAAAAACCAAAATTACGGTCAAATACTAAGTCACAAAGAACTATGCGCATGGGCATTCTCAGAGCCAAAAACTATGCATATAAAAATATGGGTTGCCTGCTGTCTTTAAAGATTAATTTTCTTCATCCACATTTATCACTTTTCCTTTCAAATCTTGAAGCTATGAGTAATAAAAAAATCGGGAGAGTGGTTTCACCCGGATGTGAAAAGACTTGAAGAAAGATTTCAAGGTCTTTATGTAAGGATATTACTGCTGGTGATTAATGTGAGTAGAAACTCCTCAACATAAGAGAAAACGTTAAATATTTTTTTATTTTTTGTCTACAATGTATACATTTTACCTCATATGTTATATTTGAATGTGTGCAAATATATTAATAACAACTTCTGTTGTCAGTCTTACTTGAAATATTTATAATTAAATAAAACAACATGTATATTGGATGTTAACGTTTTAATTTTTTTACTGATAATTGTTAGTTACTATACCTAAAAAACAGTACGTGATAGAAAAAAAATAAGTATGAGTTCCTATTAAGCGATGTATATGAATAAATAAGAAAGAAAAATTCAAGTGGGTTTTATATTTCTTTTTTTAAATTTGCTACGCAGTGTTATAGTCGATTTTATTTTCCAACCCGAAAAAATGTTTCATATAAAGTGTTTTTAATATGCATATCAGAGAGGAAAATAAGAAGTTTTCAGAAGATCCGCAGGTTTTTTTTCTGGAAGATCCGAAAATCAGTTGTTCAAAATTTTTGTACAAGAAAAAGAAATTGATAAAGTATATTGTTATTATTTGATGTTATATTTTATTCAACGAAAAAAAGAACAAGCTAAAACATAATTTTTTTTCAATAACATTGCTTTATTGAATTCGGGATTATATTACTCTTTGGTTCCTTATGTAGCCAGCAGTGGTGTTTTGTTGCGTTGTGCTAGTTGAACACAAAAAGAGAAGAGTAAAGAGCAACATGGATTTTATTGAAACTTTTTTATTGAAAAGTATCCATTTTGCTAAAAAATTATTTTATAGATCCTTTTCGCATTTATGGTCTCATTTTTATTTTATACGATGAATAATAAATTAATATATCACTTCACAATCGTGTGCAAATGGTCTTGCATCATAGCATTTGCAAAAGAGTAGAGTATTTTTTGTCTATACACTAATAAAATATACAAAGATGTATTTACTATACTTTGGCAAATATTCAATACTAAATCCATAGTTAAAAGCAATAGTAATAAAACTAATTTTCTGTTTTTATTTTTGTTAGTTTGACCTTTATACAAACCTAAGCAGCTCAACGGATTTTGCTCAAACTAGGTATACATAGTTAGTGTATCTTAGATTAAATTGTTAAATAGACATAGACATTTTTTTCAACTAATTGTAATTTTTTTATTACAAAACTTTTTTATCTGAGTTTTTTGTGTAATAAATTTTAAAAGATTTTTGTTATTTTGACTTCCAAAAAAAATCTTCGAAATTGTACAAATATTTAGTACAACGACTTTTTAGTAAAACATCGTTATCTGAAAATGAGAAAAAAAAAGACATGAAAATCATAGTTTAGACTTTAGATGCAAATTTCTCCGCTGTTTATAAATAAATTTCATTCAAATTTTTTTGTTCAAAAGTTCAATAAAAGTTCTTTACAAAAATAGTTTAAACTGTGCCGTTAGGTCAGTTAACAAAGGTTTTATGATTTTGTCAAAAAAAGGTCCAAAATATTTACTTTTTACTCAAAAATTGTTTTTGTTGTAAAAATTAAATCAAGTAAAAATTACATATCAGACTACTTTGCAAATGTAACAGCATTTATTAGCAAAAATTCTTCCAGCTTAGCGCAAAAATAATTTTACTGTTTTTGTCATCAAAACCACCAACTTTGACTTTTTTCGCGAAATTTACTTTTTTCAAAATGTTGTTTTTATATTTTTTGCAAAAAATTCAAACCTCAAAACTAATTTATGTGAACAAATTACCCCAATATCTCTTTCCAATCAAAAGTTATGGTTAAAAATCTATTTTTTCACACCAGACTATTAATAAAACTGAGTTTTGTTTTAAAATACTCTATATCCTTTGAACGCCCTTTGAAATATGTTTGTAATTACTCCCCACCCCTTCCCCTCCTCCTCTCCCTTAAATATTTTTGTATCAAAAAGTTCAATATATTTTTTAATATAAATTTTTTTAGATGTCAAAATATCCGTATCTCAAAAATCTATTGAGTCCAACCATAATTTTTATATTGTTGGAAATATAACTTTGCTCGCTTTAAGATTATGTAAATACTTCAATTGTTTTTAAAATATGTTTGTCGTGGCCCTTCTTTGAATTAAATTAACTCACTACAAGGGAAAAACCAAAATTTTCCAAAAATTTTTTGGAATAAAGTCTATTCAAATACCTTTTTAACGGTAGCTCAAACTTAAATTCAACATATTTTTCATTATTACAGAATTTAAAAAACATTTAGTCGAGAAGTGTACATTAAAATGTTTATATAAATGACTCTCGATTATCACCGGGTGTATTAGCTAGTTAACTATACATATGAGTGAAAATTCGTGAAACTAGCCCCCTAAAATAAGAAGTCGTAATTTTTATATCTATTCATTTCTGGCATTAGTTTTGCTCTAGCAGTGCACGTTTATATAAAAAAGGTCCTAAATTCCTTTGTAAAAAATTCCCAAAGAAAAAATAAAGAAAATCGAAGATGTGAATGGGTAAAGTGCACACACTTTTTTTTATAACTTTTCATGTCGGATCCGAAAATCGTCCAGGCAACATAGGTTTGCAAATCGACCCAGCCTATTGCATATATTTCATTTACCAAAATGAAATGGAAATATGTAAAATTAAGAACATTATTTCGTAAAAGAGAAAATCATAAATTTACGTTATTTTTGACCATATATTATTATTGCGTGCAAAACTAGACAAATTTTCCAAAGACTCTAATTTTGGTAAATGGGGTTTACATTTAATTACATTATAAATAATTAAAAAAAATATTGAGATCTGTGTTTATATAAATATTTGTTTGCAGGATATTTTTTTGCCCGTTTTGCAAACGTATGTTTCGAGAAATATGAGTTTAAAGTTACTAGTTAAAGTTACCCTAGCGCACCGGATTTGAAGTGCTATAGAATCTGTATTATAAACGGGATTGATTTGAAATGCTTTTAATATGCTTAAATAGTTGTACAATAATAAACAATTTAAAAAAAAAATCAATTTTAAAAAAAATTTTTGCCTAAAACCTCCCTTAAGTAATGTATTATAATATTGAAATGTTATATATATATTTTCAAAAAATATCGATCTCTAACCCCTATTCCTCGTAATACCTTAACTCTATTAATCAAAAATTTCAATATTTTATTTAACTTGAATAAATAATGTGGCTTGGAAGTTGAAAAATTGCCCCCCATCGACCTAAGGCACTGATTGAAGAATTACATCAACAACAATAAGCCGTTGATGCACTCTTCCCTCCACAGCTTCTTTTACGGTTGGCCGGAAGTTTCTGCTACACCATGAAGCCAATTCGCGAAGCTTTATTACTTCATTTGATTCCTGAGCCAAGGCTGAAAACCTGAGCTTAATTACAATTTATTGCTCGCATGTGTGGAATTAATATCATGTGTCTATGTGTGTATATGTGTTTGTGTGTCTGAGTTGTTTGCGCTGCAATGTACATGCGTAATCTTTGTGTCCTTTCTCTTCATTTGCAACAGCTATAAAATACAAAGCAAAAAAAATAACCCTGACAAACAAAGCCTCACAAATTCTCATTCATTACCTGAATGGAATTTTATATGCAAGCAATCTAGCAACAAAAAGAAAGAAGATGAAGCAACACCAACGTCAAAAACAAAAGAAGAACGCACATGACCAAAATTAGAATGACATTAATTTGAGCTGGATGACGGCGGCGAGATTTTATTTTTTTTCCATTTTTATTTTATGTTCATTTTATTTATTTTTTCTTCTGATCTGATGTCAAATTCTGCAAAAGAGTACAGCGTAGTGTAGTTACCGTTATAAATGACATGTACAGCTGTATTGCTACTCCTACGCGCTGCATGGTCTTTGTTAATTATATGCATTGTCTAAACTGCGTTTGGCTTTTATCATTCCGTACACGTAACCAGCAGTATTCAGTGCGACAATAAATCTTACGGCTAGGATTTATTATGCAGCTTAGATGGATTTGCGCAATTCGGCAACAAAACAGAATATATAGCAATACTTTGCTATAGAACAAATTAATTTGTTCAAAACTTTAATAAAAATTTACATTTAAAATAGTAAATCATTTGTTCACAATTTGTTGGCCTTTGTAGTCTAGTGGAGAGTGCGCTAGACTATCAACCCTGAGGTCCCTGGTTCGAATCCGGGCTTGGGCATGGTTCTTTTCACTTTCTTTGTTCTTTCCTACATTTAAGAAATATGGAAAACTAAAAAGTCCCCAGCTAAATTGTGGACAATGTGGAATTAAAGGACAGGAACAACTAAGGGCAGGAAATGCTTGCCGAGGTTAAGGCATAACACGTTTGTGTCGCCTAATCAATAATTAAATAAATAAATAAATAAACTGGCCATTTCAGCCCTTGGAAGGACTTTGACCTAGATTCTATTGATCAATTGTGTTGTGCGTGTTATTAAATGTTTGCTCACAAATGACCGAGAACTGGACCTACGTGTTTTATGCCGACTCCGAACGGCTTATGTTCTCAAGAAGCTTAACATGGCAATTTTTACTCTCTGAGGTTTGCCATTGTCTGCAGAGAGGTGACGGCCGAACAGAAAAATTAATTCAATTGAAAAAACTTTCTGTCTGAGCTGGAATTGAACCCGGGCTACCGCAGTTCTTTAGCTTAGGGGCCACGCACTCTACCCACTAGGCTACGGCCGCCACTAATTAACGTATGGATTTAATCAATTCCTCCTAATAATCTATCACTTTCCTTTCAGGTCAAAGACCAAAACTTGTTTGTATAAGATGCATGCCTTGATTTTTTGATCTTTAAAAAAAAAATATTATTTATAAATAATTTCCAGATCCATTACATTAACTCTTTACATACCTGAGTTGTTCCCATATAAAAATTGGACAATAATAGTAAGAGTGCTCCTATGATAATGCAATTTTGTATGCTTAATTAGTTTAAGCCAACAGAGAAAAATTTTAAAAATTGTTGAAACCGTTAAGACATTAGGGGTACGTCCCTTGGACCTATATTAATTTTTTACTCAATTTTGTTTGTAAATTTTTCTTTTTAAGCATTTATTAAAAAAATATATATATATTTTTTTGGGACGAAATAGGAAAATAAATTGCAGTTCCTGGTTATATAGAATCTATAATAAAATATTAAAAAATGGCACTTAATTTTATAGGATTTGTTTTTTTTATCGAAATTTGTCAATTTCTAAAATTTTTCATTTCTTAATATCATATACTAAAATCTCTTATATATATATAAAATTCTATATACATGCTAAGATTTCTTAATTCTATTTAAAAATTCAAATATTTTTAATAATAAAAAATTACTTGAGTGAGTTTTATCAAAAATCAAATTTTTGACAATTATTTGTTTAAAGTACCAACAACGAATTGAACAAAAAATGAATGTTTTTAAAAAATCTCAACTTTGAAGTATCATGGCATTGCCAAAACTGAGTCTTTTCATAAAATATTTTGTTTTTGTCTTTTCTATGCAATTACCTGTATATTGATAACAATATTTTAAGGTGTCGAGTAATGAAAAATTATGATTTTTATCGATAGCACAGCACACTTCGCTTTTTTAATTTTAAGATGACATTTGGGTTTTATTTTTTTTTTTTTTTTTGTTAAATTTTATAAAAAATATTATTATTCGTCAGATTATATAACATGTATTATGAATAAAGCACTTAAAACTTGATGTATTGTATGTTTTTTTATAAAATTTGTCAATATTGAAACTTTTTTAACAAAAATAAGCTCATTAAAACCCAAAAAATAAAGTCAAGTTTATGCAATAATAACTACGAGGACAAAGTATATTTCAAGGTTTTGTTTTTTGGACTTTTTTATGTCTTAATCGCTATTGAATTGATTATAAAAAAGCAATAAAAAACGTTGATACATAAATATAGAAAAATTGTTTAAATATGACTGTAAACTTTTCAAGGGATGAAAATTTAAGTAAAATTTAGTAGTAAATATCCAGCTAATTAAGCATTATAAAAGTCAAAAACTATTACTATCATAAAATATTGTACTTCTACCTTCTGTTTCTGTAAAAACCTGCTGCATCTAGCTGCTATTAAAAAAACCGCTTAGTTTGAAAAAAGTGCCCTAAAATGCACTGATTTCCAACAGAGTTGGGCGTAGTACACTAAATGCTGAGTGCACTAGGCCTTTCACTAGCACTAAAATATATTAAAAGAAATTATATTTTTCACTATTTTTTTACCAGCTTAGTGATAGTGTAATCATCTCTTCACTCTAACTTAATTGAGTGGTAGTTACTAAATTTCCACTACACTCAAATAGTGCAAAATTTGAGCAGTCACTGCATAAAAGCTGCAAATGCAAGTGTTTCCACTCAACTTTCAAATATGACCGATTTTGAAACTATTTGAGTCAGACTCGAATTAAAAAAATCTATAGCAGAACTATTTTTCTAAGTGCATTACGCCTGTCTCTGATTTCTAAGACAGTTTGTTGGTACTTTTAAATTCTAAACAAAAAATATAAAATTCATAATTTAAAAGAACTTGTGACCTTGCTTTGTATTAGCAACCATTTTTTAAAAAAAAAATATTTTTTTTTAATTTGGTAATAATGTTTTATAGGAGATATATTTAAAAGTTATCCGATTTGAAATATTTTTAGCTTGACGCTTAAGTGAAGTTAAATAAACTTAATTTACTCTTTAAAAACATAAATAAACAATTTTGCGGGTTTTTCTTATTAAAAAAAAAAAATATGGTTTGTATGGAATTAATTTACCATTTGTGCAAAATTTCATGGCCCTAGCTTTTATAGTTTCTGAGATAATACAAATGTCATACTAAAATCGAAAAAAGCGCACTGTGCGGTGGTGAGAAAACTAAAGCACTTCTGAGGATTCAAATACCACTTTTTTAGGTAAATTTATGCTTTTATATAATTTAGAAAAATAACGTCAAGTACGAAAAAGAAACAAAATAATGTTAATTTTGCATGGTTTTACGATTATCCTACCTCACCTTGTATTTTTTTTTTTCTATAGACTCCTAAAACTAAATTAAAGGAAATAAAAATTTCATATAATTTTTACCGTTTTCTTATAGTGCCCCGGAATATATTGAATTCAATCATCAAACTAACACATCAACAAAAGCAAGAGTAAAAACATCATAAAAACCAGTTTTTAAATAATTTTGAGCACGTTGTGCTAGCTTGTGGCTCATATTTTTCAGCCAAAATCATCTCAAGCTGCTTGTTCCTAATTATCCTCTATAATCTCTCTCTGTTAGCAAAAAATAAATTTATAGCAATTACTATCAATTTGGTTATAGAAATGTGTTTGACAACAAACATCCACCCACTTGAGTGACATTGCATCTATGTCACTTATGTTTGAGTATGCGTGTGTGTTTTTATGTGTCTCAGCATTCGTGCAAATAATAAATGTAAATTGTTCGTTTTGTTTTTCATACTGAGTCACATTCAGTAAAACATGTCCGTCCAAAAGAGGCGCAACTGATTTTTAATTAAATTTTTTTTCTTCCTTATTTTTGCTTGTAAACATTTATGGTGTCTGTGTAGAGCCGACATTAAAATGTCACAACTGTCAGCAGCACAAGCACACAAACACGCATACACTTATGCTGCTGACACAAATCCTACACGAACGCTTTATGAGCGAGCGCATGAAATGCAGCGGCAGCAAAAGTGATATTATAACAACTAAAAATGCAACAAGAATGATAGCATTAAACAAAAAAACGGCTGCAAATCAGAGCAAATGAACGAAATGCAAATAAAAACACACTCGCAAACAGGCGAACAAACAGACAGACAGACAAACAGACACAACTTACAATAATGCGCTGGTGTTGGTTAATGTTTGTAGTTTTCACACATACAAACATGCTGGCACTAACACACATTGCATGCATGCACTCGAGTGAGCGTGTGTGTGTGTGTGTCTCTGTATGGTTGGGTGTGAGTGCGTTTGTAATTTTGTACACTTGCACTCGAATCTCTTGTCTATGCAAATTTTATGTTCATCTGTGGAAGCTGTATTTGTTTTTGTTATTTCTGTTGCTGTTGTTCTTGTTGTTGTTGTTGTTGTTTGTTCTTGTCTCTTGTTGCTCTTGTTGCTACTGTTCCGAATATTTATTCGCTTCTTCATTAGCTTAGTTTTCATGCTACTGCTGCTGCTGCCGCTTCAATGTCCTTGCTGCATCTTTTTAGCATTTTACATTTCGTCTGCGCTTATTTGCACTCTGCTGCCTCAGTTGAGCTCTATAATGGAAAGGGGGAGGGAACAGGGCAACATCGTGCCAAAGGATTCGCATAACATAGCATCACATCGCATCGGATAGCATTCATAAGCATAAACAAGTGCTTAATTGTATAGTAATGGTTAGTGTTGACAACAAAAAGGCATCAAGATATGCTGCGAGATGCCAGACCAGCCAAGGGAGTTCCAAGGACAGGTCAAACAAATGCAGGATCGAGGGGCAGAACGTCTTATGAATTAGCATTTAACTAAAATGCACTCACACTTGCGCACACAAGCAAACATTTGCATGCACACTTACTTGATTTAGTTAAATATTAGCACACATACACACAAACACACACACGCTCTGCCTCATGTGGACAAAGAGAGAGAGAGCATCGCACTCACACGCTGCAAACACATAAAACATGAAATCACAATCTTTGTCAACAGCGTCCTCACATGTCCTGAATTAATGTCATCACTTTGGCAGTCCAACATTTAAACGAGCAAACAAACATACATACGTAACGCACACATACACACACTTACACAAATATGCAGGCATGGCTATTACGTTGGACCTCATTTGACTATATGATTTTTTTGATGTTATTATTTTTTTAATTTTTTGCTCTAAACACAAATTCTAGTGTTTTGCGTGGCAAACCTTAAAAGCATTGTTTTCTATTTATTAACCAACATTATGTTTGTGTTTGTAGTTGTGTGTGTTGCAGACTCCCACATGTCCATTAAAGATATTCTTCATGTATTACATCTATGTTTTCTAAACTTATTATGAAGCTGTTTTTTACTTTACCCAAAAAACCATTACACTCAAACACACAAGTTCTGTATACAAAAACATGAAATAATTACGATGTTTTCACCACACATAAAAATACAGGGAAATTATGTGTGTGGTAAGCAACACATGTGCGTGGTGTCTACGATAGATATGTTGAAGGCAATTTGTTAAGAAAAAATAGGGAATTTCTTTTAAAAATTGACATGTAGTTTTTGGTTAAAAAAAAAAGTTTATGACCTGACTTTGTAAGATGAATATTATTATTTATTAAAAAATATGTATGATTCCGATCCTTGAAAATAGCTTGCTCTTTTATAATGGCACTTAAAGTTTCTAGTGTAAACTTGTTTTGTAAAGCTTTTTTTATTTAGATTTTTATAAACAATATTGTGCAATATAAAACTTTAGAGTGAATCTTACATGGGCTTATTATGGGTTCAACTAATAAATTTTAAAGCAATACGTTAAGCAAGACAAAAGGTCAGGAAAATTAATCTGATAAACAAAGAAAGTTTAAGCATAAGGGCGGGTTGATTTTTTTATTTGTTAATCGTATAGCAAAAACATAAACTACATAAAATTCTAAGAAAATTCTCCGAAGAAACCATGTATCTAAAATAAAATCCTAATCCGCGCCTCTCGACTTGAAAATTTATATGCCCCTTTTCTACACTCAAAATTTTTTACATTAAAAAAATATTCACCCAAGTAAAAAGGTTTGTATATAAATTTATATTTAATATTTTTATAAGGAACATAGATAAACAAGTCTTTTTTTTATAATGCAAATAAAAACAAACAAAAGAATTGTTTTCACTCAAACAATATTTCGGTAATTTTTCAGTAATTTTTTTACCACAAACAAAATTTTGTGTCATTAAAAGAAATAAGGTCTTTAATACATACAAAGAAGCAATTATAGAATACAAAGAAAACTTTACTTATTGGTTATATGTTAATTTGTTAAGTCTTTTTTATTCTCCATTCTAGGTACTTTGGCACGACTTTCAATAGTTACTACTATTTTATCTATATTTCTATAGATCAAATTAACTGGATTAGAGGTCATGTTTTTTTCCTGTTTTAAGAAGTATGTTTTGCATATTTTATTACAAAAATAAAAATTTTTTTTAATTATTCTTTGTTTTTTGCAAAACGCAGTTTAGGTAAAACGTGTTCTAACTATTTTTCATATAGAACGCAAATGAGAGAAGATGCAAATTAGGGTTCAACTGCTTTTTTGATAATTGAATATTTTGATAAGTCTCAAAACAAAACCTGTATTGCATAAACTATAATATAATAAAACATAATAGCTATATTTAAAAAAAAAAAAATTTAGCGAAAGAAGAGGGAAAAAGAATTTCAAGTCGAGAGGCGCGGATTAGGGTTTGATTTTAGACCTATGGTTTCTTCGGAGAATTTTCTTAGAATTTTATGTAGATTACGTTTTTGCTATAAGATTTTTCATTTTTTTTTTTTTTCATCCATACAAATAGTAAGCATATTTCAATAAAATATAATCAAGTGTTGCCAAGTCAAGGGAAATTTGACTTTTTGAGGTAATTTTCTTTCGTATTTTTCTCGTTAAAAAGCAAAAATATTTTAAATTCGCAAACTTTTTCAAAACATATGCAAAAATTTCAAAAAATAGTAAAAGTTAGCAAAGGATAAAAATGAAGTTTTTTTAAATCAACCAATGATTAATGAAATTAATTCCTTATTATTCCAAGGTAGGAAGGTCTTATAAAGAAAGCAAAAATTATATCTTTAAAATCTATATTTGTCAACTGCCGATCAACTCAAAAGATTAAAAAAAATTTTTGCGGTCATTGAACGCCCGTCAGGAACGAAGTTCCTTACGCTTTTACTTAAACACTGAAAGTATTTCGAAATAAAGTTTGTATATTGTTATATTTTCTTTATTATTTTTATGTTATTTAATTTTTTCAAGGCATAAAAGAATCAAATCTAAAAGTTTTATTTAACATTTGAGCACAAAAAATTTATTTAATGAAAATTAATATGCAAAATTCTTATTAGAGATGAAAATAGACAACAGCCGTTGCTAGCGATGTTTGTTTTATGACGCAACAATACGTTGCGCATTGAGCGTTCATTATGTTCCTCGAATAGAGCTGGAAATGATTGAAAAGTTTGATTGAAAACAGGACTTACTTCAGAGTATAAACAAACACATTTTTAAGGTCCACCTTAGAGTCAAAAAACTTTTTGAAATTCTTACATCAAACTCGAAATCAGCGACCAGCGCATCTATAAGGTAATAAAACAAAAACACACTTTTAGGGTTCACCCTAGTGTCAAAAAATTCTTTGAATTCTAACAAAGTTTCCGAAATCAGCAACTGCCAACAAATATACAAAGAGTTTAAAGAAAAATAAACACATTTTAGAGTCCACCCTAGCGTCAAAAACTTTTTTGAAATTCTAACATCAGATTCGAAATTAGTGACTAGCGTATCTACAAAGAGTATTAAGCAATAAAACACATTTTTAGGGTCCACCCTAGTGCAAAAATACTTTTTTGCAATTCTTACATGAGCGACTGCCAGCGAAGAGCATATAAAAAAACGCATTTCCAGGGTCGACCCTAGTGTCAAAAATACTTTTTGACATCAGATTGCACTGTATTACACACATTTGCTTCAGTTTCTATTTCTCAGAACTTAATTTCAATAAAAAATTCTCAGGTATGATTTAAAACAAACACACAAATAAAAATTATAAATGCGTTTTAACAAATTTCTACGTGTTAGAAACAGAAATACACAGGGAGAGAGAAAGAGAGAGTTGTGCACTCGCCTACTCGTATGTTAGTCTGATCTAGTGTTGCCACTTTTTAATGCCCAAATTCCTAAAAAATTCCTCAAATTTAATGAAATTCTTCAAAAAATTTTTTCGAACTATATTTTATTTATCAATTAAACATAAACAAATATATTTTTCCTACATATTTTCTTTCTTATTGGATATCTATATTAACCCTTTGAGGACGACAAGCAAACCGCTGTAAATTTAAAATTTTTTTTTTTGTGAAATTGTCATCACCGATGGCATATTTCTATTCAAAAATGAATTTGAAATTTTTTAAATTTTTTTGTTTCTTGTTTTGTAAGTATTTAAAAAATCCGGAAAAAACCCATCGGGGAAATTTATTTTTTACTTTTTACGAGTAGCTTCGTAAAAGTTTTGACATAATTGGGATGAGAAAGTATATCGTGTTTGCAAATCGTTTGTGGTACCTACAGTGATGTGCAAAGACATAGGGACACTTGTATTTTTATTCTTAAAGCTACATGAATTATATACAAGGTGCCCCAGATATAGCATTGATTCCCTTGGGTGTTGATTCTCCTTAATTAGGCAAGTAAGAAAATGCAAGGATGATGGTGACCCCTTCCCCTCTTTAGGAGCTAGAGAGGAAAAACTTACAAATAGGTATCATTATATTTTACTCCATATTTTATGTAACTCTTAGCCGATCTTCAAGTCAAGAGCATCTTGAAAAAGAGACTACATGACCATTAACTCAATGCTACAAAAGTCGTTTTCTAATCGTACCACAGTAAAAGCTAACTGTTTTACGTGTGGTAATTTTAAATAAAAAAATTGTTATGTTTGCATTAAGTACTCAAGTACTTTATCAAGTATTTTATCATAAAAAGGAATTGCATCACAAAAATTGTCAAAAAATGTATTTAAAATTCAAGATACTTATTATCAAACTTTAATTCAAAATTTTTTTAGAATTTATTGCTCATAACTTTCTTAATTGTAACTTTATACAAAATGTTTTATAAAAATCTTAATGTCAACTTGAATTTCTTTTCAACAAATTGTAAACTTTAGAAATCAGCTAATAGATACATTAAATGTGGAGTAAAATGTAACAACACCTATTTTTAAGTTTTTCCTCTCTAGCTCCCAAAGGGGGGAGGGGGTCACCCTCATCTTTGCATTTCCTCACTCGCCTAATCAAGGAGAATCACTACCCGAGGGAATTAATGCTATATCTGGGGCACCTTGTATATAATTCATGCAGCTTTTGATATAAAAATACACATGTCTCTATTTTTTTGCACATCACTGTATATCTGGAGTCTCTGATAAATCGAGATTATTAGGAAAAAAATATTTTTCGACTTCTTAGTTTTTTCTTTATCTTAAAATTAACACAATTCAAAAAATGTGGCACACGTTAAAAGGCACATTGATTTCCTAATCCTAATCCTTAGGCCTAATCCGTTAAGCTTAACTTTATGAAAATATCTCAAAAATTGTGCTCACACAACTTCAAAATGTAAATATGTTATTTTTCACCCATTCGTTGTCAAAGGGTTAAAACGCTCTGTGCGTTTCTTACAAAAAATGTAAGACTTTTTAGTTTAAACGTATGTTTTTGTTAAAAAATTATAGTTCGAAGCATAAATTATACACATATCTGGAACTTTATTTTTCCAATGCAATTTTTATTTGATTCAAAGAGCATCACCATTTTTATTAATTCCTTCTTTAGTAGCAAGAAATGATAAAACTTTTTTGTATCAAGTCGGTTTCTCAAACTAGTGGTTTTATTTACTAAATACTTGCTCAACTGGTACATTATAAAGAAAAGCACAGTTATGATATTACTTTTTCTAAATTTGAAAATACAAATGTATCTACTGGATTTTTTATATTAAAACCCCGTTTTTAATACGATTCGGGATCTAAAAAATAATCGAGATAAAAATAAACTCCACTCATTAACGAGATCTTAAGAAGCCAAATTTGATTGAATTTATATGCTTTTTTGCTGGCTTTTACTTGAAAGAGTATTTTAAAATGTCTTTAACCCAATAGGGACGATGTTGTAATATGGCATTACTTAGTAGAATTTCGCAAAACTAACGGTATCACATAAAAATTAGTCAAAATAAAAATATCTTCAAAACTAGCCCATGTGTGAAAAAATTGTCCCGCCTTTAAAGAGCTAATCGATAATTGCTACAATAGAAATAATAGTCAATGCAAACCTTTGCTTCCGATACAAATGTATTTATTTTATGTTTAAACTTATTTTAGCTAAAACCGTAAGCCAATTATTAAGTACGTTTGCACTTGTTTCAATTTTTTTAATAGTGACGGGAAAACGCATTCGGATAGTTCAGCATTCAGTGTTATTTAAAGGTATGTTTCTACTAGCCAGGAAAAGTTTCTGCCAAAGTTTTTTATAAATATACTTTAAAAAAAATGCAAAAATGTTTAAACTCTTCAAAAATTCCTTAAAATAAAATCCCTCAAAAATTAATCACAGTCACTTTTGAGGAATTACTCACAAAGTGGCAACACTGGTCTGATCGAATCTCCCCAGTAGTCCAAGTCTAAAAGAAAGCTTGAATGAATCCTGCACGATTTTTCTTCTTCTGTAACGAAACATGCTGATTCGTTTATACATTTCGTTGACGAAAATCTCATATAAAAGTTCCAAATTCGTACACTGTTTGAAAACTTTTTGCTTTCGATGAACGAAAAAAGACCGATTTGTTAAGGAATTATCGACAAATCTATCTCATGCAGTAAGTTTCTTAAAGAAATCATCATGAAATATTCGTGCACGATGCCTAAGACTGCAGGGTCAGTACTCGCACGCACACACACAGCGCACTCGCCTGATACTTTGTAGTCTACTCGATACTCGCACGCATACGCAAACAGCAATCTCACTGTTACGTGACGACTTCGTTCCAAAAATCCCTAAGATAATGTTCTTATTGTAATGACATTTTTGTTAGAAATGAGTGCGAAAATATATTATCAATTTTCAGTTACGAGAAATTGTTTGCAATTCTACCTTGAAACTGTGATTCAAAGATGAATCATTAGTCTTTTAAGGATGAGGCTATTCTACAGATAAATGTTTGAACGCAGAAGTTTCCATAAATGATGATAATATATACAGTAAGCAAATTGTCTTGGTTCTTAAAAAATTAATCCACCGTCACAATAAATGAAAAGAGTACTTGCAAGTTTATAATGTAGCATCAAATTTGTAATTAATTCATTTCAGTGACTTCAACACTAAATCTGAGCAAACATTCTCTATAGTTACGATAGTTAAATGTAAAAACCAATCATAATTGGTTTGATATGTTAAAAAGTATTTGTAAAATATTATCGTCTTCTGAATCAAAAAGTGAAGATATGTACGATTTTAATGTAAAAAGAAAATTATATTTACTAATAAAAGTAAAAATAATAATTATACATTGAAAATGTAAGTAAAATATAGTCACGACTTAGTTAATTTATTTTTGAAATTTCTCAAGCAACGTCACGCGATTCTCTGTCACACACGAGTCTCTGTTATAATTATGTTTCGATTCTCGTTTGACACGTTTTTGTGTACAAGAGCAATGATAGTTTCTATTTTTTGTGTTTTTTGTGTACTTAGAAGAAATGTTAAAAATTAATAGGACCAGCTTCACAGATTTTTTGCTATTTTTGTCGGATCGTCCGTTGCGTAACTCGGTCAACTGTCTGTCGACTTTATTGATGCACTCGCAGTAGTATTGTTCGCTTAGCTGACTAAATTGACGTTTAATTTTTACTATATTAAATGCTATTCTGCACAACATCTCTTCGTCACAACATCTCTTCGTGAAAAATATACAAAAGTTTTTGGTACACGAGCAATGATATATGTGCGTTGCAGTGTGGAATTGAAACTTTATAGCAGGGTTGTTATAAATGCTTAACACAAATCGAACACAGAACAACCATGCAATAGGGGCATCCATGATTCAGTACCCTTGCCAGTGCAAATGGAAACTTGTGCACTTTACAAAAACAAAATACACGTACGTCAAAAATCTGCACAACTGCATTTCTACTAAAACCATAAGCTTTAGGACTTGAGCAGTTTTGCACATTGAAAAATTTTATAGCTTTGAAATAGTGATGCAAGCTTTGACATCTTATATACCAATTTTTTAATGAATATATAGTATAATGAATTAATGCAAAACGTATAATTCGACTAATTATTTGTGCTCATGTATGCACAGTTCCTCAATGAATTGATCGAGCTTTTTCTTATGAAATAAAAACATATTTAATATAAAAATAAAACTTTTGATACAAATTTATGCCATAAAATTTTATTAAGTCATAATATATTATATAACATCTTAGCCAGTCCTTACTTCATTTGAACAAAACAAAAATAAAAATGAAATAAAAAATTCAATGCATTATTTTAAAACATTATTTAAATACTTTTATTCGTCGTGGCATGCTGTTCACTAAATTTTGACAGGTTTCTGGTGGGATATTATACCAAGCACTCTTTACTGGGATATTATACAACTCTTCTAAATTACCAGATTTCCCAATCATTGAAAGTTTGAGTACTCCCCAAAGATGTTCAATGGGGCTTAAATCGGGTGATTGAGGTGGCCAAGACAACACTTTGAAATCATTACTCCGGAGCCAGGTTTGAGATACCCTAGCGGTGTGCTTCGGGTCATTATCTTGCTGCAAGTTAATCCGGAGCATGAATGCTAAGAATATTCAAAGATCCTCTGAGGTGTGTGCTTAATATATCAATGTACGATGATGAAGTCATTCTACCTATTATTCTATGTACCTTTCCTATGCCTGCGGCCATCACACATCCCCAAATCATAACGGAACCTCCAACAAATTTTAAAATTGGTAACACATGTCTGGGCTGCAATTTTTCGGCGGGATTTCAGAACACCTGCCGCCCATCTGAGCCAAGGTGATTTATTTTACTTTTATCGCACCAAACCACTTTTGCCCAGTCATCACATGTCCAGTCTGCGTACTTTTTAGCAAACTCCAAACGGAGTTTCATGTGCCTCTTTGTTAGCAGTGGCTTTTTAATCTTTGCTCTTCCTTTCAACCCTACGGAGCGTAATGTTTTGCGAACAAGTTCTGCCGAGACGCTGGGGTTATGGTTGCATCGTAAGTTTTTTTGTATTTCGACTGCACTTTCAAATTTGTTGCTGCGAATATTGCTCAGAATAAGGCGTTGCATGGAATCCGAGAATTTTTTTTTTTCTTCCGGCTGTATTTTTTGGGTCCAAAATGCCTTTTTTCTAGCGATATTTGCTGACTGATGCAACCGAACCGCCAATTTGTGCTGAAATTTTTTGGTGCAATAGTCCTTTCTGCAAGAACTCTATTATTAGTTTTTTTTTAGCTGAAGTCAAATCTTTAGCTTTTGTTTGGCTGAAGCCAAACATTTGTTGTTTGAAACAATTTTATTACAAAAAAATCTGTTAAAAATTTAAAAAATTATGAGCGATTCTTTGTAAACCAAGTTACATTACTTATTTTATGAATATTTTTACTTTAAATATTAGTAAATTTGAAAAATTATTTCTTTTGCCACACACTCAATAAATTGATCGCGTTACGTCGTTTACTGATTTCACTAAACTGTGCAATAACAAAAGAAGAATTGACAAATATTAGTTCTAAGACTTGCAATAACATCATAATGCATCAGAATAACGGTAATCTGTTATTGTTTCAATGTTGTTGTTCAGGATGCATTATCACATTGAGAGTGTCTCAGAAGGCTCGTTCAATTTATTGAGTAACTGTAAATATATTAATATTTTGCTTAAAGCAGAGAGAATATTCTTTATTTATTCTAAGAAATAAGCATGAGATATCTCTCATATATTATACATCACTAATTGTAAATTTGTAAATTGTTATTTATATTCAATCGAAGATTGATGACAAAAAAAATCAAGCGCTTATCAATTGCATTCTTTATTAAGAAATTAATAATTTTTGTTTCAACTCTCTCTCTCTCTCTCTTTCTATCTTTTTCTCTGTCTCTTGCACTAAAATCTTCCTAATTCTTTATTTTCAGAAGTTCACTTCTGTACTGTATACATGCTGTACTAAAACATTTTTTCTTTTAAATTGTTGATCTCATTTTTTTGTACCTCATCAAATGTTCTGTAACAGGTTTTGTTTCTGTTTAAAAAGATCAAAAAGAAAAATTTTTATTGAATTTGTAATACATTCTAAATAAATTCTGTAAATAAAAGTAAAACAATTTTAAAAACAGAGTTTATAAATTGTGATGTTTTTAAAAAATTGCGCGTTTGTGTGGTTGCTCCTTTCGAAACAGCCTGTCTAGTCTGCTATGTGATTGCTTTTAAACAGAGTTGTTGTTTGTTGTTGTTTCTGTTGTTGCCTTCTTTCAAAAATTACTTGACCTAAAGTCAGAGTAAAGCTAAATCAGTGGTTCTCAACTGATAGGACGCGCCACCCTAGGGTCATAAGCCATTTTCAGAGGAGGGGGGGTTTTTTGCCAGAAATTTTCAGCAAAGAATCTTCTGATTTCTCACCTTCACTCCCTTTCGACAGAAAGCTTAAAATATAAATTAGTTCGTGTCCCATTTAGTGAAGTCCCATTCATGTGCCAAAGGTCAGATTTTTCTTATAGTTTGCGAGGAGTTTTGATCAAAATACCGCATAATTTATCCTTTGATTAGTGCAGAGACATTTAATGCAGCTTCCCTCTATATTTTTGGGTTAGTCAAGCTTCTGAGCTTTATTAGATATAAAAACAAAAATAGGGCAAAACTTAATGTCGAAAATGATCTTAGAAGTTGCTTGCTCAATCTCGTACAAATATAAAAACTAAGTGATTTTTTGGGACAATTTCAATATAAATAAATTAGTTTAATATGTTGTGGAAGTTTTTGACTATTACTGTTCAATTGCAATTTTTAAATGTAAACTAAAAATTAAATTTTTTCCCGACGTTTTGTTACTTTTTTTAACACAATATTTAACAATTTATCAAAACAATTAAACATTAACACAATTAACAATTTGTTTAAATTTAAAAATTGCTATTGAAAAGCAATGCTCAAAAACATTCACAACACATTAAAATAAAATACAAAAAAATTATTTGTTCAAAATATTTGTCAACAATTACATTAACCATTACATTTTTATATAAAGTTTTTTTAAAATAGGTTTTTTTCATGATAATTGTTATGAATTGTTTTTAAAACGTTTTCTGAAATATGTTTTTGTAAAACCAATGAGCTATTTTTTTATAATAATTATACTTTTTATTTAAATTTGTATTAAATAATATTTTCTTTTTATATAAAACTAATTACATAGAACAAGAAAATTAATTGAACATAGAAGCGGGGAAGCGGGGGAGTGAGTTTGACATGAACATAGAAAGGGGGGAGCTACTAAAAATGGTTAAGCACCACTGCTCTAAATTATAACTTTTCAAAAATATTAAATTTGTTATAAAACTTAAAACTACAAGGTTTCTTGCGAATTAATAAACTTTTGACTTGCTCAAAAGCCCGATAGTTGGAAAAGCGTTTTACAAAAGTTCTTCCTTATATTTAATCAAAGAGGTAATAAAAACAACGCATGAACTATATATTTTTCTGGTAAATACTGGTATGCACTTGGTTTTATATTTAATTGTTCTTTAAGATGAGCAATCCAACATAAAAATTGGATTAAAATTATCAGAGTTGTGATACATTAGTTTTCGTAA
Organism: Dichetophora obliterata; assembly: GCA_963920525.1. Classification (NCBI taxonomy): domain Eukaryota; kingdom Metazoa; phylum Arthropoda; class Insecta; order Diptera; family Sciomyzidae; genus Dichetophora; species Dichetophora obliterata. Next base: position 256,868,000 of record OY986436.1, read on the forward strand.
AGATTAAATTTCCTGTTTTTTTTTTTATTATAATAAAAAAAAAATGTAGAAACTCAAATTTAAAAAAAAATAAAATGTTTTTGAAATATTTCAGGAACAATCCAAGTTGAAACTTGAACCTACTACTTGGTATGAGAATTTATATACCCCCAGTGGTAGGGTCATGCCCCTCTCCTCTTATTTTGTACGTTCGTTTATCACATCGATGTCATTGACAGGGGCGAAGGGACCCAACGTGCATTACAATTCTCCTGTCCTATTGGACCGTACCTATAAAGGTTTGAGAAATGGCATGTCCAAAGGGATATGCTGCCACTAGCCGAACTAAAGGGAACACTCAAAATAAATACAAAAAAATTTGTGATTACGTGGAATAACTTGGTCGTAATGAAATTTTTTACTAGAAGTTTAAAATTTTGTTATTTTAAAATTTGGCTATTTTTACGAAAAAAATCCTCATGAATGCAAAATTTTAGAAACTACATCACAAATTGTTTGGCATAGCCTTAAACTTTTTTGTGCAAAAACCATAATTCGGACAAAAGACTTATAGCTGTTTCTGGTTTCAAGGTGACAAATCTTCAAAAAACCATAAAAACCAACAAATTTAATTTTTTACCGCATTTTTCTAGTTCCGATGCAAATAGACATTCACTGTCAGATGAGTCGAGCACAGTTCTGAATTCCTCATACACACTTTAAAATCTTGGACTAAATTCTAGTAAATTCTGTATTAAATTGTATATAATGACACAAAAACAGTTTTTACATTTAATCGACGCCAAATATCAAATATGAGTTATATTCCTTCATTGAACTAAATCTTAAAAGATGCTTGTATTAAAATATTTTTGACAAAAATGAAAAACAACGAAACCTGTCGGGTTCGAACCTACTACGCTTTGGTTATAAATTTATGATTCTACTAACTGCTTTTAAAGTCATATATTTATAGAAACGATAAACATAAATAAAAACCGAACCAAGCCAAATGCTGCTTTCTTAGAGTGTTCCAACATGATTAAATATTATTCTGGGTTTTATAAAAAAATTAATAATATTTTAAAGAGATTAAAGTATTAAAAAATGCATGATTCCAACCATTAATTTAAAAAATAGGTTCAAGATAATTAACCATGTAGCCGTCAAAACTCATGTGTTAAAATTCCGCATTCATCTCAAAATTAATTGCGCGCACTATTAAAATAAATAAGCTGCTACGAACTGAACAAATGTCAGATTTTCGTAGTAGATATTACTTTTGGAATTAGCAGCCATTTGAATTGAAACAAAATTTGTAGTCATACAGAATCAAAACTTTTTGGTAGCACTTTACTTTGTGGTAGTTACTACAAATTAGTGAAGATGCTACTTACTTACTTACTTACTTAGTTGGCGCTGCAACCGTATGTCGGTCTTGGCCTCATCTACGAATTTGCGCCAGCCATTTCTGTCTTTCGCTTGCTGGCACCAGTTGGAAATTCCAAGCTTCGTCAGGTTGTCCTCTACTTGGTCTTTCCAACAAAGATGCGGTCGTCCTCTTCTGCGTTGACCGCCGCTGGGTACCGAATCGAATGTTTTCTTCACTGGAGCATCGTCTTTCATGCGCTGAACATGACCAAGCCAGCGAAGTCGCTCGATTTTAATGCGCTTGACTATGTCGATGTCAGCGTACAGCTCATTCAGTTCCATACATACATTCCACCGTATTCGGTACTTGCCATTGACGCAGATTGGTCCATAGATCTTACGAAGAATCTTTCTCTCGAATGCTCCTAAACTCTTTTCATTTAAACTGCTCAGCGTCCAGGTTTGTGATACATAAAGTAGGAGAGACATGATGAGCGATTTATAGAGCGTGATTTTCGTTCGTCGAGAGAGGGCTCTGCTTCTCAATTGCCTACTGAGCCCAAAGTAACACCTGTTGGCAAGAGTTGTTCTTCGTTTGATCTCAATGCTGACGTCGTTGGTTGAATTAATGCTGGATCCCAGATAGACGAAGTTCTTCACAACCTCGAAGGAGGTATTGTCAACGGTAACGTGGGTTCCAAGACGCTGGGACTGTTTGTTTGTTGACACTAAGTATTTCGTCTTATCTGCATTTACTGCCAGACCCATTCGACTTGACTCTCTTTCTAATATGGAAAATGCTGCACTGACTTCGCGCGTATTATGGCCAATGATATCGATGTCATCAGCATACGCTAGCAGCATAACACTCTTGTAGAATATTGTGCCACTACGTCTCAGATCAGCAGCTTGGATGATCTTTTCCATCATTAGGTTGAAATAGTCGCACGATGAGGAATCACCTTGTCTGAAACCTCGTTTGGTAATAAATGGTGGGGAGAGGTCCTTCCCGATTTTAACTGCGCTGCTGGTGTTGCTCAGTGTCATCCTGCAAAGTCGAATTAGTCTTGCAGAAATACCAAATTCAGACATGGTGGAGTACAGGTGCTTCCTTATTGGGCTGCTGAAGTCGGCTTTGTAGTCGACAAAAAGATGGTGGGTGTCGACTTGTTTTTCTTGAGTCTTCTCCAAGATTTGTCGTAGCGTGAAAATCTGGTCGATGGTGGACTTTCCAGGTCTGAAGCCACACTGATAAGGACCGATCAGTTCGTTTACAATGGGCTTCAATCTTTCACATAAAAAAATGCTTCTTATGGGCCAAAAAATTCTTCAATGATTGTGATAAGAAATGAATGGCATAGTGACTACGGCAGGGATAAATATACATTGTAACATCAAAGTACTTATGAAAGTCTTGACGACACAGACAACTACATCATTTTCTTTTTTATAATTTGGGCTTGGACTTAAAATTCCCCCCTTGGCTACGAGCCTCGATTATAGTTATAGTTTTAGTGAATAAATTCTGTATCTGACTTTCCACCAAAAACACGCAATTGTTTTATAGTTAAATTTTTTTGTTTTTTTTTTCTTTTTATGGTTTTGAGGTTATCTTACCACGTACCCCTCTCCCCAACTCCTGGATCCTCATGTACTAAATTATTTTGTATTTTTATCACAAGTAGCTAGTACAAATTTTCTTTGCCCCGAAACTACTGTGTTATGCTTTCAGCGCAATTGTGTGTGAAATTGCGCAAAATAATTTGCTGTGCTTGCTGGTAATAAAATTGTAAATAGTATTTGCTGCAAGAGCACCCCAAACATAAACTTACACATTTGTGTATGTGTGTAGATAAATTCTTACACAACCACACATGCTCGAACAAAATAGTTTTATTTAAGTATCTCATAACTTCAAATTCGTTTCGCTTTTTTCGTTTACTAAAAGCAAATAAACTGCTGGCAAATAATAACATACCACAAAAGCAACAAAAAAAATTAATAAAAAATAATATATAAAAGTACACAACAACGATATCACCAAAAATCACAAAATTCCATCTTGAACAGACATACGGACGGACGGACAGGCAGATAGACGGACAAACTTACAAAACAGCTAGTTTTGTTGTTTTTTGTAGTTTTTGTACATTTTTCACTGTTTTTCTGCATAGTGAAATTATTTTTATTACAATCGTAAAAATTGTGAGCATTCTAACATACATATGCTGCTGAGTATGGAAATGTTGTTATGTAAGTATGGGTGTGTGTGTATGTATATAAAATTCCATAAGTGGGTGCGCAGCATTAAACTGATTTTGAGCTTGAGGTGAGGAAACTTGAGTGTTGCCATATATCTGTGGTTTTGGTCTCAAACACACACACACACATGTATATATTATCTAATAAACAACAAAAACTAACTAAAATTTTGCAAAATTAGTGCCTGTGACTTTACAGAGACTGCTACTGTGACTGTGACTGGATTTTATTTTTGGCATTTTTATTATAATGCGACAAAACTATAAAAGAAAATTGCGGAAAATTGAATTTTCATGTCAGCATGTGTTTAATGTTGTTGTTGTTATTGTGTTTATTATTCTTGCTTCTGCTATTATTGCTGACATTTGCCTAGTTTTGTTGCTGCTGTTATTTCAACGATTGCACTAAATTCCTTTAATTCATTTGTGGTGTCATGCGAATCCAGTCAGCTGCCAAACAAGTGCCAAGAAGTTGCAAATTTAATGGATTATATATTTTTGGAGAGCTTGGTCATAAAAATAACTGTTATTGGCAAAGAAAATGCATTAATTTCTAAGCAAATGCAAGGAATTCCATAAATTGTGTCACACGGCGTATGAGCAACATTAAAATGTATGTATGTGCGGAAAAAGTCGAATTTTATTGCATACTTTTGGGAGACAAGCACCATAATAAACAGAAATGAGTCATTTTAGACGTAGGGTTCATATAAAACCTTTCCCTTAAATCTTTTACAGTCGTTGAATTCATTTAAAAAATGTATTTCCTCAACAATAATTTCTCCACGTTTACAAATAAATGTTCTATGTCAAAAGCTCAGCCACCTTTTTAATTTACAACCATTTTAATCGTAAAGATGTATTTGTAGACCTCCTTACTTCTAATGGCCAGTGACTATGTGAGTGCACCTAATGAATGAATGAATTATCCTTAATGGTGCGTCTTTTTGTCTGTGTGGGTATGTGTTTTGTTTTTTTTTTTTTTTTGCTGCCACAAACAATCTTATGACACCCTTGGACACCATTCATTGTTGACGCTGACAACTGAGCCTGACGCTGAGGCAACCACAACTCAAGCAGAGTCACGTACGTATGACGGCAGCGAGAGTCATAAAAACGTAACAAACACGTCAACAACATTAACAACAACAACAACAGCAGCAACGGCTACCACATATACAGTACATGAACAATTGGTTTGCTGATAAGCCGAGAAATTATGAAACCACAGGGACACACAAACACTCAGCAATGAACATACTCCGAAACATACACACACACACACTTTAACAAAAGGGTGGACATTTTTACAAAGGTGTTAATGTGCATGTGCTTGTGCTTGTGTGTGTTTCTACATTTATTGCTGCTAATGAATAAGCACAAGTGTCTGTGTGAAGCACCGCTGGCGTAGTTTATCAGGTGATTTAAATAAATTGCCCCTTTTTTATGTTGTACACGTAGATATGTATATAATTGAACATTAAACTGTATATAAGTGAAAGTGTTTAAATGGTTATGTTGGGCAGAGGGACACAAAAGGTGTTCGTCAAATCCACATCAAAACTAAAACCAAATATATACCAAATGCCTGAGAACACTTTCCAACAATGACATGTATAATCAAGCCGAGCTTTGAGGTTTTTTCTGAGGTTTTTTAATCTCAGAAGATTTTTACAAGCCCAGCATTATTAAAACTTCTTATCCCGGGAGCCCGGTATTGATTTGTAATTATGAAAAAGAAAAAAAAAATTAAGTGAATGTTTATTTTTATTGTTTCAAAATCTAACTGTTAAAAATAAAAAAAAATAATACTAAAAAAGTTCGAAAATTGCATAAATCTTATATATTAAAACGAAAACATCAAATGTTGACATACACTTTTTGATATTTATTTAAGAACAAGGGCAATGAAACGTATATCATTCGAAAGATAGTGCACCATAAATGTGCCAAATTATGTTAGATTTTAAATGTATGACTTCTGACCCGAAAAATGAACGTTGAAATTTTACATTAATTTTAGGCAAAAAAGAGGTAGAATAGTGAACGAGGAATCAGGTGAAAGGTCTGGCTGCGCAGTGTGATTGCATTTTTGATAAGTGGCCTTCGACCTGAAATACGTGCGTTAAAAGAGCATTTATAAAATAAGCTGTAAGAAATAGAAAAACATGACGTTAAAAGGGCCTACAGACATTTTTCGCCATCTCTTACGGATACCCTACAATAAGCATTTTTATGTTACAAGTGTGATGATTAAATTTCTTACAAACAGTGAATTATGTAAAATTTTCGTTATTTTGGTATACAAATTATTGTGATGTCTCGAAAATTTTAGATGTTTTCAGTACAACATTGTTATTTTTTTTTGTAAAGATCAAAGAACCAAGACATGCGCCTCATACAAACGTGGTGCCCGAAATAATAATAATAAAAAAAATAATTGAAAACCATAAAAATAATAATCCTTAAAAGTAGTTCTAAATAGTGAAAAGTTTTTTTCGAATCCTAATTAGATGATGTGAGGAAGACAAAAGTGACATCACTGATTCAACAAATCGCTGGCAGGGTACCAATTCGACGACTGTGAATACGTGTAAAGTGAAGTTAATTTGTGAATAGGCCACAACCAAGAAACAAGGCTAGTTAGCTAATTAAAAGAATTTCAGACATTTAAAGAAGCCAACTTTGCTAATGTTCAAAACAAATAAACTTATATCATAAGCGACGTTATACACAAAGCCATTTTAAGGTAAAAACAAACAAAATTATAACCATTAAATATAGGTGGTGGACGTCGAGACACCCGCCCGAGCAATCTCCAAAAGTGTGTTAGCGTTGTGGGCAAGGAATATATGTACACAGCCTCACCCCTCATAGTCTGTTGTTTTGGAGATTGCCACCACTTCCCAAGCAAGTTGTTAAAGCCGAGTGGTAGTTCAGTTCGATCTGGACAGTGATCTAAAAGTGATTGTGAAAGTGGTGTGAAAGACACAAAAAAAAAATTTAGAAAATAAAATAAATCGATAGAGGGACAAAACGAGGTAAAAGGACTATGGAGGACGTGGCATCGGGAAGCTGAAAGGACCTTCGATCCTTAAAGAGACTCCGTGAAGGAACACGTTAAGGAAGACAGGACCCCGTTTTACATCAGGGTGTATTTTCCGTGTGTCGGTGCTGCGTCAGTAGCAGTGGTGCTTTAATTAATTATTTGTTAAATTTTCCGGACGTGCTTCAAATAATTTTTCATATAAACTTTTCTTTCCGTACGTTAATTATCGATTTTTCAGATTTTCATTTCGTGGCTTGTTAATAACTCAGTGCGCTTTCTTCTGTACTTTTTTTGCCAAATTACCTTGTTAGGCCCCCCGCGCTCGAGCCTAGTTCGAACAGGACAGGTAAACGGTGATTTTATTTAGTGAAATCGTGTGAGGGTTCAAGTCCTCTCCTTGAACCCGCAACTAGAGTGCGGCCCCAAAGTGGGTTTAGTTTTTATTAAAGTTTAGTTTATTTAAATTAGCACCTGCGTCAATTCAAACTTTCATTACCGTGCGAAACCACGCCTTCTCGACTAAGCAGGTGGCAACCTTGTTGCACAAAAGTGTCAGCGACCTGAACAGAAAGGGATAGATTTATTTCGAGGAATTGATTGGAACCAATCGTGAATTATTGATTAGGCGAAACAATCGTGAAAGACAATTTTAATTGCTTATAACCGAGGCTAGTGTTATGCCTTAACCTCGGAAAGCAATTTTGGTGTTAATTGTTCCTGTCCTTTCCACATTTTCCAAAATTTATTTGTGGATTTTTTGTTTTCCAGAATTCTTTAACGTAGGAAAGAACAAATAAAGTGAAAAAACCATGCCCGAACCTGGATTCGAACCTGTTGCGATGGTCTAGCGCACTCTCTACTAGACTACAAAGGCCGATTTTTGGATGAAACAACGTTGGTTTAGAAATATAACGTTAATGACATCAAAATTATTGAGATATCTAAAAAATGAAGCAAGGTCAGCTTGAAGCAGAGTCATCGCCTCCGAATGAAAAATAGCTATTAAAATTTCAAGTTTTTATTTTGCAAGCATGTATCTCAGCCATTTTTCAATCGACTTTCATCAAGTTTTCTTTGTCAGAAGATCAATTAAATGTTTTTGCAGAAATAAGAAAGACTGTTATCTAACCAATTCAATGTTTTATATTGTTTGAAATAAACCTCTAAAATGTTCAGGTTTTGCTCAAAAAATAGGCCAATTGTTTTTAAAAAATTCCATTGAACTTTAAAAAAATTCCCTATATTTTACAACAGAATTATGACGATTCCTCGAAAATTATAGCTGTTCTCAATGCAACGTATTTTTGTAGGAGAAGCCCTGGTTGAGGAAAAAAACGAGGTACGAATGTTTTTAGAGATAATATTTTTTTAAAAATTTCGATTACTGTGATATCTAAGTTATTTCAATAATTTTAAACTTAATATTTTCTTAGTACAACACATTTTCTTAAAGCTACATAAATGCCTCATAATGACAAAAAGGAAGTCAAATTTCGACCACAGGCGATACAAGTAAGAATAAGTAAGTCATAAGAGATAATAATAATAAATAAAATTGTCTTAATAAGTTAAATAAAAAATAAAGTTAAACTGATCTGTTATACATTCACTTATGATCTTTTGGTTTTAGTACTAGATAGTTTAGGAATATAGCTAAATATAATCTGTTTATCCTGCAATTATAATTTTACAATTAAACAAAATAATTTCTTCTATCGAAGCATCAAACAATGTTAAACTCAGTTAAGTGGTTTTTTACCATTGACAAGTGATACAGCAACGCTTTCAATAAAGTAACAAAAATATATTTTATTATAAGAATTAAATAAATGCTTACTGAATTTTCACAAGTTAATCACATATATGTGAAAATATGGAAGATTATATAATTTCTTATTTAATTCGATACAACAGGTTGCACTTTTAAGAATATTTTTATGTAGATTGTAAGTATTTTAATACCAGGATACCCAAAAAAAATTCATTGGATCTAAAGGCGCTGAAATTATTCGCGATCCCAGGATTAACATCCCCTTTGTATGCATACAGGTTAAATTCTTATCGTAGATGTAAGGCATATGTATCACATAAGTAGAAAATAGCTGAAAAGATACGCAATCTTTGAAAGAAAGCAACTAAAATAAAAAAAGTGCAGCAATATATGAAAGAAAGAAATTGTTTTTAATATAAAAATCTCATTATGTCTAGCATATTTGCATGAGAGCATGAATTGTAACAATCTTATACTAAAATATCCAACGGATTGAGAGCGCTCTATTGTACAAGTGTAGCATAGTAAAATCAACAGCTCAAAGAACTCTATAACGAGATGCACTTCACGCTCTTTCTATTTTCTGTTTGGCTGATCTCTCACTCGCTGCTCTCTCATTATAAACACAGGGTTGAATATCATAACCTATACTTCATAGTATCGCCATAAACATGGTTTTTAGTGTAGCATACATTGGAAATATTTTACAAGTTTTTTATTTGTATTTTGTTGCTGCTGCTTGTATAAATTGCATATTTCCTATTCTTGCACCATACAACGGCACATACTAGACATACAGAATACCCTTATTCTTAAAATTGTGCAAATATACAAAACATGGTTTTCTTACAATCACAAAACGTTGAATCAAACTTAAATCCAAAAATATTCCCTTTATTTAAAGAGCGATTCCTCTATCGCTAAAAGAGTCATATTTATCATATAAAACAATAAAGGTTTTTCAAACTTAGAATGAACAAACAGATTCCAATTTTAGTGAAAGACTCATTGGGACAGTAAACTTTTTTCAGTGTTTGTGAAAAATTATTGAAATTTTATTAATACCATTGGATTCGGTTTAATTCAAAGTACATTTTTGAATGATTTGAACCTTTTCTATCAATTTAACTGACTCTGCTGATAGAACACTTGCGTATAAGCTCAAAATCAAGCTAAGCAATGCCGAAATTCCAGAAAAAAATGCTACTGCATCATATGTTATCGAAATGTCATCACAAGAACCATTAAAAGCATCAACAGAAAAGAAGAAAAATATTTCGAGAACATCTAGCTGCAGCAAATATTTGCAACATATTCTCTGCAGTTTTAGTTAAGTTTTTGTTTTTGTTGGTTTGAGTGCTTGAAACAAAGCTAGTAGTGGAGTAATTTACATAAAGTTTTGGTCTTCGTTCTTGTCATATCCGTTGCTTGTAATTCTTCTTTAAAGAGTGCTTCACAAATGCAAGAAGAGCAAAACTCTGCAATCTGTTTTTGAAATCCTTTTGAAAAAAGGATGCTGCTCATAAATTCTACGACTTTTGGCGACTCTTTTCCATTGTTTTTACATTTTGCGCTTATTTATACTATATATGTGTTTGTTCCTTGTTTCTTGTTTTGTAAATTTTTATTTTATGCTGTTCTAAGTGGCATAACAACAGCAGCGTAAAGTAAAGCGGAAGTGTTGGTTGGAAATCTCAGAGATCTTATGAAATATTGCAAATTTACAAAGAATTAAATTAATACTTTAACTGTTGTTTTCGTTGCAGTTGTGGATATGCCGTAAAAAGAGAAGGTAATGTAAAGAGGTCATAGCATAGTTTTTCATAGAAAAGAGTAATATTTGGTAAGACTGCTTAACAAAAGGTACGATGAAATGTAATATTTGCAAAATTAAAAGCCTATCATATGCCAAATGCACTTAACACACTGCGTTCATTTTTCTGTAGCATTAAACAAAATATTTTTTATTAGTTTTCTGTTTTATAAAACCTTTTTAAACTTGTCTTATTTTTTTTTTTCTTACTTATAAATATTAAAAACTTCTACGTGTTGATATAGCCAATGAAATGATTTTAAAAGTCAATGAAATTAATTTTACGACGTGTTGTCGTAAGACACTGTGATTAAAAGCCAACATTTTTTAATCAGATAAAAGACTTGAATTATAACATTCAAATTAGCAGTTCAACTTCAACTTTGAAATTCGTTGTATTTTTATATATTATTGTTAAAAATATCAGCCAATTAAAGTGTACAGACATGAAGCTTATCTTAATTATAACAAGAACTCATAACGAGAAAAACTTATCAAATTGTTGAAAATTATCACAAACGCAAATTAATGTATCACAAACATCACAAACATGCCTGCAAACTATTTTCACAAATGAATGAACGTTACAGAAATACTTAAAAAATAATAAAAAATGTACACAAAGTTATTCGCTCGCGATAACGCAAATTGTCAACATTTTGTGCTTGTATGCACACGATTGTAGTGGCGAGTTTAAGGGGGTATCACTATGGTTACCCTCCCAGCTTAGCAATTTAACCCAAATTGTGTTCTGTACAAAATGTTAGTGTACAAAGAAGAACTAACCAACTTAAGCCATAGCTGGAAATATATCAAAGCGTAAAAGTTTATTGATTGACAAAATTGAATTATGTCACAATTATAAAGAAAAAAGTTTAAGTTTCTTAGAAAATAGACTGAAGAGACACTCAACAAATAGTTTGGAAATACAAACTATTTGACGACAAAAAGAAATGTCTTTTATGAAACAATATAATCCATTTATTAGAAAAATATACATATTTTATTAGCTCGTTGCACAAAATTGTAAAAGTATTGACCGACATCTATTGCCCAGTAGAAGAATCAAAATTTGACGCCATTTTAATGCCTTATAAATAATAAAAATAAACTGGCCATTTTAGCCCTTGGAAGGACTTTGACCTAGCTTCTATTGATCAATTGCGTTGTGCGTGTTATTAAATGTTTGATCACAAATGACCGAGAACTGCACCTACGTGTTTTATGCCGACTCCGAACGGCTTATGTTCTCAAGAAGCTTTACATGGCAATTTTTACTCTCTGAGGTTTGCCATTGTCTGCAGAGAGGTGACGACCGAACAGAAAAATTAATTCAATTGAAAAAACTTTCTGTCTAAGCTGGAATTGAACCCGGGCTACCCCGGTTCTTTAGCTTAAGGGCCACACACTCTACCCACTAGGCTACGGTCGCCACCTTTATGCCTTATATTGGATTTAAATACACACAAAATTTCATGTCGACCTGTCAACTCATTCTTTGTTTCCAATGGAATAAATCGTTAAATTTATGTTTTTTAGAAGGTCTATCAGCAGCAGTGAAATTTATACAAAAATGGTGAAAGTGTTAAGGAATCTGCTCGTTCATTTTCAACTGTGTATTGATGGGTTTCAGAGTGTAAACGTGGGTGTTCATGCGTTGAAGATAAACCACGTTGATGACGTTCAAAAAGTGCAAAAACACCAAAAATCATTGAGCAGATGAATTAAAGTGTTTATGAAGATCGAATTTTGACTAAGCGTGAAATTGCTCATATCATTGGCATCTCAGATGAATGAGTAATCCATACTTTACATGAATAATTTACACATGAAAATATTATTTGGAAAGTTAGTGCAAAAACTAAATCGAAAACAAACTGAATCGAAAACAAATTCAGGGTAAATCAAAGCATTTTAAGCAGAATTTAACAGATTTTGTGCGTATTTTAATAGCACTGAATAAGACTTGGATCTACTACCGTGATCTTAAACTAAAACAAGAACTTTTGCAGTGGATTAAAGCTGGTGAATAACCTTTAAAACAGGTGCAGTTAGGACGATCGGCAAAAAAGGCTATGAAATCAGTGTTTTAGGATGCAAACGGGATTGTTTTGATTGACTTTCTTGATAAAGGTAAAAAACCTTATGCATCAGTTGAATGGAAAAAATAGTCATGAAGACAATTTACATGTTCACGCAGCAACTTTGACGATGGCTAAATTGAATGAATTCAAGTACGATTTGCTTGAACACCCAACCCAGAGCTTCCGTAAATCATTACAGATATGGTATAAAATTATTACCGGGTCATTGGAAAAAGTGTAATGAAGTTGAGGGAGATTATGTGTATTGAACAAAAATATAATTTTAACCTCTTCTTTTACTTTACATTTAAAATTAAAAAAATGTAAGAATAAACTGCTACTATGTGATGCAAGTTATTTCCTTGAATATACCTGTAAAAAAATTAGCTACTCTAGCTGCAATATAAAACAAATTAAAATGCAAAATCCTTTGAAAAACTTTTAACATAATATTAATAAAGTCACTCGTAAAATCTTATTTGGATCGGTCTTACATTTATGCGGTTTATGTCTACAAAATTTATTCAATATATTTGCAATTTCCAAAACTATAAGATATATGATATTCTTCGTTTTGGAAATCACATGTCTATTTGCAATTTTAAAAAACAATTATTCTCCTTATATTGTATTGTAACGAAATATTACAATTTATTTATATTTTGAGGCCATTGATGTCACTGATATCAGGCTCGTAGAGATTTAATACCAAAGTTCTATTTTTAAAACTATTCTTAAACAAAGACAGATTTTAAATTTTAAAAAATGTTGGGCTTTTGAATCTGAACATATAACTATTACATTTTTGTTCCTTTATTATGCCTATTATATTTGAAACAAATTTTTTTAAATAGAAAGCTCAGAATTGTTCAAAATTTCTCTAAGCTTATCTAAAGAAAGAATTTAACATTTTTTGTTTAACAATTTTCCTTTTCTCGTACAATTAAAAAATTTATTAGTAAATTTTCTACGAATGATATTAGTAAACAAAATATTCGTACATTCTACAAATATTCTTGCAATATACAAAGTAATTGTATTGTGATATCTTCACGAATTCATTCGTAAAATTTTTCTAATATCTGATGTAGTATCTACGTATATTTTTATTTTATATACTAATGATATTCGTTAACAAAAATTCAATAATTCGTATTAGTGCATTGTACAAATTATTGTGTATATATAAATAATAATATTCGTAAATTTCTCGTACGAATAACTTCATAATTTATTTTATTACATTCGTAGTATTTACTTATGAAATACTATTTTCGTACTATTTACGAATGAAAAATAATCTTAGTAGAAACGTTTCATTTGTTGGTTGAGCGTACGAATTATTAGTAGAATGTACGAATTATTAGTTGAATTAAAAAAATTTCAAACCGAAATCTTTCAGCCTTGTTTGTCAAACATCTACAGAACATAAGGAACTGTATGATTGTAAACTGGCTATAGCCTATTGGTAGAGTGCGTGGCCCGTAAACTAAAGAGCCGAGGTTCAAACCCCAGACAATGTTTTTTTCCCCTGGTTTCAGAATATTTGTTTTTTTGTTATAAGATACTATGATCATTCATAAAGAAACAAATGCATTTGTACAAAATACATTTGTTTTTTTATGAATACGAATTAAATATTCGTAATATGTCCTAATATACGTCGTGGCTGAAAACTACGAATAAAATTCTTAGAATGGACTTAGTTATTAGTAATATTCACACGCAAGTATTTTTGAATGTAGTGTGAAAACTATTTTTCTATATATTTAAAGCACTAGATCTAGTGCTGAGGGCAATGAATTAATAAAAGTGCTCATCTGCATGTCCTTATTTTTTTCTTGAAGTTTATGTAGTAACAGGTGTCTCTCCGAAATGCATAAAGCTTCTCTAATTTTACTATGAACTCATAAAAAATTAATCTTGCAGGTGGAAATGCCCAAAATAAGCCTAAAGTGTCATTTCTGTAACCTATCCTCGATCAAAATTATAACAATTCAAAGTGTGTAGACTTCTTCCTAAACTTCTATTTCTGCACGTAATTGATGACAAGGTAAAATATGCCGATTATTTTTTCGTGTAGCTTATAAATAAAAATAGCTTGTTAATAAATTGTATTTGTTGAGAAAAATATAAAATTTAATTCGAAGCAATTTTGAATTAAATGTGATTTAACAAAAGCGGAAATCAAAGTATGAATCGGCAAAGCGGTTTCATCATTCAGCTTCTTCTTTTCACTCTTGCATCAAATTGCTGTGCACGCTTAAAAGGCATAAAAACGCTGTTGTAAGAATGATTCTAATAAAACGATATATGGTATGAACAGCGACACCTTCCAATATTGGAAAGGTAATGTTGCTGGATGATTCGTAGGCTGATTTTATTTTTTACGCGGACTATTGGAGGACTGATCTTTTTCAAGAACTGGCAAGTCGTGAGATCCACAAAAATTATAATCGAAATAATCTAAGACAAATCCTTTCGATTTTGTTCCAGTTATTTCTTGTGACCAGACAGAATCATTATATCAACAGGCAGGTCGGTCATGAATGCGTGAGTTACTTCTGCTGATCCTATGTGCCACTGACTCGAAGCATGGCTTCTAAAATACTCATGCACATTTTTATATTATGTTAAATGCTTTATGACGATTAATCTTAGAACAGCTTGAACATTTTTAGGTGGAAAGAGGACACAGTAAAAGCAAAATTCACCTTTTAACTTTTTTTTTAGTATACTAACAACGGCACTTAGGTGTGAAGCATGATTTAATTACTATAAGTTGTTCATTCGTTGGACGTTTTCTCACAAGAAGGAAGATATACACCCGTAAAATTGAAGAGGAGGGAAAAAAGTAATTTTCCTTAATATCATACTTTTTCGTAGTACTCAATACCCAAAGATACTGCTTTTTCTATTACGTTTTCCACTACTTGTTTGTGTTGATTGAACATTTTATTGAGTTTTTAAAAAGGTAATGACAATTTTTTTTGTGTAAATCAATACTGAAATAAAAAAATTAATATATACAGCACACATAGCACAAAAAATTTTTAAATAGCATTTTGCTTATAAAATCTACTATATTTAAAATATATATTATAATTATGTACTATAGTATATTTTCTGCTTATTAAAGCTGCACCTCAATTATTGTAATCGTGTCCTCATTTTTTTCTGACAGCAACAATATATAGAATAACTACTTTTTTTAAAAATATACCCAACGAAACGTAACTTTTTTCAGAGAAGACCACAAAACCGTGGTTGGCATTTATATTTGAGAGAGAATATATTTTGGTTTAAATATTTACGGGTGGTGTCAAACGAATGGACAACCTATAATAATTAAATTATGGTATGCAGTAATTTGCGATAAAATTCAAGTTTAGATCGCATTCATGTATTTTGGACCAACGAAAGCAAGATTTATTCATAAGCTCAGTGTAAAAAGTTCATAAGTTTTATATACAATATACACGAATCAAGTGAAAATTTAATAGCTGTCATGAAAAAAATACAAGCTAAACATTAATGAATCATGAATTAATTGAACAAAATTCATGTTAGCGTGTAAAAAGAAAAACATGGACAGCAAGAATATTTCAAGAGATAAATGAAAACAATTCATGAATCCCATGTACAAATACAAGGTCAGCATGAATGATTCATGACTTAAGTGAACAAATTTCAAACCAGATCAAAACAATATTGCATGAAATAACTATTAACGATTCAAGAAATGTTTTAAATTTAAGATCTTTTATTTATTGCAAAATTACATTATTTTTTCAATTAAATCTGAGTTGAAATCAAGATATTTAACAAGAACTGTTAGGTAATATTTTGAAGTTCTTCTATTAATATACATATCATTAAAAATTTATAAAATAGGAAATAGTACATTCATTTACTATTTTTACTTTAGGTAAAGGTTTAAAAAACATTTTTGTGTATAAATGGTCATTTTATGAAAAAAAAAAATAAAACAAAAAACTAAAAATATTTCACCAAAAGTGAAAAAAGTAAATTAAATTGAAATTGAAACTATATAAAAATAGTTTAATTTTTAAGAACGCAGTCTTGTGGATATAGAAATAACAAACATTTTGGTGTATAAATGGTCCTTGTAGGATGTATGGTTTGGGAGTTATGACGAAAAAACCAGATTTCTACAGATTGTAATTTTCACAATTTAAAAAAAAACCAAACTATATAATAATTTTAAATTTTTACAAAAAAAAAATTATTACTTGTTTCCAAAATCTGGTAAAAAAAATTCTCCAATATCTCAACTGTGTCAAAAATTACAGACTTTTTAAAAAAAAAAAACAACTTTTTGACCACTGTGTAGTGCATCAAACTACAAATTTTTTCGAATTTCACATTCTAAGAGGTCTCAAAAGTAGCATAGGGTGGTCAAGATCTACCAAAAGAAATTTTAGAAAAAAATAATGATCTCTTCCTCTCCCGTAAGGACAAATCTGTTTTTTTAGAAAAACAATCAAAAGTCACGATCTCAAAATGCTTTAATTATTGTAAGAAAAACAACATATGTCTTAAAGCTAAAGTAAATACAGACTTTAACTAACAATGTTTTGGCAAACACGATGCCACTCTTGGTTTTAACCCACAGTGTCCTGTGTGAAGGATATTCGAATCTAAATGTACACTCAAGATAGCGCAGAACTATTAATAGTTATCAGATTGTCTTAATTTTAGAGATATTGATTACAGTGTTTACGTTTTTCTTAAATTTGGCGAACTCATAATTTGCATATTTGTCGCATATGCATTTTCCTGTTTTTTAGAAATGTATACTTGAATGCAATTTTTTAACTTTTTCAAAAAAAAATTAATATACGTATTTATATCTCAGTCACCAGAAGTGGTACCGAAAGTAATTTTCTCAATTCGTATTCTGCAAACAGTTTTTAACGAAGCCCTGTCTAAAAATATCTTTTTAAAAACAGTAGGAAAAGGTCACAATTTTTTCCTATTTTGATATTTAAAAGTTACTTCATGCATGAAATGTAACTATTTTGTTCATATCTCCTTTATGGTTATTATTTCATTAAAACATTTCTTAACAACAATTGTTAAGTTAATTGAGACCCATCGAATGGCAAGCTCAGATACTCAAAATTTTAGCATAATATTTTTGTGAATGCTGAGTTGAGGTGTTTAAACGAAATGTAATTCTTAAGGAAGGAACATTTTTTAAAAAAATCGTGGCCTTAACCTGGTGTTGTAAATTTATATTTTTTAACTGGGTCTGGTTTAGAAATATTTGAAAAATCTTAACTAGGGAAGTTAACTTCGGTACCACTTCTAGTGCCCGAGATATAAAAACTTATAATAATTTTTTTGAAAAAGTTTAAAAATTGCATTCAGGTATTCCCAAAAACAAGAAAATGCATATACAAATATAAAAAATATAAAATTATAAATTCGCCAAATCTAAGGAAAACGACAACACTTTAATCAAAATTGCCAAAATTTAGACAATCAGATAGCAATCAAAAGTTCTGTGCTACCTCGAGTGTACCTTTAGATTCGAATATCATTCACACAGGACCTTGTGGGTAAAAATAGTGGCATCGTGTTTGGCAGGATATTGT
This sequence comes from Dichetophora obliterata, assembly GCA_963920525.1. Taxonomy (NCBI): domain Eukaryota; kingdom Metazoa; phylum Arthropoda; class Insecta; order Diptera; family Sciomyzidae; genus Dichetophora; species Dichetophora obliterata. Next base: position 256,885,949 of record OY986436.1, read on the forward strand.
TAGTTAAAGTCTTTATTTACTTTTATTTTAAGACATATGTAGTTTTTATTACAAAAATCAAAGCATTTTGCGATCGTGATTTTTTACTATTTTTTTTTAAAAATAACTTTGTCCTTGTGGACTAGGAAGACATCCTTATTTTTTCCTAAAAATGTTTGTTGGAGATCTTAACCACCCTTTGAAACTTTCGAGACCTCTTAGAATACAATCTAAATTTTTCGATACGCCCTAATGATCAGTGAACACAAAATTCATGTTCGCAAATTTTTATGAATGCATACATAATATTTATTTTCAGTGTATGTGCTTGCCATTGAGAACAAAACGCAAATTATAACAAGCCACCGGTGATGTTTATACAAATTTATGCCTGGTCACTTGCTATTGTACACACTCGACCCTCCAGGAAATGTGAGCATTCCCGGATGTTACCAGGAAACATTCCATGGAATATAGGAAGCATTCCCCTTTGTTGCACACTCCATTGCTTTTTTACATAGCATGTCATTAGAGGGAAATATTCCTCCCCGCTGTGTTAAAAAGTCATGTGGAAACATTCCTCTCCGCTGTCCTCAAAAGTGAATTGGAAGCAGTCCTCTCCCCTGTTTTAAGAATTAATGTGGAAACATTCCTCTCCCTTTTATGAAAATGGATGCGGCCAGGATTCGAACCCGGGACCCCTGAGCGACAGTCGAGGGCGCTACCACTAGACTATCGAATTCGACAATAAGCGGCTAGAAAACAATGATATTAATATTTTCTATTGTCATTGCTTGACAATAAATAAAAGTTTCCAAATGCATTCTTAAAGAAGCGGTGTGGAAACAATATAAATACAAAACTACCTTTAAGCTTCCAAAAGATACGGTTTGGAAACAATATAAATACAAAACTACCCTTTAGCTTTCAAAAGATACGGTGGGGAATGTTTCTTCCGATTTTTCCTAGAGGGTAGTTATACTGTGCTAGTTGTTGGTATGCTTTGTTCATTGTATTTGTGACTGGCTGTTACTATTTGGATGGGTCGTACTTCTTGTGTGTTTTACTTGTCCATGTTGTGCTTTTTAGTTTCATATGTAATTACACTAATACAATAATTTCATATAATTTATACTTATATTTTAATTTTAATTTATCCCAAATATACTATTTAGCTGCATAAATACAATATATACAATTTATATTCTATTATTTATGATTAACACAACAAAATTATAGATTATGAAATGTACATTAAATAATAAGTCACTTTACAAATAGTTCTTAAGTACTTATATTTAGTAAGAATAACTACACGGCGAAAATAAATATTTTGAGGATATTTTTTTTAGCAATTCTATGATATTATTTATGTTAGTTACTAAAATTGACATATTATATAATCTCTTATAATTTAATCTTTAATAACTTAATCTCTAATACTTTTCAAGAAACTCTCTTTTTTTATAGTTTCTTTGCTTGCTCTAAAATAATTAGCAATTACAAAATGTATTCATAATGAAAACTAAACCAATGTACGGTTGACACTATTTTACACTGAGATGCTGAACATGAACATGTATAAACAAACTTGTAGGTAAATACTGGCAAGTTACTCAATTTATTTTATTTTTGGAGTAAGAAAACAGTTAATTCCTTATCAATAACACATATTTTATATGAGAAATAATTATGTTTATTTTAACTTTATAACAAAAAACTTTTTTAGTTGTAAGATCAACTCGGAAAACGAGTTTCATCGTTAAAGCAGACATTTAGCCAAACTAATGCCGTTATTGCTACAACAGTTGTATGGGAGGTAGGCGTGACAGTTAACTGATCAGATATCACGTCCATTTTTTAACAATAATTATTTTTTTCTTCAAAACTTATGGACAAAATTTTAAGCCAATATATTTAAAAACTATAACATTTAAACTATAATACAGGGTCCGCATTCTAACGTTTTTTTTTTTTTCAACCAGTGCTTATTTCGTGAATGGTAACACTTAGCTCATGTCTGATTTGACAGATAATTAGTTTTATCCTACCGCTGATATAAATACAACGCTGTTAAATATTGCGACATTGCTTTGAAAATCATGGTAATGTTGCAGAATGTGTGCGAAAATTGCGTATGGATTTTGGAAGAAGAGAAGCACCGTCAGCTCCGTTTGTTCGTTATCTTGTGAAAAAAGTGAAAGAAACTGGCATCCTCATCGATAAACCAAAGCGTGTAAAGCCAAAAGCAGTGCGTACACCCGAGAATATTACTTCTGTGGCAGAAAGTGTGCGTGAAGCGCCATCAACATCAATTCACCGTCTTTCTCAACAATTGAACATTTCGGAGACATCATTGAGACGAATTTTGCATAAAGACCTTGGTATGACGCCATACAAACTCCAATTGGTTCAGGAGTTGAAGCCAACTGACCACCCAATGCGTTTTTTTTTTAAACAAAAAACGTTATTTGGCGGCCCCTTTATTTAAATTATAAAATATTTAAACTTTAATATTTTTTGAGGGTTGAGTTTTGCCATTCTAATATTATAAAAAAATACTGTGCGTCGTCCGAATGCAATGGCTTTTTAACAGTTCTGGAAGTAACGAACATTTCAGATTGTTGAAAAAAAAACAACTTTACGAACAGTCATTAAAGTAAAGGTAATAATAACGTTAAATTATACTATTTCAAGCAAACTTTGATTAAACTATTAAAGTACTCAAATATAATTTTAATGATTATTCTGGATAAATTCGATGTCCAAAAAAACATCTACTCAAATTTTTTATAATTTAAGAATTTTAAGTTACTTCCACAACAGGTTTTTGTAACCAAAAAATGTAATTATTAATCCTATTAAAAACTTCTTATTGTATAAATAATTTTACATAAATATTTTCTAGAAAAACTCAATTTTAAAATGAGAGTAGTTAATTGCTATGTAAGAATTCGTTAAAAGAAATAAGTGAAAAATTGTATGCCCTTACAGAAATATTCTACCCCAGCCACTGGTAGTTGCAAAAAATGTCGCACAATCAAACAGTCAACTAGGCAGAGTACACCAACACAAACACTGCTTATGACTCCATAAAAAAATATCACATGTAGTAATGGTTGTCATTTTTGTTGTAGTGATTGTTGTTTTTCTGATAGGGGTAGAAACAGAGATGAAAAAATATACGAGTAATATTTTCCGTGAATTTTCTTTTATGATTGGAATAGATAATAATTTAGCTGCATTGCTTTTTTTTCAAGTTTTTAATTTTTTTTTATATGTTTTTTTTTGCAACAATTTCGTTTTATGTGTTTGTGTTTTTGCGCTTTCGCTGGCTCTTTATGAAATTCAGATTTACATAAAAGTATAAAAATGAAAGGGTGGCTTCTTGTCGAATTATTGTTGAAACTGAAATAATGTGCAATAAAAAAAATGAAAACAAAATTATATGTAATTTGTATGCTATATTCACATACAAAAATAACAAAAACAGCACACACACACACATACACACTTAACACATAAGTACAATAAGAGTGTGAGTATGGTTGCGTGTGTTTGCATCGGAATGTGCTTCCCTGGTAGCTGATATGTTTTGTTTTATTTCCTGCCGTTGTTGTTTGTCTTTGTATTATTTGTCCATGGATTCCCATTCAATTTCATCTAAACTCCTCATAAAGCTTCAAATTACATCAACACATGCACGCACACGCTCACGCACACACACATACACATTTCCTTACATTGACGATCTTACTCACACTCACTCACAGCCATATGCAACGTAATAAAAACGTTACGCCGCACACAAACAAAACTTTTATCACTCTGCTGAGGTGAGGAGAGGTGTGGTGGGGCCAGTCAAAAGCAGCCAACAGTCAGGGCCAAAACAGAAATACACACACACACATCAAAATAGCAAATGCAGGGAAAAATGGTAAAATTACGCTTACATTGTTAAACAAATACCGCACACAAACTGACGTTTGCTCAGTTAGTTGCTTATTAGCCCGCTTGGGTGCCATTTAAATGCTTCATTTGTTCATTTGTTGCCATGAAATAGAAACCTCGACAACTGAACCCGAAGTTAATTTAGTGTAGCAGTTGTTGTTCTTGTTGTTGCTTATTTTTATACTTTTTTTACTTGCGTCCTCAGCGTGCTGTTTACGTTCTTGTTATGCATCCTTAGTGGCGTTGCTGTAGATTATGGTCCACTGTTGTTGGTCGCTTTTCTTTCCAATTTGAACCTTATTTCTAAGGATCATAAAACTGTTGTTGTTATAATAGAAAAATTTACTTCAATTTGTTGTTTTATTGCATTGCGATGAGGTCTATTAAGCTGCAAAAAACACATGGTCATAAAGGCTCCAAAGGACATCGTTATAAGATCCCGATAAAGAGGCTCGGAATGTTGTCATAAGTGCAAAAAAATACTGCGTGGCTTATGATAAAGTTCACAGCGTCACACATGCGGATTATTTAAAAAGTTACTCCTGCATCAGCTGGTGCTGATTTTGAAAATAACCATTTCTTTGTTGCTGAAATGTATTTTTAAGTTTAGTTTTGTCACTCAGTTGGCGCTTAGTGCTTATAGCTTTAATTTATGGTGTTACTTTTTCTCGTTTTATTAGCAGTTTTTTCACTTACTCTCACATACCATCCTCTAACCACTACGCCATTTATTGCCGCTGTCACAAATTTATTACGTTTACCCTTTTGACTTTTGCAGCTACCAAATCACATTCTTTTTAAACTTTACTTCCGTTAAAACGGCTGCCATCTTGGCAGTCATCTTGAGCAGTGCTGCCAACGTGCGCCCAAACTTCAACATATTTAACTATTTTTTACTATTTGCTGAATTCTTTTTCTTCATTTACTGCCCAAAAGCAATTCCGGTCAAATGACACTTTCTTTATTGACCACTTGATATTTGGCCAAAACGCACACAAAACATTTATACACATACACACGCAAGCAAACTCGCACACAGTTGCAGCAGCACTTCATAAAATTTGTCACTGTCTGCATGAGCGAATGAACTGAACATTTTCAATTGTTACCGCTCTTTCTTTCACGCTTTTTGTCATCTCTTTCTTACACTTACATTTTCATGTAGCGTTTCTCTTTTTCACTCTTGCTAGTTAGTTGCTGTCTTTAAATGTGACTTAGTAAACTGAGAAAACGAAAAAATAAGTTGCAAGAAATCTTTAGATATACTCACATGTGTGTGAGCAGTGCCGGATTTAGGGGAGGGGAGCGACTGGAGGGCGTCGGGGTCTGTACGGTGCTGTGCGAGCACCCTTAACTTAACCACATAATTTGAATAACTATTTTTAAATATACAAATAAAAACTAAATTCAGCGTATTAACTTTAATGAACTTATCTTGTAGGAGTGAGAATAAGTTCTTAGCAAGACCTTAGATTTTGTTGCTTGTCTTGTCGCATCCCTCACTATTTTATGTAAGGCGAAAGAGAGACGCACTCAGTGACAGGCTAGAAATAAAAACTTGTACTAGGCTCACTGTATACTTTCCTGTCTTTGCTCTATTTTACTCGTAAGTTCGTAAGCAAAAAAACTTTTTTAGAAAAGTAACTATCAAATTTATTGTACTATCTGCGCTCGTTGCACTGCAGATCGTACAGTTTTTGTCGTACAGGGCTTGTCGTATAAATACGAAGTTGTTTGACAAGTTCGAAGTTATGGTGTGGATCTTGTGGAATCAGCCGCTCTTGACGTTCTGGGCATATCGATCCAATCTGATCTTCGTTGGAATGATCATATTTTCGATGTGTCGAAAGAAGCGGGCAAGTGCTTAGGTTTTCTAAAACGGTGCAAAAAATATTTCACTTCTGCTGATCTTCGCATGATCTACACCGCATATATAAGGCCAAAAATGGAATACAATTCGCACATTTGGGCAGGGGCTTCAAGATCTTATTTGGAGCTTCTGGACCGAATTCAACGTCGTGCGATATATATATTTGATTGGGGGATGAAAGTATTTCATCCTCTCTCAACTCTCTTGTGCATCGACGTAATGTTGGTTGCCTAAGCCTTCTGTATAGGTATTACCATGGGAAGTGTTCAAGGGAGATACATGGCCTGACGCCACCAGCTCGTGTGTTTCCCAGGTCCACTCGGGCAGCTGTTCAAGCCCACCCCTTTACCATTACATCGATGCCCAATAGAACCTCACATTACCGTGATAATTCGTTCTTTGGTCGTACTGTTAAGTTGTGGAATAGTCTCCCTGCGAGTGTGTTTCCCGGCAGTTTTGAGCTGTGCAAATATAAAACAAATCTTCACCGACACTACTCCATCTATCCACCCTCCAACTGACTATCACCCATCTTCCGAATCTGCTTACACATTTATAGGGGGCATCCCCTGAGCGTTGGTTCAGTCTAAAAAAAAAAAAAAAAAAAAAAAAAACGATTTAATCTTTTGTCTCATCGTCAGATTTCCTCATTGTTATTTGTTCGTCGAAGTGACATCATCGCTTGCATGAAAAATTAATTCGAATGAAAAATTTATAAATTTTATAGAATTATTAATTAATATTAATCAATTAATATTATTATAGAATGTTTATAAATTAATCAATTTTTTTCTCAACCCACCTTTTTGTGAGTCTTCTTTTTCTAATATGCCTTTTTTTCTTTTCTTAATTTTTTCAAAAATTTCGCTTAGGACCGTGTCCATCGCGTACGTCTTTACTATTCAAAGGTTGCATAAAAATTATGTTTGATATGGTACACAATTGAAAATAGCTTTTTTTTATTATAATTATACATAAAAGGGCGCCAAATGCATGACTCGCCCGGGGCGACTAGATGGGTAAGGCTGGCCCTGTGTGTGAGTCACCATATTGTGCAATATACTACTACCAGCACATGCTTAGCATTGCCTTACAATTGAGTGTTCATGTGTAAAATATGACACGACATTTTTTGGCGCTCAACCACTTCAAACTTCACAACTTCATAAAAATGTATGAAATTCAAGTGGCAGCACTTTTATGAATTTCTATTTCCTCTACTCCTAAACATTCCCTGCAACACTGAATTCTAACTAAATTCCATGCTACTTCCTTTTGTGTGTGTTTGTCTCTTTGCACACATTTTCTATTTTATGAATTAGCGTTTTTCATCATTTCATCTAGTTGCTGCCAAACGTCGTGGCCAGACTTCTTTTTTCAGAAAAAGAGGGTCGAGTGTGTAAAAAATTGCAACATTTTCAAGCAATTTATTTGAATTACTGCTGAGTGCATCTAGATTGCCAAATATTAAGTTTATAAAACGACAAAATAGTATCTGAGAGTTACTCATTTCTGGTGAGCTTTTTTAAGAAATAATACAGAAGAGAGTTATTTGAATGTGTGGAAAAAAGTTTTATAATAAAACATTTTTTTATATTTTTGGAGTGCAACAAATTGCAAGGTTGAGTGATTACAAAAAACTCAATGAAAGTGGACTGAAACCGCAATATGCAAGGTCTATGAGGATGAATTTACACTCACCTTTCTTTATATTAACGTGAGCGTTATATATGTAAATTTTTTTAATTCAAATATTTACAGCGTGGTCTCTTATATTTTTATTTATTTTCTTTTATTTAAGATCGTAAGACATTAAGAAAATATAATCTTATAAAAGTTTCCTAGCAACTTTGTGTATTAACAAGCAAATACAGGCTCAAATTGACTTAATTGACAAAAATTTAACAAAATTTAATACAATCTCAAATTGGCTTAGTTTATTACAGTAAACAGATATAAGATACAAAAATACAAAACACATATTATACAGTTCTCATAACTAGGAGTTACATTTCAGGCGAAAAGCAAGTTGACATCACATAATTAAGCATTTTATCAACATAGAAACGACAAATTGGTTGCTTGGTAAAAAGAATACATTAATAACACTTGAAAATACTTTTATAGATCCTTCTTGAAAATATTAATATTACTATAACATAAAATACGAGCAGGAAGCGAGTTTCAAAGTCTGATTGCATATATAAAGAATCGACGATCCGACATAAGAGACGTTTGCCTTAACTTTACGGTTTGGTTAGAGCGTCCGGAAGAGGTGAAACTTAATCTATTGTATGAATACGATGGTAAGTGCGTGTATATTATTTGGTGCAGCAGAGTTAGTGTAAAAATGTATCTTGCAATGTTATTCAACAAAACTCTTAGCTTCTGTTTAGTGGTCGAGTCAGAATTTGCAAATATCTCACTACCATATAATTTTGTTGGAATAAGATATACTTTGGCAAGTGCCATGCGTATTTTAAGAGGAGTGAAATATTGCGTAGCCGACAAGGATTGAAGCATACCGTAAAGTTTCCCAATTGTGACTGTAATGTGAAATTTCCATTTTTTTACTGTAGTGACGTATTGAATTTCAATAGAGTTCATTACAACTCTTGGAAGATGTATCAAATATAGTTGCCTTTTATAAATCACTCCGCATTTCGATTTGGAGGGATTAATTCATAAGCCGTGTTTCTGAGGCCAAGCAAATATCACCAAGTTTATTGTTAGCTATTTGATCACGTCTACAACTTGTGTAAAACTCAACGTCGTCGGCGTACATGTGTATTTTACTGTCACGAGGAACAGTCGGTAGGTAATTTAATTATATTATAAATAAAAGTGCTCCCAAAATAGAACCTTGGGGCACACTTCTTGTTACCGAGAGAAAATCCGAAGACTTATTTGTACCCCCACCTGGTTGATGTACTTTTTGCAGTCGATTCAAAGGGTATGACTTTAACAGTTTTACTGCAGTGAAGGAAAAATTTTACATATTAAATAATTTTGTGCACAGTATTTTATGGTCAACGGAGTCAAAAGCTTGAGAATGGTCAAGGAGTGTCATTTGCTTCAAGCAAATCTTGTCGCTTATTTTTTAAGTTTTAAGTTATTTTTAATTTAACAAACCAAAAAACATTTCTGTTACAAACTATCATTCTTACATCAATTGCGACATTAAAACAGTGTTTGGTTGTTTTGATGATCTTCAAATAGGAAATTGTGAGAGATGGAAGCAAAAAGAGAACTTATACAGAAATTTCATATGTAGGTAGTAAAATAACAATTGAGATTGTTAAGTTGTTGCAAAATCTGGATATTAACTGCAAATTTGTTGAACGTGGCTTGGTTAAAGGCAACTGGTAGTGTCAACATATCCAAAAAATCTGATCAAAAAGACAACGTAAGTACAACTAATCGAGAATTTGGAGAAATTGTGCTGTTTAGGAGAAATTGGCCAAAGATCTGAAAGTGAGTCGTAAGATCATTCGAAACATTCTCAAAAAAAATTTAAAGATGAAGCCATACAAAAAAAAAAATTGATGGTCCTACAGAGTGCCAAAAGAAAATGTGAAGAGAAAGAAACTCCCTACTCCTTCAGCGGCACGCAAGTTGCAATAATGTATTTTCTGATGAGAAGTTGTTCCTTCTGCAAAAAAGTTGAAATCCGCAGACTAGCGTGTATAATAAGAAAGGCATTCAAAGATACCAAAACGTAACCTCTGTCATGGCTTAGGAAGCCATATCAGCTAAAGGCAAGCTTACTCTCCTTTTTATTAAACCCGCCAGAGGACCTTCGGGGAATCTGCCTGTCCCAAGGCAGGAATGGAAGGGTGAGGGTTTGTTATTGGATGGGCAGTTCATGGGGCACGGCCCATGAACAGATCTCATAATGAGTTCATTCTTGAGGCACGGCTCTTGAATGTTCATCTGATAATCTGTAAAATAAAAAGGTTTACCTTGAGCCTTGGTTGTTGCTGCCAAATTCTTGGAGAAAGCATGGTTTTGATATTAAGTTATCATAACACCGTAGTTGTAATATGCTTTCGATGGACGATCAATCCAACATAACTTGAAGAGCGGGGATAGTCATCCATCAATGATGAGGAGACCTGATCTATCGTTGTTCTACAGACCTATCTTAGAATAAAGGTTATTATCTAGGAAACATTTAACCTTCGGACCGTTGTATAAGCAAATTTGTATACAACGGCTCATGCTTCTTAGTTTTCTGTTAAGGCTTTTTATTAAGTCTTAATTTAGGATAACGACGTTGCATAAGTAGAATTGAGGTTTACCCGGTTTTACTGGGAAACCTATGGTTATTTTTTAACCTAGCCAAGTACAATTCGAGTGGCTGAAGGTGTCACAGTCAGATATAAATGTTCTAAGAACTTTTGGTCTGTGGACGGGATGTTGAAGAGCCTTGTCAGGTGGAGCCTTTTGCCCGGGTACTGACTATCATATGGGATAGGCCCACGTGGGGTATGATGCGATCTGGCTGTGGTTAGGCCAGAAAGGCCGGTGTGAGTTACACTTTAGTTGAACTCGGTTTGGTGATTTCCTTAAATTACTAAGAGAATGATGGTAGATTGAATCTCGCCAATTTCAAACAGTAAATGTTAGGAAGGTAAGCAACTACCGGATCAATATACTGTTACCTTTGGAATTTGAGTACAGGCGATGGGGAAACCTAAATAGTCTGAGTTGTGACCATTTGAGATTGAGGAATTTGATTGCATGAGTGACAGGCCTATTTGCCGCCTTAATTTTTCGTGTCAGAGAGTGATGACCTCTGATATGAATGGGATGATTTTGTGCGGATAAAATAATGGGTTGTATTACTTGGTATAGTATACTGAGATGACCCATGGTTATTAAAATAACCAAGTCATGTTTTAATTCGAGTGACTGAATGAGTCACGGTCATGTATAGTGTCTTTTTGACATCAGTATTGGGGGTTCTGTGGCATGTAATTAGAGGAACCTTTCAAAAATGGTCTTTCTTGAATTCCGAAGGGGCGTTGACCGACGCTTCATATTTGTCCCAAGCATTGGAGCACCGTTGAATTAAGCCATCACGGCAGGGGTCAACGTTAAAAACATAGAGGCTTTCTTTCTCCTTTTTATTGGTAAAGGCGTTAAAGTCAATGCAAAATACTATTTGGATGAATTGCTGGTCAGCCATTTTTTGCCTCATGCATCCAAGCTTTTTGGCACTGAGCCATATTGCTTCCAGCAAGACTCTTCACCGACTTACAAAGCAAGAACTTTTCAGGGCTGGAGCAAAGAAAATATTCCCTGTTTTATTCCGGTGGATGAATGGCCTCTATCTTCTGCGGATCTGAATCCATTGGGTTTTGCATAAGGAGATACATGTTGGGAAATCTAACAATTTTAAGGAATTTAAAAATGGAACAATTGAAATGCTGTTTGCAAAGAATTTGTGACCAAATACCAGGTTAAGTCATCTGTTCTGCTTGTTCAAGTTTCCCATAACGTTTGAAGCTTGTAAAAAAAATAAAAAGAGGAGAGATTTCAACTTAAAGACGACTTATGCTAGTCTAAACTGCAAAAAATAAAACAATATGTGTTTGACTCAAATAAATTAAGTGCAGCAGTTATTGGGGCCCACGCTGTATATAACTATGTATATTTCTACATAGCTATTTCGACTCATGCTCGGACTATAGTAAAAAATATTATTCGAAGACTCTATCCAAAAAAGGTGAGCGTGTATTATGGTATGATGGTATGGTATTGTATAATGGTGTGGTATGGCTCGCTAAGTTTGATATCATACACGGAGAAAATTAATCTGCTTTAATCAAGCAAATGTTTTGCTTAAAAGCAAATCAGCAAAACTTTGCTCAATTACAATGTGATTTTAGAAAAAGATTACTAAATTGCAATCACTCTTTGTGTATTTAGGAAAAATCAAAATTTTGCTAAGTTATTATAAACTGAAAAGCAAAGTTTTACTTAATTCAAGCAAATATTTGCTTAGTTATTATAAATTGGAAAAGTAAATTTTTACTTAATTCAAGCAAATATTTGCTTAGTTATTATTAGCGTCCGACCGAATATTCGGTTTCGGTTAAGGCAATTTTCAGCCCTTTTTTGTCAGTTTCGGCCAGTTTCAGCAATTCGGCCTCAATATGGCCGAATAACCGAAACAAGCCGAAACTTTTGGTAAAAACTTCTTGCATCAGTCATTTAATTCAAATATAAAACTATTTACAACGCATTGTACAAAAAAAAAATATTAATTCGTCTATAATTTGATTTCTCGTGTTAACTCAAAAAATTTTGGTTAATTTTATGCGTTCAATACTATCACTTTCGATTCTATCATCTCTATTGTAATTAATAATAAAGTTTTATAGGTATTGAAGCCAAAAAATGATAATTAAACTTCCGAACGAATTTTGTGTGTGTAGAATAAAGGAAAAGAAAACGACATATTTCTGTTTTTATAATACTAAACCTTTAAAAAAAAAACAAAAATACTTTGTTTTGTAGTTCTATAAAAATGTACATTGTAGGTGCATACTATTTTGAGTGTGTACTGAAGATAGAAAGTATGCAATGCTTTTGTAATAAAAAATTTAAAATTATCGCATTTATTGTTATAATAAACTTCAATTAATTATTATAAACTTGAATATTCATATAAAATTTTTTCTTATGTGTATGAAAGTACTTTTGTTTCCTTTTAATAAAAAAACAAATTATTTGTAAAAACTTCAATTTTCATATTTATAACCAGTTTCGGTTTCGGCCGAATATTATAAAATGGCCGAATATTCGGTTTCGGCCAAAATTCCGGTTTCAGTCGGACACTAGTTATTATAAATTGGAATAGAAAGTTTTAACGTAATTCAAGCAAATATTTTCTTAGTTATTATAAACTCAAATAGCAAATTTTTACTCAATTCAAGCAAATTTCTTTTAAACACACGAGCACACGTTTATTCCTAATGAAGAAAATTAGGCGACGATGGTCGAAAGGCTAAGCCCATGCACTTATACTCACTCGGCCGAGGTTCAAATCTCCAGATGGTGCTAATTTTTCAATTTAATTAAATTTTAATAATTATTTGAATTTGAATTTGAATTTATTGAGTATACATTAGTACAATAAGAACTATGTTCTTTTACAGTACAACAGATAGATATCAAAAAAATTTTGGTTGGATATAACAACAAATTAATAGTTCTTAAAAAATATATTTAATTAAAACATTTAAAAATAAATCAAGAGTGTAATGACAAAAAGTGAATAGTAATAAATTAAAATCTTAATAACTAACAATGTTTCAAATAGTAAAAAAAACAGATTGCCTAAAGATTCCCCTCCCTGTTATCTTTCTCAAAAAAATAGGTAACGCATTCCACAATCTTACGGCATTAATGAAAAAAAGATTGGAAGTAGATAAAGAACAATGTCTAGGAACTATTAGAACACAACTTCTTCTGGATATGCTGAACTGCAGTTTTTCATAAAGATAGTGTGGCGTTTTTTCATGTATTATTTTATGTAGGTAAATACAGTTTCTAGCATTAAGGTAACTTGTCAAATCGCAACCAAGTATAGCAGTTCTGAAGCTTGAAAGGTGGTCAACTTTTCTTAATCCATACACAAAACGCGTGGCATAGTTATATGCAACATTCACCAGCATACGCCTTAGATCAAGAGGACAAACACTAGCAGACATTCTTAAATTACGTAGGATATAATAAACTTTCTGGACAACACTGTTTACGTGATCAACACAGGAAAGGGAAGAATTTATACAGTAACCAAGATTCACAATTTTTGATACTACACTCAACTTTCTTGTTGCAATATATAGGTTAGGGATTACATTAAGGTGAGTTTTATTCTTACAAATAGGAAGTACATATGACTTGGCAGCATTAAGTTGCAGTCCATTGCTGCTAGCCCAATGGTCAATACTGCTAAGATCCTCATTCAGTCTGCAGCACAGATCATCAAATAAACCAGTCCTTCTCGAAAGATAGAGTTGTATATCATCAGCATACGCATGTACAGAAGCATGTTTGCATACAGCAAATATGTCAATAATTAATATAGAGAAGAGAAGTGGACCGAGTATTGAACCCTGTGGAACACCATTTAGTACCGGTCTATTTTAGTAAAATTTCACTTCAAAATATGCTAGATTTCAGCAAAACCAATCAAAATTTACTTTTTCAATTTATAATAACTAAGCAAATACTTGCTTGAATTACGTAAAAATTTGCTTTAGCAGTTTATAATAACTAAGCAAAATTTTGATTGAATTCAAGCAAATATTTGCTTAGTTATTATAAATTGTAATAGAAAATTTCTACTTTATTCAAACAAATATTTGCTTAGTTATTATAAATTGAAATAGCAAATTTTGATTAGATTTTGCTGAAATTTAGCATAATTTTGAAGTGGCTGAGAATCAGGCGCAAGATTTGCTTAACCACAATACAAATTTAGCAAACAGTTTCCTCCGTGTAGTATATCAAGTATTATATGATGTACACTGAAATAAAACTGATTGTTTGACTTTAATTTTTGCAAAACAAAAAAAAATTAAAAATAAGTTCTAAAGGGTGCATTAAATACTATTTGCTAATTCAAAACAGTTTTACTAAGGTTAAAAATCTTGCACTAAAATTTAAACTTTTCTGAACTACATATAAGTCCACACCGGCTTTGGTTTCGAATCTAGTATTTGCAAATATGGTTTTAATTCAGCTTTGATTTAAAATTTATAGGTTTGGATTTAAGAAAAAATAATAACAAACACCGTGAGATTCGAACCTACGACATCCAGTTTGTGAGTTTTCTGGTCTAACCACTGACCTATTGCTCTATGCATAATAGAAGCAATAAACAAACATATAAGCCAAATAGACTAATTGGATCTCCAATTGGATTGCCAGGTTAACTATTTACGGGTTCAAATTCAAATTTAGTATCGAAACGTACTAGAATTTAGTCTAAATTGTATTTAAAACAAAAATCAATACAGAATTGTTCTCAAATTAAAACCAAAATACTTAAAAGAACGCTGTCATATTTCTTTGGTTGAAATTTTAGTACAGTAGAGTTTTAAATATGAGTTAGTATTTGAAAAGTTTTCATTTTAAACTGCAAGGTGAAACAAATGGAGTAATATTTTAGCTGAACTAAAATGAATTCCAAGATTTTTAACCGTATAATTTTAAATTTTACATAAATAATAAATTATAAATTTTTTATTTTTTTTTTTTTATTTTTTAGTGAAGGAATATTTTAATTTAGTTTCGTTCAATCCCGAAGAATACATTTAAATAAATATTATAAGTTTATTTAACGTTTCCTGTGCATATGAAGCCTGTTCTTGCGTTTCCAAGCAGCACGACGAGATCGCCAACAGTCTGCGAGTATTTGTAGCCTTTTCCGATTCCACGAGAGCTCTTTCCAGCTGAAGTGAGTCCTCTTAGTTCGCGATACTTATGAACATGTTTGCAAATCCAGTTAATTTTAGGATCACGGCGAATGGCGTTATGATGGGTATCAATTAGAATTACCTCAAAGTATTTGTAAGAAGCATCTTGAGCGACCCAGTAAGAGTTCAAAACTCTTAGTCCACCCAATCTGCGAAACACGTTCCTCTGCAATAGATTGAAGTCCACGATAAGGTTTCAACTCATTTACACCATGGCTTTTAGGTTTGCCATAAGTGCATCCTTTAGGGACAGGACGTTTGCGTCCTCCACGACGTACCCGAATCCTATAACTAACATATCCTTGCTTTGCCCAATATCCAAGACGTCTGGCTTTATCGGGACGGGTTGGCCTCGGAGAACGATGGAGCTTAGTCAATTGACGATAGTGCCATACACGAATCCTGAGCAAATATCGCATTACATCACTCTGCTTCTTCCTATACAATTCTTGCATATAACGATAGGCACCCATTTTAGTTTTCCTTTCAGCGATAGATCTTAGAAATTTCTACTCGCAGACGCTGTGAAAAAAGAAAACTAAATTTAAAAACTAAAAATTACTTGGTCTAAGTGGGCTGGTCTAAAGACCTGCCGCCACCTTAACCTAACTTAACCTTATCTTGTTATTCAAGAAAAAATCGCAAAAATCCGAATATGAGAGCATTCCAATGAAATCTTATGTATACATTTTTGAATATCATAATTAATATAAACAGAAATAAATGGAGCGATTGCGGTGAAGAACCCAGCCGCTTTGAAGATTTTAGCTAGAAGTGCAATTTCTCGAAAATATCAACTTAAGACAGGCGGCCTGTGGTCTAGCGCTTGAAAATTTAAGGTATTTTTAGAATTTTTTTAAAGGTTAAAATATTAAATAACGATTTAAGAAAAAGTAATTTTTTTTAATTTAAAAAATTGTTGATCATGTTCAGAATGGCTCTCAATTAGACCTTCTCAAAGAAAAGGAGCCTGGGCGGTGTTGTTTATTTTGATTCTTCTATTTATCTGAAAAAATTAAGACTAACAACCCTTAGTTGGCAGCTTAACTAAGCTCACCACATTAACAAAATAGTTAATATTAACAATTTGTTAAGGTTTCGTATTCTGCTGCAAATTTAAAAGCTCTTTTCCTTACAATTTTGTTAATAACAGAAAGAGTCTTAACAACGAATGAAATGCATGTGCTTAGATAGAAAATTGTTGTGAAATAATAAAAAAATACAAATTATAATATAATATTGAGTTTAAATACATTTAACTGAAAAATCGAAGAATTTTTTACTTATTTTAAGTGTTTCAGTAGCCGTGGCAAATTTTTCAAGCGCTTGCAAAGTCACAAGCTGCACTCGAAGCATCAATTTATGTAGCGCATCTCTTCTTTTAATAGGCATGTCGATTTTCACCATGCATGGTGAACTTTAAAAGCTTTTTAAGCTTTTATGTTGTTAATGATTTTTAAGAATACCAACATTTACATAACATAACAATCAGCTTAACAAGAGCTCCTTAACTATTTCTTGTTAAGCTAACAACCAGAATAGGGCTGTAAGAATATTATTAATCCCTATGAGTGCAGCTATGACTGGAACTATAAAGAAAAAATATTGTAAATTGATCACAAGAACAGCATTTTAAATTTAAGTTCTAAAAACAGCTTGTTTTTTACCGGTTAATAAGTATAAAATATACGATGTTTTTGAAATAAAACTTTGTTTCTAGTTTCAGCGATAGCCACTGATGTTGTGAATAGTATATTAAAATTTCAGATGATTTGGCTGAATAGTTGTTTGTTTCTTCTACAACACAACACAAAAAAATCGATTTCATAAAAATTCTAGATTTGAAGGATTTTGAAAAAAATCAAGTCTGAACATTTATAACTTTAGCTTCAAAATTTTGGTTTTTTTAATTTTTTGTACAAAATAGTTGAAGGCTATGGCATAAGTATTAGTGATATTGTTTTTTTTTAATATTTCATTTTTAAATTTTAGTTTACTTATTTCGTAAAAAAACACAAACTCGATATTTTCGGAAAATTTCTCTATTAGCTAAAAAATGCATAGCGGCTAGGTTCTTCCCAGTAATCGCTTAATTTTTTCAGTTTATATTTGTCATGGTATTAGAAAAAATATCTATTAGATTATATAGGAATATTCTCACGAGGTCTAGTTCTTGATCATTTGTGTTAAAATATTTAACAACACGCACAACACAATCGATCAATGGAAGCTCGGTCAAAGTCCTTAGGGCTGAAATGGCCAACTTATTTTTTTTATTCTCATATTTGAATTTTTTGGGGTTTTTTTTAAGTAACAAGAAAATAATGAAATTTTCATAGAAATAAACATGCAATAACAATAGAGTTCAGCTACTACAGCTTTTTCGCACTTTCTCCTCATTAGACTATCTTAAGAACCAACTTAATATCATTGAAATATCTCAACGATATACGTAGATAAAAGTGGTCCAAAACAATCCAAGTGAGAAAAATTTACCCACCATAATATGGGTTGGGCTCAGGGATAACACAAGACATAACAACTAACCATGCGTTAACATAGATCTAATCATACATTAGTTTTCAATCTACTTTTGAGTTGACCTTTTGATAAGTTAACATCAAAAAAGCTACAGTTGTTAACAAAGGTACTCATGCGATTTAAAGGAGCAGTAGCCATATAATTTGTGCTACTAAAAGGTAAGTAAATTAAATTGGTAGCGTTTCTACTGCTTCTACGGTTAGTGTTTAAATTTATAAGCGTTAGGAGTTCCGGTGAATCGAAAACACCAGTTATGAGTTGGTGTAAGTAGACGATATCAGCAGACTTCCTTCTCTCATTTTAGGATTGCATTTTTAATAGTTTTAAACGATCCTCATAACGAGGAAGATTTAAAGTGTCAGTTCCATTTACGCCCCTTAGAGCAAACCGAACAAAACGTTTTTGAATTCTCTCTATTCGTTCAACATGTACATTGTAACTTGACTTGCATACTCCAAGTGAGGACGGACAATTGAATAATACAGCGTCGTAGTTGTAATCATACTATTAAATTCTTTGGCCCAGCGTTTTATAAAACCGAGCATAGAAGACGCTTTTTTACAAATGCTATCAATATAAACGCTAAACGATAGCTTAGAATCCATGCATATACCAAGATCTTTGACAGAATCTACACGATTTAAAGCCGTATCTTTTATCTTATAATAAAAAATTAAATTATTCCTTTTTCGCGAAAAGGTCATAGTTTGGCATTTATCTGGATTAAGAAACATATTATTTTTAGAACACCAAACTTCAAAGGATTTTAAATCAGACTGGAATAGAACTGAATTGTCTTTAGAATCTACTGTTCTGTATATTTTGATATCATCTGCATAAATGAGCAGATGAGAGTATTTGATGATGTGGGTTACATCATTAATGGCTAAAGTAAACAGAAGTGGACCAAGGTGGCTACCTTGAGGAACACCTGATGCAGCAATAAATTCATCAGACAATACACCTCGAAATCGTATTTGATAAGATCGCTCTGTCAGATACGATTGAATCCAGTTTACAAAAAATTGTGGAAAACCCATTAACTTTAGTTTAAATATAATTAATTTGTGTGGTAGTTTATCAAATGCTTTACTAAAATCAGTGTAAATACAATCGACCTGGTTACCAGAATAAACTGAATTTAAGCAGAATGTTGTAAAATCGAGGAGATTAGACACAGTGGATCTGCCAGTAACAAATCCATGCTGACGAGTTGTTATGACCCTCCCACAATGAATCTTCACACGATTATACACGAGCCGCTCGAAAAGTTTTGGAATCGATGAGAGTTTAGCGATAGATGAGAGTTTAGCGATAGGCCTATAGTTGTTTACATCATTCCTACAACCTTTTTTATAAATAGGACTTATAAAAGATTTTTTCCAAAAAAATGGAAAATTACATTCCCTAATTGATTTATTGAATAATATGGAGAGTGGTTGGCTTAGAACGGAGCCACATTGCGTTAACACTGCGACAGAAATTCCGTCAGGTCCAGCATTAAAATCTTCTTCGATCGATCCAATATACTTTAAAATATCCTCTGAATTAAAAGATAGGGTCCAACGAAACCCTGGGTGTAGAGTTCATATATTCAAAATAATCTTCATCAGGATTAAAAGAGTCTGAACAGAATGACTCTTTAAAGAGAGTGGCAAATAGGCCACAAATTATAACGGGATCGTCAGTAAATCCGTCAGAAGTCTTAAATGATGAAGGGAATCCATCAGATTTTTTGTGGTGTTTATGAAACCCCAGAATTTCTTTGGATCAGACAATATTCTTAGCTTAATATAGTCTAAATAATTTTTATATAAGGTAGCTGAGCAACTTTCAAAATCCAGAAACAAACGCTTGTAGGTTTCTAGGTCATTTAAGTCTAAGCTACAGACATATTTCTTCCATGCCCTATTCCTGTTGTTGCGAAGAGTCTTTAATTCCCTTGTGTACCAAGGGTAAGCACAATTTTTCGCAAATTTGAGGCTATAAGGCACGGACTCAGAAAACACAGTAAAGATTTCCATATAAAAAAAATTAATTGAATCTTCAAGATTATTACCATTAAAACATTCTAAAATTACATTAAGTATACTATGAATTAAATGATTCAACCTCAGAAAATTAGCTTTTCTGAAATTGAATTCATAAACTTTATCTATTGAATTGGAATTCACTATATTTTCCCTGTCGGACTTGTACCATATGCTCAGTAGTGGATGGTAGTCATCAACAGAAGTTAGAGCATGAAGGGCCCTCTTAACAATCACGTTGTTACAGTCTGTTGTTAAGACCAGGTCAAGAAGTCTTTCACGACTATTATAAATACAATTTACTTGTTGTAAGTCAGAACATATATTATCAACAAATATATGCTCTTCACGTGTCTTCGAATTAGATGCACAAAAATATGTATCATCGTCTGAAGATTCCCATTTCAAGTCAGGCAGATTAAAATCGCCCAACAATAAAATGTCGTCACTAACGTCAAGAATATTTATAACGTATTCTATGCAATCCGCAAGGCTTGCATAAAACTCCACACTGCTCTTTGGAGGAACATAAGCATTAAATACATATACATTAGAATTACAATGTACAACCTTAATGCATATAAGTTCGATATTAGAAGAGCAGGGAATATCGATAATGGAACTAACGAAGGAGTTCCTAACAGCTAATAAGACACCACCACCGACAGCAGAAGTATTGCCAGCGTATCTGTCTTTTCTATATGCTTCAAAACTATTATCAAACAATTCCAAGTCAGTAATGCTTCCATTTAACCACGTTTCAGTCAATGCGATAATATCTTCAGACAAATTTTGAGACATTGAAAATATGTCTCGCGTCTTAGAGTGTAATCCCCTTAAATTTTGATAGTAAAGTGATAACCTAGATAGAAATGTGAGCAATGTAGCTTCTTCAGTAGGTTTTTCCGAACCAAGAAATCGATTACTCCGAAACTAGCCTTCGGATGGAATTCTAGCTGTCAAAAGATTTTTACTTCGGTGTCCGATTATTTTCAAAGAAAAATAATTCTAAATTGTACTATTAAATACTTCAATTTATAATAGTTAGAGCCATGGTAAATAGTTATATAATTAAAAGAAAAAGTCATGAGGTCACGAAAATAAATCAATTTCTGCAAGTAACAACAAACTATGCGCAATTCATAAAAAACATGTTGCTTTGAAACTATAAACGCCATCAATGGAATAGCGCTTAAGTAATAGTTAGAGCCATGTATCAACGATGGATATTATTTATTAACTTATTTTAATAAAAGCACTAGCAACTTGAGTGAAACAAAAGAGTGATAAAAACTAATTAAATTAAATGAAAATCTCAAATGGGACAGCTAAAAATTTAAAACTTACCATTCTTATAGTGACAATATTGCTCTTCATGTAATAAAACTAATTAAAACTTTTGAACATCTGATATTCAACTCTTGGATGCAAACATTTATAATTAAAACTCAAATACAAATTTATTTGCTTTTACTTCCACCTGCACTTATGTTTAAGTGAATAAACCTAAAAAAAGCTGTTTTGGGAAAAGATTGTTGTCACGTGCATCAACATTAATGGCAACCGCTTCCGCCTACTTGACCACTCAAGCTGGCATGGACTTGCTCTTAATTGACCCATGAATTTTTAGAGCTTCAGTTCAGCATTATTGTAGCAACAGCTGGTTTTATTGCAAGTCTATTTTTGTTGGTGTTCTTGTTATGCATGTATGAAAACGTGATATAATTTCATACTTTAATATTTACAACAAAGCTAAATGTAGTCTTCAGTTAAACAAAGTAATACTTTCAAAGTCAATATTAAGCTCAAAAATCTATTTTGGAGATTAGTCAGACGCACTTTAATTAAATTTTCATGCAATGTGTTGATAATATTGTTATCCTTTTTCATGTGTAGGCAAGCTGCTACATAAACAAGCAACTCAGAATAAAGCCTTTTCCTCCACTTATTGCTGATGTTACGCTCCTGAACACCAAAAGCGATACAACTCAACATTTGTACATTTTCCAGAAGAGGTAAGAAACAATTTTAAATAATTAAATTAAGGCAAAAAAAGATTTATATGAACGTTATACAAAAATCAAGATACGAAAATTTTAAGTTATTGCCCTTTTATATTTTGGGTGCTATATGAGGCTCTCTTAAATACTATGTCTAGTGGCAAAATCTTGACATGAAAATCATCACTATGAGCAATGAAGACACACACATATGGAAAACGAGACTTTTTTCTCTGTCCCACTTTTCTCACTCTCTTTCTCTCTCCCTCTTTCTCTTTTTTATCCCCTTCTTTAAAATGTACTCAGTTTTAGGGACCAACATTTCGGCAAAAACTTTCGGTGGTTTTATTTTTGTTTTACTTTTAATTACAAGCCACGACCTGCAGCCAAGTGTAATTTTTGGCCTTAATTGCTCGTTGAGTGAGAAACAAGTTTTAAATTATTTCACATGATTTTCAACAATCCCACTCAAACAAACCAGGGCTGCCACCTCCAACCCGCAGCAGCCAGTGGCGTATAAAGAATTGTAACACAAGAGGTTCTTTGTCATGTTTTGTTTGAATTTCTAACTAGGGTTAAAATAAAAATTAAACCAATTTAAAGGAGATGGTTAACCGCAAGCATTTTTCCATTCCCGCCTCACAGCGTCTCTGCACACTTCTAGTAGCTCAAAGAGCTCTAAGTTTGCTCTTATGTGCTCGGTGGTTTCTGAAGTGAAAGTGTACAGTTGTGCTCAAAAGTGCAACTAATTATAAACATGTGTAGAGAGAAGAACGTGTCGCTGCCTTCAGGGAAGGAATGACCCTGCTGTTATCAGGCAGCAGCAGCAGCAGCATTGAGTAGCTGTGGAAGGACACTGCGGGGTAAACAAAAAGTTTTCCTTTTACTTAAGTGATAAAATGTGTACACAAAAGTTATAAATTTGCAAATAGCTGAAGAATGTAGTATCATGAAGGCGGCAGTTGTGAGTGTGGTTGTGTGAGCAGAGTAGTAAATTACTACAAGAATAAAAGTTTTTTCTGTTCCCTTTGAGGTAAATTTCCAAATTATATTAAAAGCTTTGCTACACTCTTATCACCTTCCTTGAAATTAGGTTTGGCTCTTTGGGAAATTATCCAAATACATATGAATATGCTCACGTTTCTATATGTCTGTGTGTGTCTTTGAATGTGTGCTTTCGGGTGTATCTGTACAAATATTTGTTTCTAAACTACTTGAAAATTCTTTTTCGATTTAATCCCATCATTTTCGATTTGCACACGTCAGGCGAAAATTTCTCTTACTTACACTTTAGTTAATAGGAAATACATCACCTACCGTTTCCTCCCACAAAATCAACAGCGTCACAGCAACAATTTATTTGCATGCGTTTGTATTAAGTAAAAGAGAAAAATAAATAAGACAGTAAATCCATCCGGAGACACATCATCATAAGATATTCCATTTTCCCCACATTTCGATTAACTCCGTCCTCCAACCTCCGTCCTCTATCCGACAACACCGCTGTTGCTTTTGCTGCTGATCCTGATCCTTTGCCGTTGCACAGTGAGCAGCGTGAAGTTTTGCTCTCACAGATTATGTGGAATTCAATTTGCAACTTAAATGTGTTTATTTTGCGTTTCGTGGCAATTTTGCTCCTCCGCAATCCACAGCAATGAGTAAAAAAGTGACAGCAAAGGGAAGAGCTCTGTAGTCGAGTATTTGAATGGATGTTTGTGTGTGTGTGTGTGTGTTTGTGTGTTGTGTGGCTTTTGGATTTAAACACATCCAAAGGAGGGCCATCAATTGCGAAGCCCATTGAAGGCTTACGAATAGATTTCACTATTGCTTGACAAGAGGCCAGGATGAGAAACATCGTAAAATGGAAGAGAAGAGAGGAGCCGCGGTGGTAGATATGGAAATTGGTAATTTATAAATAAGATGAGTCTTTTTTGTTTTTTTTTTTAAATAAACAGAAACTTTAATGTTATATTACACACATACACCAAACATCAACACAAATGCAATTTATTTATTATTGAATTGGATTAAAGGAAATTGATTTGCGTTTAAAGAGAATGTGAGGGATAAAGTAGAAAATAAAAGGAGACTAAATGTAAAAACTATTTCAGTTGATTGCCATAAAAAAAGGAGATGCAAATACATTGCAAATGGAGGTTGTAAATCTTTAAAATGTTATAAAAGCAGGAACCGTAATTTTTACAAGGGATATCAAAAAATTTAATTAGAAATAGGTATTTTTTTTACTTTTTCTAAAAAAAGGCCAACATAAATTGTTATTTTTCAACAGATTAAAAAAAATTAAATGAAATGAAATGAAATGAAATGAAATAAAATGAAAGGAAAGTGATCTTTATTGTATCATAACAATTATATCGGACTTTAATTTTTTTCTTTGCAAATTAAACTGTTACTTTTAAACTTTTATTGTTCAGGCAAAAATAAAAATCAATTTTTGTACAACTTCTTTTATTTTTTCAGTCTTTTAAGAAAATCATTCTCGCACTTTTAGTTTTTCTGATGGAAATAAAAATCCGTTTCGTGTAATTTCTTAAAAAGCACTGTAAAAATATTTTTTAAATTCTGTTGCTTAATTTCATCCATATTATGGTTTTTTACGAAAACCTCTAAAAAAACTTTAGAATAGAATTCACAGCCCACAAACGAATTTTTTTTTTGTGTTAACTTGCCAGTGCATGTAAAAGAAAAAAGCTGTTTCGTGGCAAGCAATAATAAAAGGACACTCGCACATTTCTTTAGATAAGAAACTATATTTTTTATAAGTTATGTATTTATTTACTTATTTAAGCAAACAGTATTTTTTCCAAGTTATCTGTTTACTTATGAGCAGGAATACATTGAATTACTTTAAAAAGTATATATAAATATGAATACCTAATGTTTTTTGACTCATAGTATTCAAATTGGCTTTTATCTGGACTCAAAAGTCTTGGAGAAAAATAATCTATTTCGAAATACACTTTTTGCTTTATTTCATCGAGAGCATTTTCGTCACTGTCTTCTGCATTTCATATATTAAAGGAGCCCAAATACTGTCCCAAAAGAGACATTCGAAAGATTGACTCCTCAAACATATTTGGTTGTGAATATAAGAAAAATGTGTTTCTGAGCTGTGTATTCTATGTAAAGTATTTTTAGAGGTTTTCGGAAAATAACAATTGTATGGAGAAAATTATACCACATAACTTAACAAATTTAAAAAAAAATCAATTTCACTACGGTATTTAAACATTACATAAAAAAGTATTTTATTTCCAACAGAAAAAATAAAAGACCGAGAATAATTTTTTCAAAAAGGCTGAAGAAATAAAAGTCCGAAACTGATTTTTATTTTTGACTGAAAAACAGCCGGAAAAACTAAAAGTCCGAAATAATTATTATTTTTTGACATACAATATAAACCACTTTCTAAGGGTATAATTTTATTTTGTTTTTTCTGTGAAAAATAACGATTAAAGTTTGATTTTAGGACTTTTTTGGACATCATATCGTTTTCGAAATAATATTTCAATGTGATCATTTTAATAAGGACCTTACATGTCTACCATATCTGCAAAACCATGATTTTTTTAAAACAAATTTTCTGATAACAGTTATTTACTGTCCCTGGATAAAAGAAAGAAGAGCGTAACAGATATATGTTGAGAAATAAGAAGCTGATGAAAGAGAACTTTTACGAACAACTTTGAAAAAAGAATAATATCTATATTTATATAAAATCAAAACCTTAATCGAAATCAGAATTAAGGACGAAGTCAAAATCAAAACAAAATCAAATTCAAAATCCATATAATCCAAACCATTATCCATATCTTAATCAAATTTAAAATCAAGCTTGAAAACTCTATCTTAATCTTAGTCTTAATCTTAATCTAAATTTAAATCTGAATCTTAATCTTAATCTTTATCTTTATCTTTATCTTTATCTTTATCTTTATCTTTATCTTTATCTTTATCTTTATCTTTATCTTTATCTTTATCTTTATCTTTATCTTTATCTTTATCTTTATCTTTATCTTTATCTTTATCTTTATCTTTATCTTTATCTTTATCTTTATCTTTATCTTTATCTTTATCTTTATCTTTATCTTTATCTTTATCTTTATCTTTATCTTTATCTTTATCTTTATCTTTATCTTTATCTTTATCTTTATCTTTATCTTTATCTTTATCTTTATCTTTATCTTTATCTTTATCTTTATCTTTATCTTTATCTTTATCTTTATCTTTATCTTTATCTTTATCTTTATCTTTATCTTTATCTTTATCTTTATCTTTATCTTTATCTTTATCTTTATCTTTATCTTTATCTTAATCTTAATCATAATCTTAATCTTAATCTTAATCTTAATCTTAATCTCAATCTTAATCTGAATCTTGATCTTTTTTAGATTAATTTTTCTAACGCTTATATCTGCTAAACTATAATAGATAGAGCGAAACGGTTTTCAATCAAACTTTTGAACCTTAGAAGAAGTGTCGCTTTTTATGGCAATGCCTTTTTTATGCACCTTCAGTTACTAACTTCCAATACAAACTTACATCCTTGGAAAAATTTTAAAAATATTCGTTGCCACTTAAATCTTATTGTTTTAAGGTACGTTTTTGGTAAATTCCTTTTTTCGTTTTTTTCGCCATAAAAACCAAACCATATATCGGACAAGGACGATGCATGCACCAAACTTATAACAGGCTTAAGATGGTTTAATAGATACTAGTATCGCTTGTGGCCGAAATTCGACCAACTTTCTGATATTTCAATCGGTTTTTTCACATTCAAAAAATCTTAAGTTTCAAATTATCGCAATAATATTAAAATTAAAAACTCTGATACACTTTGAAACTTTGGTACACCGTTATTTTTCACAACTAAGGTTTCCCAGCAGCGGATTTGCCAGTGGCTACCATAGAACTAATACAGAATAAATTACCAGGTAAGGAAGCATTACTTTTTTCAAAAAGTAATGCGTCTGCATATAGCAGAAGTAATTAACTCATACCTCATTACCTGTAATGTAGCATACAAGAAAAAGTAATGCAGTGATTTTTATAACTTAATACAAGTAGTATGTTACTCCATAACTTCTAGGTAATGCTGAAGGGAGGCGATCACTTACCTCCTGTCTCATTCAATGTTAAATGTAAGGCCTTTTATGCATAGTAAGGTAATATAGTCGGAAGTAGTGGTCATTACAAGGTAATTGATGCTTCATATATTCGGAATATACTCCATCCGCTACTGGGTTTTAATACAAAAATACGTTTTTGTTTTATATATATGCTTTTTTTTTGTGTACTGACAAAGGCTAAAGTTTTCGAGATGTCATCATAACTTTGGTGTCAAAATAAAGAGAAATTTTTCACAATTTAATATTTGCAAGAAATTTCACCATCACCATATATATTCACACATTTGCATAAAAAATTTATAATGTAAGAGATAGCGAAAAATGTGTTTTGTACATTGTCTTAATGTCTAAAATTTCCTCTTCCACAATGCTCTTCCATTTCTTATAGTTTAGGTTTTACTTCAGAAATATTATTTAAATACTCATATTTCAGGTCAAAAGTCAAAAAATATTCGGTGAACTCTTTCTCCCTGCTTTAATTTATTTTAAAAAAAATTATCAAAATCGGTTCAGAAACACGGAAGAACTGTTTCTCCTACGTCTATCTCTATATAACGAAATGGCTTAAAGTATAGATTTGTGTATATAACTTTGGAGTAGTTTGAAATAATTCAAAAATATTTTTACAGAAATTATTTTTTAAGCTGTAGAACTTTGTAAAAAATATAAAAACAATAATTTGAAAAATTTAATTTTCTTCAAAAAAATCATAGGGGGGGTAGCTCATGATTTTCGATGATAGGAACAGTTTTTTGAATTATGTGTCAAAATTAAGCAATTTTTGCAAATAACTGATATGTCATATGAAAGAGTGTGAAAAAAGAAAATTTTATAAGACAAAAAATTACAACGAAAAAACGTTTGGCTTATTTTTTCGAGCAAAAACAGAATATTTTAAAGGTTTATTTAAAGCAATATAAAACATTGAATTGGTGAGATAACGGTCAATCATTTGATTGATCTTTCAGACAAAGAAAATTTTTTGAAAATCGATTAAAAAATGGCTGAGATATTTGCTTGCAAAATCAAAACTTGAAATTTCAATAGTTTTTTCTCATTCTGAGGCGATGGCCATGCTTCAGGGAAATACGTTGTACTGAGAAGATATAAATTTTCCGAG
The DNA here is from genome assembly GCA_963920525.1 of Dichetophora obliterata. Classification (NCBI taxonomy): domain Eukaryota; kingdom Metazoa; phylum Arthropoda; class Insecta; order Diptera; family Sciomyzidae; genus Dichetophora; species Dichetophora obliterata. Next base: position 256,914,084 of record OY986436.1, read on the forward strand.
ATATCTTAATAATTTTAATGTCATTCTAAAAGGATTTTTTTAACATACTACCGTGGAAAATATTACTAAGAAAGTTTTCGGATTCCTCAACCAACGACTTTTCATACAAAAATACGTTGTGCTGAGAACATCTATACTTTTTGAGATATCGCTATAATTTTTATGTCAAAATAACGGAAATTTTTCAGATTTTAGTATTTGTAAGAAATTTTACCATCACAATATTTATTCACTTTTGATGTATACAAAAATGCTTATTGTAGGGTATCCGTAAGAGATGTCGCAAAATGGCGGAAGTGTTTTTTGCATACCTTATCAATGTCTAAAAGTCCGTCTAAAATTATATTTTTCCATCTGTTACTGTTTAGCTTTTTTTTAATAAATGCTCTTTTTACGCTCATATTTTTTTTATTTTCAAAAGCTACGAGCAGTAAAAAGTAATAAAGATACTTTTGACATGGGCAGCGGATATATATCAGATTTTTTATTGACAGAAAATATGAAATTGTTTCTCGGGATGTATATATGAGTTCGCTATTGTTGAAGATATCAAACCGAAATTTAAAACACGTATTCTACACACATATAAGTGACCTTTTTATGGAAAAAAAAAATAAATTCGAAAAAAATTTTTAAATAAAAAAATACGCCTTAAGCTTATTTTATAGATATCTAGCCCCGTTTTATATCGACGTAAAAAATGTTGATCCCATGCTAAGCTTACAAAACCCAAACCAAGAGGATCAAAAGTTTTTAATCTATTAATTTTTAAAACTACATAGGTCTAATCTAATAACGACAAATTGCAAGCATTTCAAAATACATAAAAAATTTTTATAATAAGCAGTTTAATAAGCAAATTTTTTTTTATATAAGGATATAAGTAAATTATAGGTAAAATATAAAGGTTTAAGTAATGCGATTAAGCCATTTTACCTCATTTATCATTTTAATGATATCTTAAATATAACCACATTTTGTAGTTTCTGCTTAAAAGCAAATCAAAACCAATTAAATTTACATACAACATCATTAATATCATTCACCCCATACTCAAAGGCTAAAAGTGAAGAACGAGACAAGTCATAAACGCCACACAAAGCATTTGCTAGTCCATGTGATTCTGTCACTCCATAGACACAATATTGCAACGCATGCATAATCGTCCTTGGAGCCTCATTTATAGTAATTACATTTATTTATGCATTCCCCTCCAACTTAACCACATTCTAAACCCTGACACATCTTCGCGCGCAACGCACTTTCGTTTTAACAATGTAGATGAAATGTTTTACTAAGTATTACGCAGTAATAGAAACAAGAAAAGCACTCACAACTGTGTAGATGATGGCACTGCAATCCCTTTGTGTAAGCGACAATGAAGTCAAGCGGTGGGGGGAGGATGTGTATGGGATATGTATATATATATATACATATTATTCAGCTGCCATGACGAGAACTCCATTCATTCGCCTCAAGGAGGACAACATTAACGACAGTGATTGAAGATGATGGTTTTCCTGCCATTTAATGTTGTATGCAACTCATTGATCATGGGAAGTAGTTTTGTGTTTGAGTTACCGTGTACGTGTGTGTGTATGTGTTGGAAGGATGTCTATATTTGAATATATGCATTTGTTGGTAAGAGCCACCAAAATGAACAACAGTTTAGGTGTTGTGAAGAGTGCTGCATGTGAAGGAAGAACCTCATCAGTTTCTCATCAACAACATGCACGTTGTTGTACTTTTATTGACAACAATATTAACAACAGCAAAAGCAGCAATAGCAACAACTATCATAATAACAACAACAACGTCAACATCAACATCTAAAGCATCATCATCAACATCAAAAGATTCGAGAATAATAAACAAAACATATCATTTTTACTATCGACATGCAGTCAATCGATGTGCTTGCTAGATTGAGGGTAGGTTGCGGGCATGATTGATGGCAGTAGCATAAGAAAACGGTTATTGCAACAGACTATGTTTGTAAGGCCCGTAGCCAAGAGGGATTTTTTGGGCTAAAACCTTCCCATAGGGTCCAAGGGTGTAAAAAAATTATTCAGAAATAACATTAAAAAAAAAATATTTATAATAGTATTAAAATATTTTCAAAAAATCTTTCTAGAGTGTAAAACATTTTTCTATTAATCTCTTTTAGCAACAAAATTTCGCTTTTCCGATACAATATTTAAAAAACTAGTTGAACTATGAACTATAAGATACAATATTTAAAAAACTAGTTGAACTATAAGTTGAATTTCAAAAGGATATGTAAGTATTTATATCAAGGTATTCAGAAATCAGAAATAAGAGAAATCTTCTTAAAATTTTATAACAACAAAACTTAATTTTACTTGAGATGTAGAGTAAATTTGTAAACAACAACCGAAAAATATAAATAAAACATCATTATAATTTAGAACGAACAAAATTTAATTAATTGTTAGAATTATTTTAACAAATTAAACAAAACATTTGCCGCTTAAAGAGGAATTCAATTTATTAAAAATATGTTCGTATGAGTACATTTTTAGTATTATAGATATTTGAAGGCAAGTAAAAACCGGAATATACATCATGTCAGATCCGAAAAAAAGAAGAAAAAGAAGGAGAGAAAATAAGATATACCATTTGAGGTTCTCAAAAAAGAGAGAAATTTTAAGAAACAATGGCCCATAACCACAGTCAAAATAAAAGACGGCTCTAAATTTAGTATAAGCATTTTTGACAGTTTTTTAATACAATATGTTGCCAAAAAGCTTGCACTAAATTTAGAGTCGACTTTTATTTAAACTGTGATTATGGGCCAATGTGTTTAGCTTTCTTCTGAAACAAAAGAAATGCATGGTAATGGTTTTGATTTTCCTGAAGATCCTTTAAAAAAATGTGAAAAACGTGATTTTGTGCTTTTGAAACTGTTTATTTTTTGCAGAGTGAATACTCAAATTTTCGTAACAGGTAAAAATCTATTCTTACAAACATTTCAACAGTAAAATATTTATCAAATCTTATTTTACTCTAAAAATCGAATTTTGGACATTTGTGGACAACATGTTTTAAGGTTCCTCAATTAAAATTTTATATCCTTATTCTGGTTATTGACAACTGTAAATTATTTGAGGCAAAGAAACTTCATCGAAAACGTATTCTGCGGACAATTATCAACATTTTTTACCACAAAACAATAGGTTTTAAATCAAAACTTAGTTCGCGCATTGCAACATAAAGATTTATAAAAAACTTTTACTTAAAACTGTTTAGTTTTTCAGAAAGAAACATTGTCGTACCATCAAAACATCCAAAGAAAAGTTTGTAAGCTTACGGAATTTATACTCATTAGGGAAAAACACTCTAGCACTTTATTTTCCTGATCAAAATTCCTTAGTGATTAAAACTTGCGAATGGATGAAAAATATTTTTGAAATTTTTTTTAACCCATACCTCCGTGACCTTTTTTAAACGCAAAAAATTACTTTTTTGCAATTTTTGCGGCATTGCATCTATTCCATAGAAGTGACGTCATTACAATGCATTCAAATAATGTAGATAATTTAAATACGAAGATTTTGGTATACTTTCTTATGGCGTTCTCTTTTCTCGCGATAATATTGCATTTATTCTGTCCTGCGCCGGGGCTGTCAAATTTTCGTGTTCTCTTCTCAGCATATTCATTGGGTTGCGTGTTCTTTGCGCACGCAGCCTCAAGGCCTCAAGGGCCTATTATAACAAACCTCTATAAGTTCTAGCTCATCCTTAATCGTTAAGTTCGTTAGGAACAGAGCGATGTCCTTAGCTGAACTATCCGCTATTTGGTTCGGTTCAAGGTACTAAGCACCTAAGTAGCGAAGTCGGGTCTAATAAGACCGTTACAGTGACACAAAATGTGCTCTGTTGTTTCTTCATCTTCGTTACAAAATCTACACAGATCGTCGTGGACTATACCCATGGCTGATAAGTGATTTCCCTTTCTGGTTCCCATGTGGTTCTCTTGGAAAGGAGACTTGGAAGTTTTTGCAGAAGTTGCATTTTGGGAGGCAGAGATCGCAGGGTAATATCCTTAATTATTTCGTCTAATAGCGATGGGTGAGTGTTACTTGGTATATACAAATTGTCGTCAATGATGAGCCTGATTGTGAAGATCAGAGCTTCCTTCTTGACAAGAAGATATAATGGTGATATACCAAGCAAAATCTCCATGGCAGCAATTGGTGCAGTAAGCATCGCTCGTGTGATACAGACACAAGCTAGACGTTGCAACTTGCTAAACCTGACTTTGAGCTGTTTTTTGGATAGCCTTACTCCACCATATTGGTTCAGCATATAAGACGATAGGTTTCGTGATGGAAGTATACATCTACTTGACTAGTTTGGGGCTTAGGCCCTTGTTTTTACCTATTAAACTTCTGCTGACCCATAATGAGGCTCTTGCTTTGTTTATGGTGTAGTTTAGGTGTGGGTTCTATGTGTGTATATCATCAAACGTCACATCTAAGTATTTGACCTTGTTGTTCTATAAGGTTTCGGTAGATCAGAAGGTCAACTGCCCGTTTTGGGAATAAATCTAACGATAACCTTTCTCCATGCATTACCTCACCAATTCAATATTTTACATTGTTTTCAAAAAACCTCTAAAATATACAATTTTTACTCTACTTTTTACTTTATAAAAAAATTGGTCAAAAATTGTTTTTGTTGTAAATTTTGTTATCTTTCATATAACACATAGTTTATCTGGAAAAATAGCTTCATTTTGACACATAATTCAATAAATAGTTTCTATCATCGAAAATCAGAAGCTAAAACCTGCATACCCCATATGATCTTTTTGATGAAAATTATTTTCTTAAAAATTTTGTTTTTATATTTTGTACAAATTCCTACAGCTTAAAAAATAATTTCTGCCGAGAAAAAATTTAAAATATTTTAAACAATTTTTATGAAACTGGCCAAAATTCGGCCAGTGGCGAACTCTAGTTCAGGTAGTAATTGTGTGCAAAAAAAATGATAGGCAAAAATAAAGGGCTTCTCGCTTTTGTATTGCTGGAATATCGCGATGAATGCACTTTTTTAAATATTTTTAGCGTTATGAACAGAAAAGCGCGATTAAAATTTGCTCGTCCTCACTTGAATTGGACTCCACAGCAGCGGAAAACTATGTTATGGTCAGATGAGACCAAATTCATTCTTAGAGGATCCGATAACAAAGCTTAAGTTCATCGTACGCGAGGTGTGAAGTACAACCCAAGATACACAACAGCAACAGTCAAGGACGGAGGTGGTAATGTTTTGGTGGGCTTCTCGCTTAATTCTACTGGTCTAATTTACCGCATTTCTGAAACGATTACCTCCGAGGTTTATAGACACATTTCAAGTACAGTAATGCTTCCGTTTGTTTTCTGAATAAAAAATGCTTCTCTCTTGGACCAGCATGAAAACTATCCCAAACATATATCCAGACTAGTAAGGATGTGGCTAGAGGAAAAAAGAGTTAAAATGATGTCATGGCCGGCACGGTTTCCCGATCTAAGCCCGATTAAGAATATGTGGATGATAATTAAACGCAAAATAGGCAACAAGGTGTTTCGAAATATTGACGAGCTTTTCAACAAAGTGGAAAAGGAGTGAAGATCAATCCCAAGCAGTCACATTGAAAAACTCATTGTCTCAATGCCTAAGAGATGCGGTGAACTCTTAAGAAACAACGGTTATGCTGCAAAATAGTAAATTTTTTAAAGTTTCTTTGTATACTTATACTTTACTAAACAGTATGGAAATGTTTGGAACACTGCAAATGTTTGGAACACTTGAATTTTGACTTGCACCAAGCAAATTTCGTTGCTAACATCGTAACGATGTTAAATCGTTATTAAGCGAAATGATGTTTCAGTTTTTATAAAATAATTCAAAAACAATACGCCTTCAATAAAAACACAATTAAATCTAATTGGTATGCTATTTTCTATTTAGTTGCATATATTTTTATCACCACTGTTTATCTGTGGTAAGCACTTTCATTCTTATATTTAAAAATACAACCGTTTTGCAAAAAAAGCCCCTTAACTTTATTTTAAACAGTACATTCGTACTGAAGAATTTTTGTTAATAAAATCACCCTCCATGGAAAATCGTGGCTACGGGCCTGATGTGTATTTATGTGTATGGCTAAACAATGTATGCAAATGTTTAACGGTTGTTTGTGCATGTGGTCATATAATTAATGTTGTTTATCTTGAGAAAGGAAGAGGACAAGGAGATTTGATAAAATATTCTTTGCACTTAAACATAGCTTTAGGAGTATTTAACTTTTGTCTTTTACTTAAAAGATTCTTGCTGATCTTTAAGTTAGCTTTTTAACAAGTTACTACTTTTCAATTTATTTACGCACCTTTTAAGCAGAAACAATCTTGTATTATCTATCTTCATCAGTGGTTTTCAATAATTTAAAAAATGAACTTTTTTACTCGCCAACGAATAGTGACTAGTTAACTATTTATTTAACGAAGGAATCAATTTGAGCTAAGAATATAAATTTTTGTTATATCTTAATAGCTTCTTACAGCGCAAAGAAATAAATATACTATTTGAAAGCATATCAACACAAAATGTTCGCTAAACTTAATTTTTTGTGAGAACTTCACTTGTGGCTCAGTGTATAAACATATCTCTTAACACCTTTAATTTTTGTCGCATAGCATCTATACTTTCACTATGTCTACATACTTAATTTTTATTCGTTTTATTTTTCATTTCTCCGATTTTGACTTTCTTCAGCTTAGACTCTTCTCACAACGATTTTCCAATTAAAAGTTTCCTCATTTTCTATTTTAACGCATCAATTCTAAAAACTTTTACAGTTTCTTATGAATTTCGCTTTCCATCTCTCGCTCTCTCTTTCGCTTGCTTACACTTGGTAGCATTGCTTTTCACTCACACTTTTGGCCTATGACTCTGTGTGTGGTCGAGTCAAAAAAGGCTACAAGTCCTGCCCAGTTGACAGTTAATTATCAACCGCAATTTTCCGGCAATTTGTTTGACTTTTTCTCAAGAAGTTAATTAAGAAATATTGCGCAAAAGAGTTTTTGCTTACTCCCTGCTGCACGCACACTTAAAAATATACTATACATATCAATGTTTGTAAAAGTATCTCTCACATTTTAGCAGTTCTTGTGGTACGTGACTCGTATAATAAGTAAGCAACATTTTCAAAGTAGGCAAAAATGTAAGAAAATTACATTTAAAAAAAAAAAATGTTCTTTCAAATTGCTGTGTCAAAAAAGTGTTAAACACAATCATCCCTTTAAATACTCTACACTTATATGTTTTGAGCTTTTAACCCCAACCTTAAACTAAACCACAAGTTTTTCTCTTTCACTTTTTGTTTGTGTGTATTTTTTTAAATAAAACTTGATAAAACAAACACAGCAAAGACAAAGTAATTTAATTAATTTGAAAATTCAAGTTAATGCTTCAATGTTTCCATTGGCAAAACCAGAGAAAATCTCAAAAAACAATGTCAAATATCAAAGCCTCTATTCAATCAAATTGAAGCGCATTGATTCTTCCTACATCCACCCACTCAAACCCACCCCCTCCCCCAAAAACATGCAGATAATCAATATTATGGACAGTTTTGTTATTGACTAGCACACGAACACATACTCATACTCAAAAATAAACAATTAATATTTAAATTGCAGTCTTTTGTGGTAATGAATTTACTCAAGCCTTCGGAGCAAAACCCTTTGGCCTACTTTTAGTAATATTTTGTTGACAACTAGATTAAGACACAAGCTTAAACCAACACACAAACACGCACACTCACATACTAACAGGTTCATGAGTATTTACACATGTACTTGTATTTGTCTTAAATTACTTTGTACAAATATTAATGATTTGTTTTTGTTGTAATACATGAAATTCAATTTACTCTGCAGTATTCAAACAATGCTTCGCATCGGTCGTGACTGAGTTAATTGGATGATGCAGCATCAAGCTCAATGAAGATTGAGCACCACGAACAAGCATCAAATTAAAGATATCGTAAATCTAGTGAAATGTAATTATTTTGATTGATGAGAAATCTAGTTATGAGGCGAAAGAGATAAATTTCTTTGAATATTCAATTTATTTGAAGTACTTGCACAAAAATTTAATTTTAAGATTTTCAATCTCTTTTAATTTGAAAGCAAGCGCTTACATTTTCTTAATGTATCTCAAGATAAGGATTACTCAATAATTTCAATAAAAACAGCAAGCTATTATTTATAAAGTTTTTGTATGAAAAAAAAAGACTTGAAACTTTTCCAAAATTTTGTATTCCCTCAACTTGAGCGGATGTTCTTAACCTTAGAAAAATAACCTACGTCAATTCGACGTAGACTGTGTATACATTTTCAATTATTTTCAAAAATTCAATTCACGGGGTCCTTACAAGAACATGATATGGAATTAACAAAAAAACTTGTACAAAAAGCTCCAAAATATACTACGGAATAGGAAAATGGATTTTCTAAAACCCTGAGTCATACTCAGCCGAGCCAGTGTCAGACAAAAGGGCCACGAGCTTTCGCTAGTTGAAAAGACGTGATGTTACTTGATTTTCCTATTTTTAATTATTTATAAATTTTTTTTTCTCAGTCAGTAATCATACAATCAAAATATTTACTAGTAAAATTTCTACGAATGATATTCGTAAACAAAATATTCGTACATTATACAAATATTTTTACAGTATACAAAGTATTTGTATCGAGATATATTTACGAATTCATCCGTAAAGTGTTACTAATACCAGATGTAGTATCTACGAATGCATTCGTTTTATATACTAACGATATTCGTAAACAAAAATAAAATAATTCGTATTAGTGTATTGTACGAATGATTGTGTATATATAAATAAAAATATAAATTACTTTACGAATAATTTTAAAATTTATTTCATTACATTCGTAGTATTTACTAATGCTTTCGTACTATTTACGATTGAAATAGAATATTAGTAGAAAAAATTAATTAGTAGGTTGAATGTACGAATTATTCGTATAATGTACGAATTATAAGTTGAGTTTAAAAAATTTAGAAACAAAATCGTTCAGCCTGGTTTGTCGAACAATTGCAAAATATTAGGCATTGTGTAACAGTGGTTTTATCGAAGGCTGAGGTTAGCTCAGCCGCTCCAGGATCGCTCAAAGGATCCACAAACCTTTGATTAAATAAAAAGACGCAGTTTTCAATTTAAAGCTTAATTTTATTTACAATTATCAATCGCTTATTATAATATTTCGACAGCGTAAGGTGGTGGTGCAGTCAGTTGCAGTTGGGTCTGGGTATCCGTAAAAGGGTTAAGAGTGTCATCTGGTGCTAGTCGGCGGTCAGTTGTTTTTAATATTTTATTCTCGCTTCGGTACAAATATTTCCAGTATTCGGTATCAGGTTGTCGGTTTCGGGTAATCGGTTTCGGGTAATCGGTATTCGATAAACTGGTCTCTCTGATGCTGCGAGTTCTAGACGGAAGGCTAGACGGAAGGCTCATTAGTAAAAATACATATATAAATAATATGATGGGTATAAAGATTGTGGCCCAATGATCAGAATCTGATCCGTGCGACAATCCGGTAGATAGAGTTTAAGCACAGTGCTGCGGCCCAATGATCAGGATCTGATCTGATCCGTACCGCAGCCAGCCAGACAAAACCTAAGTAAAAGACTGCGGCTCAATGATCAGAATCTGATCCGTGCCGCAGCCAGCAAGAAAGCCCTAAGCAAAAGACTGCGGCTCAATGATCAGAATCTGATCCATACCGCAGCCAGCAAGAAAATCCTAAGCAAAAGACTGCGGCTCAATGATCAGAATCTGATCCGTACCGCAGCCAGCAAGAAAACCCTAAGCAAAAGACTGCGGCTCAATGATCAGAATCTGATCCGTACCGCAGTCAGCAAGAAAATCCTAAGCAAAAGACTGCGGCTCAATGATCAGAATCTGATCCGTACCGCAGCCAGCAAGAAAACCCTAAGCAAAAGACTGCGGCTCAATGATCAGAATCTGATCCGTACCGCAGTCAGCAAGAAAACCCTAAGCAAAAGACTGCGGCTCAATGATCAGAATCTGATCCGTACCGCAGCCAGTATGTATCTGCACTGACTAGTTGTCAGCGCAACCAAAATGTTATACAGCAATGCTGTTGTGTGTGCTAAGGCTGAGGCTCAATGACCATAGACTGGTCCGTACCTCGTGCCTGGTGCAATGCACACACACTGAGCACTTACCTAGACGGAAGGCTGATTAGTACTGACTCAACGTTACCCTTATATATACTTCGGTGTAGAAACTAGTTGGGAATTATATGATACCTCTTATATTTTCTTAATGGGGGCTAGTTGAATGGGTCGCCGTTGTTTGTGTGTCATTAATATGTTTGGTTGTTGCGTATATAGGTACTTCTTAGTTGTTTGTCTTTCTGTTTTCTTGCAGCTGTCTTACAGTGGTGATCAAGTAAATGAGTAACATGTATAACTTATAGTATAGTTGACAAAATCGTATTAACAGTAATATAGATATTCTAATACAGTTTGTGTATAATATTGTTGTAGTAGATAATACTTATAATAGATAGTACAGTTGTGAAAAAAGTTATATAAATATTATAATAGTTTATGTATGTAGTAGATAATAAGTACAGTTGTGAGAATCAAAAGTAAAACTCATATATACATATAAATGTTGAAACTGTTGATACATGTAATTAAAAAAAGTTATATAAATATTATATTAGTTTATGTATGTAGTAAGATACTAAGTACAGTTTTGAGAATCAAAAGTAAAACTCATATATTTATAAATGTTGAAACTGTTTATATTATGTATGTAATTATTATTATTGTAACGTCACGTTACAATTGTATGATTGTAAAGTGGATGTAGCCTACTGGTAGAGTGCGTGGCCCGTAAGCTAAAGAGCCGAGGCTCAGACCCCAGCTCAGATATTGTAGAATGTTTTTTGTTGTTTTCGTTATTTGATATTATGATAATTTGTAAATGTAACAAATGTATTGGTTCAATATAAACTTTATTGTGAACGAATCCTCTTTGCAGCTGAAAACTACGAATCAAATTCGTAGAATGGACGCAGTTCTTAGTAATATTTACACACAACTATTTTTGAGTGCATAAATATTTTCTCTTAAAGTACAATTCGATTTATTATTCTGTCTTTCTTTATAAAATACACAATACTTTTAATATGCTCATATGAAACTTTACTCGTAAATATTTTTGCGGTGCTTGCTGCGATATTTACAAGTGTTGCTTCTATCTGCTGTGTTATCGGGTTCAGGTTCGGGTTCTTTGATGTTCACTGCTTGGAGAAGTTTTGCGTTTTAGGCTTAGTATGCTGCAGAAACGAGAACAAATCTTTCGTAAGAATTGCATTGCGTTTTTGAAAATTTTTTTCGTTGGTTAGTACGCTGTTGAATGAAAAATTTGTTCAATGCAGCCAACTTCACAACCACGATTGGAGAGTAAAAATTTCAAAATTTTGCTGTCTTTTATATGTCCGGACATTTCTCTCTCTCTTGGCGTGGAAATTTGACATTCAACAGTAATGTTCAACTAACATATTCAACAAACACCCCTGTAGGAAAATCAACTTATTTAAATGTAGTTGAAAAAGTAGTTTTTTATCCACCACAACTAGTTGAAATTCTGATTTTTTTTCCATAGAACGAACTAGCATATTTTGTATGGTGATGTTCGCTAAATAAGTCGATTGAGTTTCGTCTGCATATGTTTTCAACTACTTGTTAAATTAGTTGAATTAAAAGTATTCTTTAACTACTTTAAAATAAATAAATTAAAAACTGTATATATTTTCAACTACTTTTAAAATTAGTTAAATTTAAAATATTTTTTTAATTACTTTGAAATAAATAAATTGAAAACTAGTTAATATTCCACTTGCAGAAGATGAATTTTAAAGCCTAAAAATTTTATATTTCTATACATCAAAGAGATTATTTATTTTATTGTTTTGAAAAATTTATACAAAAATTCATATAAGTGAAAGCCTAAAGTTAATAATATTTGATGAAATAGCATGGTTAAATATATATATACACTTGTGGTCTAATAAAAATTTGCAATAAAAACATGTCAAAATCAGAGTAGTTGCCGCCTTAATATAATTCAAAGTAGTTTTTAAACCACTTGTTTTGAAGTAGTTTTTCAATTACTTCATATATAATGCAATAAAAACTATTAAAAATTTAAGTGGATACCGTTTTAATATAATTCAAAGTAGTTCATACACTAGTTTATTTTAAATTAGTTTTTTAATTAGTTGTTTTTAAAAACAAGTTAGTTTGTTCTTATAGGGACGTTATAGTAAGTATGTGTTGGTGTTGAGTCTACACCAAAATTTAGCGTGTAGAATTAAATGCCTAAAAATTGCCGTTCCTACAGCAAACTAAGCTTTAGGCGAAATTTGGTGATAACGACTACGCTTAGACAAGACTCGACTACGATGGTTTTAAACAGAAATTCAATAAATCTTTATGTTAAATGTTTTAACGCTTAAATGCAGCTTGAATTACCCTACTATATATATATATATTTTTTAGTCAGAGAGGCTAATATTTGACGTTCCAATGTCGCGTGAACCATCCTACTATACTTTTAGTGAAAAGGCTACTTTGGATAATCGACCGGCCAAAGTCGACGTTGAAAGCCGACAAATACTACTGTAGATGATCGACGTACCAGAGCCGACATTGAAATCTGACAAGCACAACTACTTTGAATGAGCGACCGACCGAAGTCGACGTTCAAATCCAACAAATACTACTGTGGATGATCGACCAACCGAAGTCGACTTTGAAATCTGGCAAACACGACTAAACGTATGTAAACAATCAACTTTTCGCCAGTCCGTTGTAAAGTTTTCAAATTGTTGCCAAATATCAAACTGACAAAGCACTACGCCTTCGAGCTTTTTCTTAGCCTGTCAAACCGTGCGCTCTTATATATGTACCTTCCTATTAAACTTCATGAGAATTATACTGAACACCACCGAATATTGACTACATTTCTGCCATATGGTTGTTGTGTTTGTTGCAGTCGCGGTGTTTGTTGCAATTGTTATTATAGAATATTCTGGCTGTTTGGCTGCTTTATTCATGCTGTGTGCATGTCACGATATCACTCCTTATGGCTGTTGATCGTTGTTGATTTTGTTCAGTCAACTGGTGGCCAGTGGCGTAGTGAGTAGGGTGCAATTTGTAACGGATCACCGTTACAATCTAAATATAAATAATTATGATTCAAATTTAATAACAAATTCTATCAAATCCCCTTATTATAAATTTAAGACAATAATATTGTAATTTCTCAAAGAACCAGCAACATTTTTGAGAAGATGTGATATGCATCCTTAGGGACAACGTTTCCAGAAGACATTCTGCAGTTCCTATTATGCTTCTTCTTCGTCTTATCGAGAAGCGCTTTCAAGAGGCATTCTCTTAAATTACTTCTGGAAGCAATTCAATAAACGTAAAAAAGTGTATATAATTGTAATATTTATTTAAGATATTTTGCGTGGGTTTTTTTAGACAAATAAATACCCAACCACTTTCAACACCAAAATGCCGTAAAATCGGAGGACGGGATATTTCACGTGAGATTTTTAAAACCACCAACAAAATTCAAATACTTCTCATTTTCAATACCAAAATCGCGAGAATATCAGGAAAAGGGGTATTTTCCGTGGGATTTTTTAAACTCTCCTAACCATTCCATGGTATGCCTTCTTTAAGTTCTTTAAGTTCTCCTGGAAAGCACCTTAAAGAATGCTTTCATTGAAGGGCTCAAAGAAATCTTCACTTGAAAAAATTCTGGAAGCCCTCCTAGAAAAGACTAAGGGAAGCATTCCTTCCAATGACATGCATATGTTAAAAGAATGTCTTCTGAGTATGAAAGTGGAAGGAATGGAATTCAAGAATTTTTCTTCCATTTTACTTTCTTTTGGAATCACTGTTTTTGCTGGAGACATTTAAAGCATAAAAAGCGGTGAAATTAAATTGCAATTTAAATTTGTATTGGCTCTTTCCTTTTGAATTTTGTCCACCTTTTGCAAAAATTAATTTTTGAAAAATGTCTAAATGCTAATTTTGCTATTGTTTATACTTGATTTATTATAACAGTTGTTAATATAGGTGCAAAAGAAGGTAACTTCAGTGTTTAGCTGATAAGGACAATTTTTAGTACACTTCTTTTATTTGTTTAGTAGCAGATAACCTTCGTACCGAGTTTCATTAAGTTCGGCCATCTTTTGTATGTACCTCCGATGATACTCCGATGATGAAAATTGTGTGAAAAACTTATGTATTAGTAAGTTCAATGGTGTTAGTTTCGTTAAGATCGGGCAACCTTTGTATGAACCTCCCATACAAAATAATGTAAAAAATAAAAAAGGTCAAAAGGAGGTACGATTAGGCTAGAGACTTGTTGATTTCAACCATTTTTGATATTTTTCTGAAGTAGCTTAACATAGCAAAACAAACATACAAAATTTCATTATCATTGGAGCACCCCTTCTATTTTGGTCCAACTTTGGTATGGGATTATTGCACTGTGCTATGTCCCATACACAATGGTACAATAAAACACATAATGGAATCAGGGAATGAAAAAAACCATACTTTATACGTAGCGCTACAAAAACGCAAACTTTTCTCCTTCTTTTCCGTGTGTGGCTCTTCGATTCAAACACTTGCACTACTACCAGCGCGCAGAAGAGAGATATCGGAATAGAATGGTAATTCCAGCAAAAAAAGTGCTTCCAAAAGAAGGTAAAGTAGAAGGGAAAGCCTTAAACTCCATCCCTTTCACTTTTATACCCATAAGGCATTCTTTTAACATAAGCATGTTATTGGGAGAAATGATTTCCTTAGCCTTCTCTAGAAGTCCTTCCAGAATTTTTTCGATGGAAGACTTCTTTGAGCCCTTCAATGAATGGATATATAGCAGGTGTTTTATAGGAGAACTTTAAGAAGGCATTCCATGGGGTGGAATGATTTTTGTGGTTAGGGGGGAGTGTTTTAAAAAATCTAACGTAAAATATCTCTTTTTCTGATTTTCATGGCATTTTGGTGTTGGAAGTAGGAAGTGGTTGTGTTTTTGTTGGGGGTTTTTAAAATCCCACGGAAAATATCTATTATATATATTATTATTAAAAGGTAAAAATTTGGAGATAAGGTCAAGTAATTTATGAAAAGAAGGCAGCACCAACAACAACAAGCACTTTGTAAAAAGTCAATCACAATACAGAGGGGGGATCGTAGAAAAAAGAGAAAAGCAACTTCAACAAACATAACTCTGATAAAGTTTAAGGCTTGACCAAAAATAAAATCCACTTGTTCTGAATGTTAATTCAGCGTCATATGAGTTCGGCTGAACCACTCAAGACTACTGAAGAGGAAATGTAGCTATTTGCGTAGCAGGCTGTCTAGTCTGCTGCGTGATTAAATTTTTACAAAGTTGCTATTGCTGTTGCCATCTTTTCATAAATTACTCAACTTTAAGCTCTAAATTTTAACCATGTAAAAACATCAAAGGTCACAATTAATTGCATAAATTTAATATATTATTATTATTATTATTATTTATAATTTCTTTTTTTTTTACTTTTATTGAATTTAAATGCTATTGGAATGTCTTCAAGAAGAAGCTTATAAGAATGCCTGTTGAAAACTCTTCACGATAAGGCTAAAAATAAGCACAATTGGATGTATAGGATGTATTCTAGAAGCAGTGTTCCTTCGAATGCATGTTATATTTGTATCAAACATTTTGTTGGGATGTTGTGTCTTACGAGCACAATCACTATTTGGTTTGTTGTGGTTTTGTGCTCATGATCATAAACCAAAACCGTACCAAATGAAGCGATCGTTTCTGCAGTTATTTTGCATTTTTTTGCGATTGTTTTGTTTTGTGTAAAAAATTATTTCTTCAACATTTTGGTTGAATTAAAGTAATGCTGTTGTTTTGCATAATTTTCATTTTGACAGCAACAGCAAGAATCGGTAAAGCAGGGTACATTTCTACTGTTTTGGTTTTATTTTTTGAACAAAATATTGTTAATAAAATTATTTAATTTTTGCTCTTTTCTCATGATTTTATTGTATATAAAATATCCACAAACAAAAAACCTAAAACAAAATTGCAAAAAATGTCCACAAAACAATTTTCAACTCGTAACTAGAAGAGTATTTTATTATTGCAAGCTATAACCAACCATGAACACTTATTAAAAATTTAATAATCTCTTTACCATTGCTCCATTGATTATTTAATTTTTATAGTTCTTACTTTATGCAGCAATCAAATTATTTTTCCAAAGCAAGGCTATTGAAAAAGTTTTGAACACAATAAAAAGAAAAAATTAAAAAATAACTGCAGGTCAGAACCACATTTTAATTAAAATTTAGTTCTATGAAAAGTTTCTCAAATTGTTGCTAAAGTCAAAATTTATGCCAGTTTAAGGAAAACACTCTTTACATTCTTCTTGTTGTTATTGTTGGTGCATCTGACCACTTTCGAGAAACATCTAACAGCAGCAACAACAGCAAAACTCATCCTTTTGCCGCATATATTATGGAAAAGTTTATCGAACTCCTTAGGATATGACAAGCGTTTCGATAAATTTATCCGGTAACAAAGGCCCATTTGCTACTCATGCTGTTGTGCTTATTCGTTGTACATGTTTTTGTTAAATTTCGCTTAATAAGATTTCCCCCATGACTAAAGTTAGGATTCGAGTATCCAAGGATTTTGCTATGTTTGGTCTAATGTTTGCTAACAGCTCGATTAAAAGTTGTTGCTTGTTTCAAGCAGTCCACTAAGTCGACATGTGTTGTCAACATACACACCCACACACACACGCACACAGCCACACACAAACAAGTTCAAAAACGGACTCTCAAGTAGTGGTATCAAAAGCAGCTGAAGTTGCAGCCGCTACCTCTTTTCTTTGGCAAACCCAAAACCGTTAAGTTGCCTCACAACCTATCCATCCATCTATTCATTCATCCATTCATCCATTCTGCATGAAAATTTGTTATGCATGAGATTAAAAGTTCTTCAAGAAAATTTTACGATTAAATTTTTCATTAGTATAGGAAATTTTCGTTTTGCACATCCTGCCGTCGGCACCGACTTCGACAAGAAATTTTCCGTGACTCGGTTTTATTTCGGTTCTTGAGAGAAGTTTGTGGAAAATTGTTGAATGAAAGTTGTTTTCAATGCAAATTTTTGGCAAATTTGTTGAATGTTTTCGGAATGAGTGCGTTTATGAGTTTGAATATGATGTGTGAATGGCTGTTTGAGCGTGTGTTAGTGTATCAGCATCGTCGATCTAATATAATTTGTATCATATTGCATATTTTTAGGTGCTGCAGAAACCCCACTGCGTTAATGCTGCTGCTAACATTGTTGATTTTTCAGCCTACATTGACGCACAACTCTTAAAATCGCATACACATGAATAGAATGCTTTTGCATACATAAGTGTGTGTATGTGTGTTTACAAGTGTCTGCATATTGTTTAAATTAAATTGGAATAAATTAAATGTTTTCTTCAACTGCTGCTCAAGACGATTTTATTCGAAACTCGATTTATTATGCAAATCCTCACTTCATTCATATTCTCTCTATTACGTTCTCTCATCTTGTCTCTCTTTCTAATTTAATTTTTAGTGGATATTGAACTCAAACATCTTTTAATAAAAATGATTCCATTCTTGCGGACGTGGCATGGATAAGTTCTTTTGCACACAAGTATTTATCTCACATTCAATTTTTTTTTTTTTGCTATCAATTTTGTACTATCCTCATCACAGATAATCTCTCCACGATATTTTGCGCTCATTCGAAATCATGGAGTGTTTAATTTCTTAACATTGTTTAAATCTTTTTTAACTTTAGTAAGCCTAAAAACCATTTTGCTGTTTTCTTCATACTGCCCCTTTTATTTTTTAAATCCCTTTTTCTGCCACCTTTTAAAAATTGTCAACGGAAACACTGCTGCTGAGTATTGTTGTAACAGTGTGCACAACGTGTGTATATGTTATTGGTAGGCATTTTAGTTGCTTGATTGGTTGATGAGGCGGCTGCTAGTGGTTGCTGTTGCAGTGGACACCGGCTGTTGTCTTCTTTTAATACATGATGTGTGTGTGTGTAACGTGATGGTACTTCCCATTAGTCCAAGTCTGCAAGAAATCTTGAATGAATCATGCACGATTTTTCTTTCTCTTTGACGAAACATGCTGATTTGTTTATACATTTCATTGACAAAAATCTCATACAAAAGTTCCAAATCCGTGCACTGTTTTAAAGCTTTCTGTTGTCGATGAACGAAAACAAGACAGATTTGTTAAAGAATTATCAAATGTAACTCACGCAGTAAGTTTCTTTAAGAAATCATCATGACATATTCGTGCACGATGCCTTGGACTGCAGGGCTATGTTGCTGGTACCCAGTAGGCATTGGCAGCGCTGCTAGCAAGCCTTCGTATGGATTTTAGAGTACTGTCGCACTCATATACAGTTACACTTGCTTTTTTATATGAAACAGGAAAGTTTGTCAGGCCTTCCGCTCTCCTGCTGAAAAAAAAACCTGCCAGAAACGCTCTTTTGAGAAGTCACGTTAGAAGGAAAAGCAATATAAATATCAACTTGAAATAAAAAACGACTATCAACTTCAGATTTGAACCAGGATCCTCTCATGTGGTGGCCCAACATCTTACCCACTCGTCTATCGTGGTTGTTAAGAATACACATTTTATTTTGCATCAATACACATGAAAGTAAGCTTTTGGGAGCCCGGGTTCGAACCCCAACTCGGAAACAAAAAAATTTTATTTGGTTTTTTTTAAATCTACATTTTTTTACAAACTGTTCTGTGAATTTAAAATTTTTTTTATTTTTTTATAAACTTTCTTCATACAAAAATATAAGAAAAGACTTAGAATTTTTCCATATAAATATTTTCATATAATATAATATGTAATGTGTTTGTTTTCGGGAGCCCGGGTTTTTTTTTTTAAATCTACCTTTTTTTTAAAAATTGTTCTGTGCATTTAAAATTTTTTTGGAATTTTTTTTTTAAATTTTTTATATAAAATAATATGAAAAGAATCAGAACCTTCAAAAGGTAGGCCTCACAGAAGTACTCATCAATGCAGTGATCATGGAAGGTGTATTAACGCCAATAATAGCAGTGCTAGCATGCCTTCTTTTGCGGAGCACTCGCTAAAATGCCCACTGGGTTGGTATTGTTTTTAGCTATTGAGCCCAATAGTTAGTTTTGAATGTAAACCCAAGAATATGCATTTATAACCTGAATTAATTAATAAATGGGTCATGTTTTTTTTTAGCAAGTCAAAAAACATCAAACAATTTTTAAATAAACATGCCCAATTCATTAAATAATTTCATGTCAGTTTGTCTTTAATCATTTCTATATCTTTGGATATGTTTATTTTTCTTCAGAAAGGGTTTTTTATCTTCTTTCAATTAAACAAACAATTTAGGGTTCTTTTCATGTAAGAGTATTTTTGCAGACAATAAATAATATTTTTTTTTTAAAACATTAATGACAAAAATTAGTTGCGGAAATGTAAAACTTTCATAATAAAAATTAAAAATCAAACAATTTTCAAAAAGTTTTAAAGTGAAATAAATATTTAAAGCTATGGATGAAGTTAATACAGAATCGAATAGTTCGGAGCAACATATATTTGTTCTTTGTTTTAACGGATACTTTTCTCTTTGTGAGTTAGTATATTTTGTTTTAAAGTTTTTGGCATCACTGCTTAAATTCACTCGTTATGAAAAGGTCCTTAAGATGATTTTTGCAAAAACTGTTTCTATCACTTTCTTTTTTGACCGTAAAATTAAATATAATAATTTATTTAAATTAATTTTCAGCCCAATTCTAAATGATTTTTCCCGGGGAATTGGAAAAGATAGTTTTCATTTTCAAGACAGCAAATAAAGATATCGCATATTTTTTACACTAATGAATATTGACGGTTGATGAACACATTGCCATTAAAAATTTCCAAAATGTTTTTGTACTTTATCTTAAAAATGAAAACTCCCTTTTCCGATTCCCTGGGAAAAATTATTCAGAATTTGTGCTTGTGCTTGTGCTTTAAAGTAAATTCTCAACATTTTTTTTCATTTTGTTTTTACCTACAACTGTTTTAATCTTTCTGTTAATCAAACTCAAATGCTATAGACTTGAATAAAATATTTTCACGGGTACTCACAATCTTATAGCTATCAGGTATTATAAATTCTTTTCTGAGCAAAATCTTGCTACGCTCGACCACCAAAAATTTATTTATGATTAAGGACAACAACAGAGTGGCAAAATCCTTACATGCTGCACAATTGCTGCTTCTTAATGTTGCAACCTCAGTCTTAAGCAGCGACATTATGCTTTTGATGAAGTTGTTGTTGCTGCAACTTGAGCCGGCTTGAAAACGTAACCAATTCTAAAATTAAATAAGTTTCAACGCAACCACCAACTGTTGGCTGCTGTTTCTTTGAGTTAATGTGTTGGTTACATTGAGGACTAACCTAAACACGCACACATAAACAAACACGAGCGCACTTTAAACATTCTCACACACTCTCATCTTAGCACAGGCTGAGTCACATTATGTTACGCCACGTACGTGTTTAATTGCTTCTGGCAACTGAGTGGTTATTTGTGTGAGTGTGTGAGTGTGTATGTGTTTTAGTGTGGCTGTTTCAAAACTTTTCGCTTCCAAGCTGATGCTTCAGGCAAGACAGGTAAAGACGCTTAAAAGGAATTATGGTGGAATGGCAACAAAAAGTAAAGAACGCTGTTAAAGCAGAGTGGCTGTGTAAGAGTAGGTAAAACAAGCCGTAGAGAGCGAAAAAAGTTTTACATGTTAACAAGTAAAAAACACTTCAAACTACTAAAAGTTTATTGGTGTTGATGTTGTTGTAGCCGTTGTTTTTGCTGTTGTTTGGTACAATACTCATATGTGTGTGTGTGTTTATGTTACTGAAAATGCATTAGTGTGCAAAGACGTCCAAAGGATCTTTTGTAGAAGGGGTTCAAAGGTAAATGCTGAAAAAACACGCATAATACAAATAGTGTGCGTATAAAAAAGTCATCTTCTGTTTAGACTTAAATTAAGTGTTCCATAAGATTTTGTTTGTATTATATTTGTGCATGTATAGTTTCAAAATTTTAGTTTTTTCTTTAAAATCTAGCAGGCTAGAGTGGCATCTCAAGTTCAAGTTCAAGTTTGGTTTTTATTCATCAATCAAAAGATTTAACAATAATTTTCTTAATGGCTAGAAGCTACGAATACAAAAGACATTAAATACAAATTTGATTAACAAATGATACATTCAGTTGTTCATTATGAACAAGTGGCGAATGCAGTTACAAGCTTACAACAAATTTAATTCATTTTTGTGGGGTCATCGAAAAATTTTAATACAAAATTTATTAAACATAATGCAAACACAGTTGAAATTATTAACAAAACTGGAAATATATATGTATAATCCGATAAAAATTATTATTTGCCACAGTGTTGAAAGTAATATTATAGTAAGGCAGAAATAAGGGTATCAATAACATTGAAATCGTAATTAAAAAGCCATGATTTCACTTCTTTAAGAAACAAGATATTGTTAGATATGCGACGAACATTATTTGGCAATCTATTGAAAAGTCTGGGAGCAGTGCAAGAGTAGAAGTAGAAAAAGTGCTGTAATTTGTGTGAAGGAACTTTAACAGTAATTTGATTATTTCTTCTTAAGTCATGACCATTCGTTCATCTGTTCAGCAGATAACCAGAGCAATTAAAAAATTCTTTCAGCACTCTATAGAAATATAGGTGCTTAAGTGGCAAGACATTCAGGTTTTTAAACAGAGGAAAGCTTCTATCTAGTCGTTTTTTGTTACATATAATACGAACAACATGTTTTTGAGAGAAAAGTAGTGGATTAATTTTATTAGCATGGGTACCTCCCCAGCAGATTCCTCCATATTGAAGTTTTGAATGAAAAATACCATGGTAAATGCATTCGAGCCATTTAGGCGAGCAAAAAGATTTTAAGAGATATATCTGTCTGATAGCACCCATGAGATATCTTTTGAGGGCAGCAGTATGGTCTAGCCAAGACAATTTCCAATCAAGTAGTAAGCCAAGGTATTTAAATGATTTAACGCAACCAATCGAAAAACATTTTGCAGAGCATTGGCAAGAATCATTAAATGTATTTAGGTGTGATGAAGAACTACATATATCACTGCTAAATGTGAATTTTTTGCAGTCTGCACAGTGGAAGACAAAATTTGGTAAATAGATATCGTTTCCAGCTACATTGAAGTGCATTATTTTAGTTTTATCACTCAGAACCAATTTGTGTGATGAAAACCAATGGCGCAGGAGGCCAAGGTCATGATTAATTTCAGAAGTTAAGTTTAAGGCAGAATCGCTAGAAAAAGTACATGCCATATCTGAGTTTTCTTTGGCCACTGATTCTCATGTTGAAGTTTTTGACGTTGTAGATGTTGTTGTTGTTGTTGATGGCTTAGTTGATTATTTAAGGTTAGTTTCGCTCCTAGTGGCAAAGCAATTGAGCGAGAGCTACCAGCCGAATCAAAAGATGATGGATGATCAGAAGCCGGTGCGGACGGAGCAGCAGCAGCAGAAGTCGCAGAAGGAAAATCGTCAACAAGCGGGGGCAGCAACGAAGTAGTGCCAGCAATTGGTGGAGAACGTACAGAAGAGCGACGCGCACTTAGACAAGCATTGCATTTAAATGTTGAGTTATTTTTTTCCATATATTCGGCATCACTTGGCTGAATATTAACACAATTACAATGAAAATATTCATTGCAAAAAAAGCATTTAACTTTAGGATGATGACGATTGACTTTTTGTTTACAAATGCACGGCATTTTATGTTTTAGATTGATAAATTAGAAAATATTTTGATATAAGATAACATCAAGTCAGTCACAAAGCGTATTGACCCCACGACGACACGAATGCGACTGATCTCCATCGATGGCAGCCTTATTATGGTATAGATATATATTAAATTGTCACTTTTAAACGATATTTATTTTGTTTTAGTGTAGCTTTATATAAAAATCGAATTTTCATTCTTCAGATTTTGAACAAAGCATCAAATTTTGCTATAAATCATGATATTGAAATATTTTAGAAAAACATACTCTGTATGTAAGTATCTACTTTAGTAAGAAAATGAATTTTTGAAAATATTTGCTTGTAAAACTCATTGTTATGCAGCCTATTTATATAATTTTTTTTATTTTTATATAAGAATTCTTAAGTCTAGGGTCCTTCCTGCTCCCCGCCGACGGGCGTCCATGTTAGTGTGTAGAACACTTTGCCCGTTTTAAGTCCTTCGAGACTGCTACGCTCTGGTTAGTGTGAGTGTAAAACAAGCGCTTCGCACTCAAGAAATTTTATTTATTTATTTTGTGAAAAAATATCCACACCAAGAAGTTCTTTCATTAAAATATAAACAGCATTTTAACTAAAACTTGATTGAACCCAGAAGCAAACTTTTTCAAAAAAAGCTGCTTACAAATTAAAATATTTATTTTTATTACAACGAAGTTTTTGCGTTGTTTTTTTTTTCTTCGTGCCTAACCTATTTTTTGAATTTTTTTTTTGTAGTTCCATTTTTTTTTAATTCCACTTAGGTCCTTTATGCCCATCACAATGTGTAGCGTATCGACCGCATTTTATGTGTCTGGACAACTTTGTGCATACACTTTAATTTTGACTTTTATGGCTTTAATTATGCTGGGATTTACAACTTTAACAGCTTCTGCACCCGCACTAGACAATAACGGCAACAACAACAACAGCCACAATAACAACAGTGTTAAGATTTTTATTTTGCATTTTGGTGCCGCTACAAGAAGAAGAACAACAACAACAACATAAAGTAAAAGAAATGCCTTTTTAAGTACACATTTTATGGTTTTCATTAAGGCTTCTTCTGTACGACGAAAAAAATTATATAAACTCATTAATTTGTTGCTTCGCCTTAAAATATGCAAAATAAATGAGAAAATCCACTTTTGAGAAAATAAGTAAGTACCGAAAAAGCGTTGCTTCCTCTTTTCCACAATAAAAAAAAAACCTTTTATTAACCAGAAAAAACTTGCGTCCACAAACAAGATCTTAGGTGTGTTGGAGTGGCGACACGAGAGGGACGCAAGTAAAGCTGCTGGCTGACTTCATTAAAAGTTTTTTAAAAATTACAAAAAAACTTTGCTTAGCACTGGTTTGTTTTGTTTGTGTTGTTGGTTGATGCAACCGGACTGTGTGTTGTTTGTTGGCTGTTGCTGTGCAGAGAGTTGCAAAAGGTATTTGAAGTGTTTATTAAGTGCGGATGGTTTTGGCAAATGCTTATGCAAGATATTTTCGGGTGTAAAGTTTCAAGGGCTTACATAATTTTTGTTTTCCTTAAATAAACACTGCAACAATTCCAAATATTAATTAAAGAAAAAAATTGGCGGTTCCTTTTAATTTTACGAGCAGGCACAATATGATGTAATTGATACTTTGAAAAGCATCCTTGAAAGGCCAAAAAGTTGCATAAAAGTAAAAACAAGAAAAAATGCTAAAGGCATAAAAACATATCATTTAAGCTGCTACTTTTTTTAAATATATTTTTTGTCTCTATAAATAACTTAAGCATTACATTGTGTATGAATCCTGTATTTGTGTCTTAGAAACGTTACTCCTTAGAAAAAAAACCCTGATTTGTTCAAATTACAGATAATTTATAATAACTTTTTATTATACTCAAAATAAACTCGAGCACTTTTTGCCCCTTACCTCCTTCCTTCTCTCCTACCTTCATCCCTCTTAAATTCTTTTCTCAGACGTACTTGGCTACAAATAATAAACACTGATCCTTGCCGCTCAAATGCCAAATGATTTATGGATTTCCATCATTTTGTTAAACGTTTTGTGCGCCATGATTTATTTATTGCTTTTGTTTTGCCCAACACAACAACAGCAATATGAACAACAACAACAACATTACAGCACAGTAATAGCAAGAGCAATAAAATTGAAAATACAACTGTAAAAAAAATAATAAATAAAGTTAGAAAAAAATAACTTTTCCAGCAAATTTTCCACAAATCCTTGTGCTGCTAGATATCTCAAGAAAAAGATGAAGTAGCGCTTGACTAATCGTCAAATTTAATATACAGCAAACAGTGTTGCACAGTGTAACCTTAGTGGTCATAAGTGCAAAATAAAAGTGCTCCTCAAATTTCCCATAAATGAATACATAAATCCACAGATAATTCTTCTAATGAAGTGAAATGTAATGTAATTTTATGTAAGCGGCTTTATAGTATATGGAAATTTTAATAAGATTCAATTTACTACTATCAATTTATATATAAATCATACATTATTAGGTACAGTTTTACTCTTAAAAATTTACTATTTAAGCTTTAAACTTTTGAAGTGCAGTCATTAAAATCGCAAAAACAATGAATAAACATAGGCACATTTTTGTAAAATATAGAGAACATTCCTTTTAAAAATGGTCTTTTTAAAACTATCGAACAATAAGATTAGCTTCAAGGTAAGTTAAAGAATAAGTTATTAAGCAAAAAGTTTGAAAAAACTGACAAAATTCAGCAGCGAGAAACAATAAAACACTTTTTTTGATTTTTATTAAACTTCCATATAATTATAAGACATTCAGTTCAAACAGATAACAAAGAAAAAGATTTACTTTATAAAATTGTAATTTAATGATATTTTATGGCACTTCTTCGTGAAAAACGGCACAAAATTAGAACATGAAAATATTCAACAGTTATGCAAAAGTTTGGTGAGTATTTTTGGATACTAATTTTTTAGGGATTTTATTAATACATTATAAACATTTTTCAAACGTAAGAAAATTAAACTTTTTAAAGCAGTATACTTTGCTTAAATTCATTGAATGGTTAAATACTTTTGCAGCCTCGATAGTCTAGTGTTAGCGCGCTTGACTCTTACAGAGACATTCCGAGTTCGAATCCTGGCCGGGCCATGGTTCTCCGCTTTAACCTTTCTTTCCTTACATCTTATTAAAAAACCTTAAAAACACATCCATTTACAACAAAAAGTTTTTTTTTGGTGGTATAGGAAAAGTTTGTAAAGATGATCGCTTAGTTACTTGATTTGACTGAGCCAAAAGCATGTCGCTTGCTTCAGATTTAATATTACTTTCTAATAGGACATAGGACAAGATGGCATATGCCGTCAAATTAAAAGCGAAATGCAGGGACAAGACGCCATTTACCGTTAACCATTTTTCGAGACGGAATTTTTCTAAGTGTCAAATATGAATTTTGTCGATTGCCATTTGGGCTCAAAAATGTTCCCAGCCTTTTTCATCGGGCCATTGATGACGTTCTTAGAGGTAAAATTGGCAAAACCTGCCATGTCTATGTGGACGAGGTCATAATTTTTTCAAAAACCAAAGAACAACACGTTAAAGATATTGAGTGGGTACTACAGGGTCCGCCAAATAACTTTTTTTTTAAAATTCTATAAAAAAAACTACTGGATATTTTCTCAAATTTTTTTTTTATTTGAAAGTACAATCCTTCCGGTTAATAATGAAAAATAATTTTATTCAAATGGCTGCATCGGCTGGTCATGCCGAGTAAATAGTAAATTTTTAAGAGTAAAACTGTACCTAATAATAAATGATTTCTATATAAATTAACAGTAGTAAATTGACTCTTATTAAAATTTCCATATACTATAAAGCCGCTTACATAAAATTACATTACATTACACTTCATTAGAAGAATTATCTGTGGATTTATGTATTCATTTATGAGAAATTTTAGGAGCATTTTTATTTTGCACTTATGACCAATAAGGTTACGCTGTGCAACACTGTTTGCTGTATATTAAATTTGACGATTAGTCAAGCGCTACTTCATCTTTTTCTTGAGATATCTAGCAGCACAAGGATTTGTGGAAAATATGCTGGAAAAGTTATTTTTTCTAACTTTCTTTATTATTTTTTTTACAGTTGTATTTTCAATTTTATTACTCTTGCTATTACTAGTAGCCTACACGATCGGTCCAATTTTTAAGCACAATATCGATTGTGTGCAGCTGTATTTCACCAATGGCTTCACTAATATTGTCCTTTTAAGCGTCAATTGTCTCTGGCTTGTCGGCGTAAAACTTATCTTTGAGGGCACCCTACAAATAATAGTCCAACGGTGTCAAATCGCTGCTCCGAGGTGGCCAAACGACATCAGCTCTTCGGCTGATAATGCGATCTTCACAAACAGGGTGCAAAACATCGAGTGTAGCTTCGGCTGAGTGGCACGTAGCGCCTTCCTGTTCAAACCAAATGTTGCCAATATCCTCCTCTTCAATTTTTGTGAACAAAAATTCGTTCAACATGGCCCGATAACGATCGCCATTGACTGTAACGGCCACTCCTTGCTCATTTTCGAAGAAAAATGGCCCAATTATGCCTGTGGACCAAAATCCGCACCAAACAGTAACTAGTTTTGGGTGCAGCGGCTTTTCAATGTATGCGTGCGGGTTTTCTGTGCCCAAAATGCGACAATTTTGCTTGTTTACATACCCGCCAAGATCAAAATTAGCCTCATCTGAAAAGATGATTTTTTTTGGCAAAATCGGCATCTTCTGTAAGTCGATCGCAGGCCCACTTAGCGAAGCAAAAAGGCATTGGATGGTCAGTTGGCTTCAACTCCTGAGCTAATTGGACTTTGTATGGCGTCATACCAAGGTCTTTATGCAAAATTCGTCTCAATGATGTCTCCGAAATGTTCAATTGTTGAGAACGACGGTAATGGATGTTGATGGCGCTTCACGCACAGTTTCTGCCACAGCAGCAATATTCTCGGGTGTACGCACTGCTTTTGGCTTTACACGCTTTGGTTTATCGATGAGGATGCCAGTTTTTTTCACTTTTTTCACAAGATAATGAACATACGGAGCTGACGATGCTTCTCTTCTTCCAAAATCCGTACGAAATTTTCGCACACATTCTGCAACATTACCATGATTTTCAAAGTAATGTCGCAATATTTCCCAGCGTTGTTTAAGCGTATACACAACCATATTCGTTCAGCGGAAGGATAAAACTAATTATCTGTCAAATCAGACATGAGCTAAGTGTTACCATTCACGAAATAAGCACTAGTTGAAAAAAAACGTTAGATATCGGACCCTGTACAAGCCCTATCCAATGCAAACATGAGGATTTCTACGGAAAAGTCTAAATGTTTTAAAAAATAAGTGGAGTACTTAGGCTTCTTAGTATCTTGAGGCAGTATTAGAATGTTCCCGGAAAAGCTAGAAGCAATTAAAAACTATTGTCAACCTACCACACTATTTGTGCTCAGATCATTTCTTGGCTAAGCAAGTTATTACAGGTGTTTTATAAAAGATTTCGCTAGTATAGCGAGACCTTTAACAAATTTACTTAAGGGAGAAAATGGTCAAGTTAAAGCAACGCAATCAAAGCAAATTCAAATTCAACTAAACTCAAATCAAATTCACGCTTTCAACAAGTTAAAAGAAATCTTAATCTCTGAGGACGTGATGTTAAGATCCCCGAGTTTAATTAGGCATTCGATTTGACGACGTATGCTTCATCCTATGGTTTAGGCGCAGTTCTCTCTCAAGAGGGAAAACTAATAACTTTCATATCACGAACTCCGAAAGACACGGAGCTGCACTTTGCAGCTAACGTAAAAGAATTGCTGGGCATTGTTTGGGCTTTAAAGAATCTACGGAATTATTTATATGGTGTACAAAATTTGAAAATATTTACCGACCACCGGCCATTGACTTTTTCTGTGTCAGATAAAAATATTTACGCAAAAATTAAACGGTGGAAGGCCTTCATAGACGAGCATAATGCAAAATTATACTATAAGCCAGGAAAAGAAAATCATGTAGCATACGCTTTTTCACGTCAGCATGTTCATGCATTACAGGAAGATGTGACTTCAGACTGTGCAACCATTCACAGCGAAGAATCATTGACCTACACCATGGAATCCTCTGATAAGCCGGTCAATTGTTATAGAAACTAAGTAGAAATTGAAGAAGCCGAATTTTTTTCAAAACGTACGCTTATAATGTTTGGAAAGAAAACCAGGCATATAACACTGTGCAACACATTTTTCTAACGGAAAAGCGGATAGCACAGGATGATAGTACTAGTGTATAGTAAGAAAACCCTAAAAGGAATTTGCAAAGTTAGCGCGCTTTTAAAAGATATAGGCATTAAAAGTTTGCCTCTTGCAGAGTATTTTTTCAAAATAAAGTGCTCATTGAGGCGTATCGAATTACAATTTTTTTCAAATTTCACGATCTAAGAGGTCTCAAAAGTTGCATGGTGTTCAAGATCTACAAAAAAAAAATTAAAGAGAAAAAAAGGATGTCTTTCTCTTAGACATGGACAAAGTTGTTTTTTGAGATTAATAATAAAAAATAACGATCTACAAATGCTTTGATATTTGTAAGAAAAACTACATATGTCTTAAAGCAAAATTAAATACAGACTTTGACTGAGAATATCTCGTCAAACAAGATGCAACTCTTGATTTCTACCCTCATTTTTTCCTGTGTGAGAGATACTCGAATCCAAAGGTACACTCGAAATAGCACAAAACTTTTGATTGTTATCTGACTGTCTAAATGTTGGTGTTATTGATTGAAGTGTTTACGTTTTCTTTAAATTTGGATCATTAAATATTTGCATATTTTTTTCAAATGCATTTTCTTGTTTTCGAGAAATTTATTTTGAATGCAATTTTATGATAAGTTTTTATATATTTTTGTCATCAGAAGTGGTACCGAAAATAATTTTGTGAATTTGGATTCTTAAAATATTTCTGAACGAAACACTGTGTGAAAGTATTTTTTTAAAACACCAGGTTAAGACCACGATTCTTTTTTGTGTTTCGATTTTTTAATAAAATTTTTCTTCCACTATGAATTTCGTCAAAACAACTCACCTCATCATTTACCAAAATGTTAAACTAAAATTTGGAGTTTCTGAGCCTGCCATTCGATGAGTCTCAATTGATTTAACAATTGTTTTTAAGATGTTTTCTAAAAAAAATAATAACCTTAAAGGAGATATCTGAAGAATTAAAAAAAAGATAAAAATATTTTCGGTACCACTTCTGATGCCTGAGATATAAAGTCTTATATTAATTTTTTCAAAAAGTTGAAAAATTGCGTTCAAGTATGCTTTTGTCAAAAAATAGCAGATGCATAGGCAAAAAAATGTGCAAATTTTTAATAAACCAAATATAAGGAAAACGTAAACATTTTAATAAATACCACTAAAATTAACACAATAAGATAACAATCAAAAATTCTGTGCTATTTCGAGTGCACCTTAAGATTCGAATATCCTTCACACAGGACACTGTGAGTAAAAATCAAGACTGGCATCTTGTTTGGCGAGATATTGTTAGTTAAAGTCTATATTTACTCTTGTTTTAAGGCATATATAGTTTTTCTTATAAAAATTAAAGCATTTAAAGATCGTTAATTTTTACTGTTTTTCTCAAAAAACAACTTTCTCCTTGCGGGAGAGGGAGACATCCTTTTTTTGAGAGACCACCTTATGGGACTTTGGGGAGCTCTGGAGATTAGAAATTACAAAAAGAATTTTTAACTGGATACGCCCTTATGAGCACTTTATTTTTAAAAAAAACTCTTCAAGAGGCAAACTTTCAATGCCTATATCTTTTAAAAGCGAGCTAACTTTGCAAAACCCTTTTAGGGTTTTTTTGGTCTAGATCAATACCATCGATCTGTGTTAGTCGTTTTTTCGTTAGATTCCATGAACTTTGAATTGTCGCATAGTGTAATTAATGTCGTGAATAGTGAAAATAATTTATTCAAACTAATCCAAGAAGTTGTAAATGTAGCTGATTTTAACCACATCCAATATTTGCTTAAAACAATAAGCATTCGACACAGACAGACTCGAAGCATAAACTTCTTAGAAATGGCACTTAAAGTAATAGCTTAAAGTAGAAAATAGCCATTAAAATAGAGGAGTTAAAAGACACCAACAAGCAGCAGTAACAAATAAATTCTCAGTTGCAGGAACATATTTTTCAAATAACAGATGTAGTTAATAACATTGTGAAAGAAACTAAAAAAGAAAATATTGATACCGGACACCTTTTTGAAATGCTGCTTGCACGTAATACAGACATAATCTCTCAATTAGACAATATTATTTTGTCCATAATTCTTGCACAGATAAGTATTTTATATCCTTTGTTGCTTGATTCCTATGAAATAAATGCATTAAAAGAAGATGAGCACCTCACAGTACAAGTGTTACAAAATAATGATGTAATAATTTTCCTTATTAAATACCCTAAACCAATGTTAGTATGTAAGAAACAGTTAATTTTCCACAATAACACAATGCTATTCTTGGAAGAGAATTCAGTAGCTTTTTGCGGAAAAACTTCATATTCTGTGAATGACTGGAATTCGCTGGAACGATAAGGCAGTTATGCAAACTATCAAGCAGAAAAAGTTGTGCCCAACAATTAACATCAGACACCAAAGCACAAGGCGGAACAACATTCAGTCATTTGCCCCCCCCCCCCATAAATGAAGTCAGTCAATGACGTACCTATATCAATAAAAAAAGCGAACCGTACCACTAACCTTGTTAAAGGCACGTATGTGATAACATTCGATAGCCAAATTATTCTTAATGGGTCTGAATATTTCAACAGAAACGCTATATGATTTTAGCGGATACAAATAAATGATCAGTTTACCGTACTTGCAGCATCATAGTATGCAAAATAGACAACTTATTAAGAGCTAGTATTCAGATTTAGAAGCACGCTCAGCAATTAAAATAAGCAATATATTTACCATCATCATAATCGGCTTGCTTGTTTACGTTTTTCTCTGGAAGCTTCAACAAAAACGAAAGGAACAGTCTGCAAGAGCATTAAAAATGGCAATAAACACAGCATTGGGAAAAACCGAGGACGGCCCTCACTTGGCGAGGGAGGAGTTATCGCCAGCCACTTCAACTAAATAGAATCGTGGGCGACGTTTATGCTGGCGATGCAGTTTGAACATCTGTAAGCCAACATAGCAGCAAGCTACACAGAGCCAAAAACCACCACATGAAATCAATAAAATCACCTAATTGAGCTATCTTATTAGGTTTTCTTATTAATATAACCAAATAATAAGAATTTTCCATAGAGAAAACTTTTTAATTCCATAAAGAAAATCTTATTAAAAATGTACAACTACTATCAAACATTTTTTAATAAGATGTCTTATTAAATGAAATAAGAGAATATTTTTTTCACTCTCCAAAGTTAAAGAAGAGACCGCCTTAAATTAATAAGAAAATCTTTTTGATCTGCTTTTATAGGATTTTCTTATTAAACCCCCTTTTAAGAAGATAATAACGGTGAAAATGCTACTTATTCTTTGCTTTAGCTTTCACTCACAGAACTAAACCCATTGCCGCAACCGAAAAATTGCCCTACTAACTTTGTCGATTGTCGGCAATTTTCTAAATGCAATTGCCACAATCGCCAATTTCCCAATTGAGCTAATTGCGTCATTCCGTTGCGAGAACGGAACTGCAGACAAGCTTTTGAGCCATTCGGTTGTGCACAACGAACTGTTTATCGCGCTTACCAGATGTCAGTTATATGAACCGAGTCTTCCCATCGTTTCGACTTACGAATGTGTAAAATAAACGATGAAAATAAACATGCTTTGTTGATGCTAATTTTGCAAATTTGCATATTTTTAAGAAGAAATAAATTAGATTTATTTCAACTGCACAAGTTTTATTTATTAAAAATTGAATCACTTCACTTTGAACACTTAACCAACCACTTGCAGCGAGAATACCGACCGAACCATAAACAAAGGCGCGACGAGCAACATAGCGAGTGTAAAAATCAAACGACGAAAACAAGGATTGTTTTGTTGTTGTTTTTTATTGTTCGTTTGCAGTTATTTAAGAAGAAATTAATTTAATAAATACAGACTGCACAAGTTATATATATTATATATTAGATAAAATATATTTTTTAATTAATTCCTTTACCTAAAAACACTTCAACAACTTGCACCGAGAACACACACTAGAAATCAACCGAATACTGAACAAAAGAGGAACGAGCAACACAGCGAGCGTGAAAAAAGCGACGGTTGTGGTTAAGGTGACCACATGTAAGTTATTTTTATTGACTATTCGTCTGTTGCAATTGACTTTGGTGGCGGTGCAACTGAATATTGAAACATCGTTGCAATTCGGTGGTAACGCAAGAAAAATTCTATTGACAGAAATAACAATGCGGATATTTCAACTACTCCTTTTATCCGTAAATCTGTAATTGTACTGGTCAGTTGTTTTGGATAAATTGAGATTGCTTGGACGGGAAGTAAGTTGAAATGACAAATTCCATTCAGTTCTTGCAACTTAAGCATACATATTGAATGTTAACCGAATTGTTATTTAGGCATGAAGTTACAATAATAAAATAAGCATTTACGTCAGCCGAAAGTTGATTATGCTTATTTAATTACAGTTAAATAAACAGAGTTTTAATTGAAACAAACACTTTATGAGTACCCCACTTAAAACGTATTTACTATAACCTAACGCCAACAAATTATTTTTGTGAGTGTTCAGTCGTAATTGTGAAGTGAATTCATGAAGTCTATGTGCATTTTATGGATTTATGGCCGTTTTATTCACTCTCAGTTAAATTTTAATCTGCAATTAAAAAGGGAAATTCATGATATTGTTTTTTTTCACTCTCAGCTAGCCAATTTTTTTGAAGTTTCTCCAGTTAGCTAACTGGCAGTTAGGTTTAATTACGGAATTAGCTTACTTGGGAAAATCGAACAGTTAGCGACTTTTAATTGAGGCATCAATTTTTTCAGTTCAAACCAAAACGTAATTTAATTTTGATTTTTTATTTAAATTTGTAATTTTCCTAAAATGAATAACAAACTACTGGAATTTAACCGACGCACAGTGGCCGGAATACCCCATCTAGCGGCGCTTCAGCGAAATGTTAAAAGTCATAATATAGCAAACTTTATTATTTTTTTTGAAAACTTAAACCACAGCGGATTTTTTTGTGTTTTCTTTTTTGTTTTGTTCCCAATATTCGTACAGCTGTGAGCATTCAAACTTGACACATTTTTCAGCAAAGTTAACACATGTTTTTGAGCTTGTTTCAAGTGCAATTTTGTTGAGAGGAAAAAAATAAATATTTAATTTGTTAATAAGATTTGCGATTTTACTTTAATTAAAAGGTATGTATTAAATAAAAAAAAATCTGTTTGTGATCTGTGATTGTATGTTTTAGTGCTTAACAGTTGAAAAATAAAATGTCCTTTGTGAAAGTGTTTTTAGATATGAAATCCAATTTTGTGTGGAATAAAAGTAAGGTGGATTGGACTGGATTGGGTTCACTGTTTGCTTAATTTGTTTAAATTGGTTGTTATCTATGTCAACTTTATATATAGGCTGCTAGTTTTTGCAAACTTTTTATTTTTTTCGGTTTTTAGTTACAATGGCAGAATCTAAACGCACTCTTTTTTTAATATGGCATAGTGAACCAGTGCCAACAAACAAATTTTTAATGGTTGAAAATCATGTATTCGCTAATATCATTGATTGCTCGAAATATAGCGAAGAGCAATACCGACAAATTCAAAAACAATTAAGAAATTTTATGAGCCAACTTGTACAAAAGTGGAAAGAAAATCATAGAGTTTTGGCAGTGTTCGAAAAGCGAAATAAGATCTGGTTGGATGAAGAAATTATTTTCCCTAATCCAGCCGTTGCCCAACGTAATGAGAAACCTTTTTCAGATCGCACAAGGAAGACTCAAATAAAAAAAATTGCATCAATTGTCAATGAAACACCGAACGAAGAGTTAATGGTAGCAACGAGCGTGAGTCTTTACAAGGCTGGAAAAAGAAGCGCTTCACAGGTTGTTTCAAAGTTACGTTCAGAATCTGGAATAGCTCCAAAAATGCTTAAATCTGTAGACTCTGAAGCAAAAACCAATATTCCGTATACACCTGAGGAAGCTTTAGCTCTTTATATTGATGGTGGATACTCAAAAATGTCATACAGAGATATGCAATCTGGTGCCAAAAAACGAAACGCCAATATTTATCCAAGCTACGATATTTTGGCTAAAACTAAAAGGGAGTGTTACCCCAGTGACATACACGTAACTGAACGTTCAGCTGAAGTTGGCTTGCAAAGTCTCGTAGACCATACTATTGCACGTATAATGCAAGGCTTTTCAACAGCTTTTGAGGATCTCATGACTGTAGGCAATAATAACGATTGCATAAAAGCAATATTTAAATGGGGCTGTGACGGTAGCAGTGGGCACTCTACTTACCGTCAACGTTTCAGTGTTTCTGATACTGGAACAATTGATGAGCATTTATTTGCTGTATGTATTGTTCCTTTACAAATTAAAAAAGGACCCGCAATACTATGGCAAAATAACAGGCCTTCTTCAACTCGGTTCTGCAGACCCATTAAAATAATTTTTGAAAAAGAGTCAGCGGATTTAGTAAGGGCTGAGATAGAAAATGTAAAAAGACAAATTGCACAAATTCTGCCGACAAAATTAAGTTCTTTTGAAGTAACACACGAATTTCATTTGACCATGATCGATGGAAAAGTGTTTAATACCATAGCGGAGTCATCATCACTGGCTTGTGGAATTTGTGGTGCGACACCAAAATTGATGAACAATCTAAATTTGGTTCAACTGAGGTAGCCACAAAACCACTTGTACGAATATGGATTGTCGACACTTCATGCTTGGATACGGTGCTTCGAGTGTATAATTCATATCGCCTACAGAATACCTATAAAAGCTTGGCAAATACGTGGAGAAAATAAAGAAATTGCTGAACAAACCAAAAGAAAAATTCAACTTGAACTAAGAAAAGAATTGGGTATTTTGGTGGACATTCCAACGACGGGTTCGGGGAATACAAACACTGGGAATACAGCAAGAATGTTTTTCGAGCAGCCAACCATGGCCTCTATAGTAACTGGAGTAAAAATGGAACTTATAAAAAGGTTTGGTATAATATTGCGTACAATGGCATGTGGATATGCAGTTAACGTAGAGGCTTTTCGCATATATGCCTGGGAAACAGCAAAAATATTTGTTTCCGAATACCCTTGGTTTTATATGCCTCAATCTGTTCATAAAATATTAATACATGGAGCAGATATTATTGACAAAGTTTCGCTACCAATAGGAATGATGTCAGAAGAGGCACTTGAGGCAAGAAATAAAGATTTTCGCACTTATAGGCTGAACCACACGCGAAAAGACACGAGATTGCACACAATGGAAGACTTACTGCACGCTCTATTGGTTTCGTCGGATCCTTTTATTACATCTAAATCTAAAAGCACCTCGAAATACTCGAAAAAACACATCGAAATAGATGCTGGGGTCAAACAGCTTCTTTTAAATATGAATGATATAACTGGCGACCTTAATTCTGAAAGCTCCGACTCTGAATAGTTTTTTTCATTTGCACCTTAGATTCATCTAGCAGTTCCGAAACGGAATAAAACACTTTTATTACTATTATTATTACTACATTTGTTTTTTTTTTAATTATAATAAAATTTTTGTTATGAAAACAACTTAAATATATGAAGACTGTATATGGCCAAAAATAGTTATTTCAACAGAAAAAAAATAAAAACAAAATAAATAAATAAAGCAAAAAAATGTTTTTAATATTTAAGTTTAATATATTTTCAGCCCAAAGGAATGTGAAACAATAAATATTTTAACTTTACGATGTTTTCCTGAATAAAATAAAAAAAGTATAAAATATGAAAAAAAGTTGCAACTTTCACAAAAAAAAAATATAAATATATTTTTAAAAAATTTTTTTTTGCTTAGCATTGTAGCTTAATCTGTTTTCAACTAAAAAAAAGCATTACACAAACAAACAAAATTTTTCCCTCAGCGCTATTAATTAAACGCCGCTAAATGAGCCTTTTCGGCCACTGTGCGACGTTGCAATACTTTCAGTGTTGAATCCGGATGAAAAAGATAGGATGTTATTAGTTGAGCGAAGACATTACAAAATGGATGAGCGCATTGATTTGAACAAGTGGGATAACAAAGAATTCATCTATCGTTTTCGTTTGTCAAAACAAACGGTTGTTCAAAAGTTGCAAATGATTATCCATATCCAAAAAAGGTAAATTTTTACCTTAGGAATATGTTTACATTGAACTTTATTTTATTAGTTTAATCCTTGTTTCGCTAGACCGTGATATATACAGTGTTGCGCAAAACAATAGCAACAAAATCAGTACGCTGCTACAAAATCGTTTATCTTTTTAAATATTAGGGACACACAAAAATTATTATAGGAACCCAAGCATATATTCATATATCATATTAAATATAAATCATATTCAAATTTGGTTTTGTTTTTTTTATTAAATTTAAAATTAATGTGACTGCATTCAGTTTGTCAGAGAGCAAAACAAAAGCAACATAATTAATATTTGGTGTAAGATT
Source organism: Dichetophora obliterata (assembly GCA_963920525.1). Lineage (NCBI taxonomy): Eukaryota > Metazoa > Arthropoda > Insecta > Diptera > Sciomyzidae > Dichetophora > Dichetophora obliterata. Next base: position 256,951,829 of record OY986436.1, read on the forward strand.
CATTCTTCTTGATAGCCGCCGCACATCTGAGCGGCATCGACTCTATTAAATTAGATATGTTGGCATTAGGTATATGTTCCCAATTAAGTTTCAGGGCTTCATACAGTGCAGTCTTATTGGAAAACCTTTGACCAAAAACTTTTACCTTCAAAATCCAAAAAAAGATTTTCAATGGGATTCAAGTCATTGTGACTGTGCCGGCCAATCAAGGACTTGAATCCCATTGCCTCTAATGTAATTTTTGATGAGCTTTGAAGTATGCTTCGGGTCATTATCAGGCTGAAACGTTCACTGAGGCGACATATTCCATTCTGAATGTGGTCGCATCTTGCTTTCTAAAATGTCATTACATAAAAATTGATCCATAATTCCATCGATTTTTTGAAATGGTTCAACTTCATTATAGGAAAAATAAGTCCAGACCATAATGTGTTTAAAATTTATTTTGCAGTTTCGGGCTTCAAGTCGTGTACCTGGGTGGCGCCGTACCGTGCACATCCCATCTGAATTAATCAAGTTAAACTTTGATTCATCGCTGAAAAAACGGTTTTCGATTTTTGAACAGTCCAATTTAGGTGCTCTTTTGTAAGACTAAGGCTAAAAAACAATAAATTGCAACTTGTTGTCACAATTTCAGACAGAATTGTTTAAATTATAACACCTCACCTTGTTTTTTATGCTTAGCTGTAAGCAAAAGTTTCTCTGCCGGTCTGTAACTTCTTTAATCGTTCTCAACGGCTCGTCTTCAAACAGTGCTGTGATGGATATCTAAATCAAGTGTCCGAACAACCTCTTTGGATGTGACAAATGCATTTTGTTTGAACACGCCACAAATGTTCCTGTCATCACGCAGCGATGTTTTCTGCGGTCGCCCTCTTTAATGCACCGTTGTTACGTCTTTTGTGATGGTCTATTTTTTTATTAATCTGCAAACTATTGACCGATTAATATCAAACTTTTTCACGTTAGTTATTTGCGAATTTCCGTTTTTATATTCGAAAATAATTTGTAATTTAAGAGCTTCACAGTATTTAAAACATGCCATTATAAATAGAACAGTCAATGTCACAACTAGCGCAAAAACAAAACTAACCTTAAATGTTTATGACTTACAAACAACACGTGCTTTACAATAACGGAACTTTTACCGGTAATTCTTGGAACTTCTATTCTCTTTTTACATTTTTCAAGTTTTTTTGCTATTGTTTTGCTCTCAGACAAATTGAATGCAGCCACATTAATTTTATATTTAATAAAAAAAACAAAACCAAATTTGAATTTGATTTGTTTTATATATGATGTATCAATATATGCTTTGATTCCTATAATCATTTTTGTGTGTCCCCAATATTAAAAAAGATACACGATTTTGTTGCTGCGCACTTATTTTGTTGCTATTGTTTTGCGCAACACTGTACGTCCCATCGCTCAATTGCTGATTGCTTTGAGATTTTACGCGCTAGGTTCCATGCAAGTTGCTATAGCTCATTTCGCCAGCGTGAGCATATCTTAAGTTTAGTTTTTTCAGCTGATATGAAAGTTACGAACATCGTTGCACGTTGGTCTGGAGCGTCGCATGACCAAACCATTTTCAATAATTCGAATTTAAAAATGCAGTTGGAGCGATGTGACTTTGGCAATTTCAATTTGATAATGAGTCGTAAAACGCATTATTTGGCCACTTCATTACTTCATTGCGAATTTAACTAGCATCAACTTTACAACGAAAGTCATATTCGAACACGCAATGTAATCGAGCGCACGTTTGTGCAGTTAAGCGTCGTTTTCCGGTTTTAGCTCTTGGTTTAAGAGTAAAATTAACACCGCCCACAAACATAGAAAATTTTTATAATATATTATCGATGACTGAAGTGCCTCATTTAAGCACAACTGAACGGAATGCAAAAAATAATGCCCGTGGCAATTTCTTCTTAGATACTTCCAGACACTTGTAAATTAATCATAGCTTAATTTTAATGGAAAATAAAACAGCATTTATTTATAAAATAATAAACAATGTTTTGTTCTAACTTTGATTCATAATGAGGAATCTATTTTTCTATTTTTTAATATTAAAATTTTTTTTGCGCAGCTCTGACTTCTCGCGCAATTCCGCCAACTGTGCCGCAAAAACTTCCTATCTTCGTTATGGTCAGCCTTATTTTGAAGGACTTGCTTAGCATGTACCCGACTAAATACCAGAATAAATTTTGGATCTGAGAAGAGCCTCCGTTGTCGTCATCATCGTCGTAGTTTGGAGCAGTACCACGTATGGACATTTGAATTGCTTGTGCTAGTTCTAGCATTGCACCATTGCTGAGCTGCCATTCGGGCATTCTTTTGCCTCCACCAGTGGCTTTGCAAATATTTTTCCGCAGCAAATATTTTACGTAGCTTAGTTTTTACATTGACATATTTTTCACGCAGAGCTTTTGCTGACCGTGCCGTAAGAAAATTAAAGCTAACAAAATATTAAATTAAAAATTTCTGTAGAACTTACAACGATATTTACTGCAACACCTTCCCAAGCTCTTTTTTCCTTTTACAGCTACATTAATTCATCAGTATTTTTTCACTCCGAGACTGTCTTCCAAAAAGACACCACTTTAAATGAATATTAATTTTATTTCAGCCATATGCATCTGCAGCTGCTTTATTCACTTCAATATTTTTAACATTGGTTATGTTTTTCACTTATTGACAATTGCAAGAACTTTCTTTTTGAGTATATTTTTTTAAATTGTTTTTTTTTTTTCTCATTAAAGAATAATTTTTCAAGTTTAAAACGCAGAATATACAAAACCAATGCCGAACTGTCATTTCTGTTGACAATAAAACCAAATTTCCCTGGGAAATTTTTAATAGAAATTAAATATTAATTGACGTTATTTAATTGCCAGTTAGATTTAACTGTGGTTGAAAAAAACGAAATTTTAACTTTGGATTTTAATTCCAAAGTTATTTTTAACTGCCAGTTGGATTTAATCCACATTATGGAATTTAACTGAGAGTGAATAAAACGGCCCTTAATTTATTTAAAGTAAAATAAAAATATGTGATAATGATACTTATGTTCCCGAACTTGTTTTCGACGAGGCTGAAATTCTGGAGACTCAAGCCATATTTCAGTCGTGGGGCTTGAGTCACTCAATTTCGACTTTACTAAAAATTTATGGAGAAAGCTCGAAGGAGGTTCTTCAAAAAATGGAGATTGAGGATGTCGCCACTTTCTTTGAAGGCCTCGACAGCGCCGGGTATTTTGGTATTTTTGAAAACTGTCTTGCTTGTTAAGCTAAAAACTTATTTATGCAATAACTTTGAATTAATTTTTTTTTTGCTTTTGTAAAATTATATTTTAACATATGTATTTTATATATACAAATACAAATTTTATTTCATAATAAGTTTTAACAAACCATCAAAATGTCTTTATTTAATATTGCAGGCAATTAAAAGTATATTTCTAGGTAGAAGATTAATAAGATTCCGTTTTGACTTAAAAATATTTCCTTATTAAAATTTAAAAAGAAATCTTATTAAATCAGTAAGATGTCCTTATTAAATTTCAAAAATAAATCTTATAAAATCTATAAGATTTCTTCTTAAAAACCCAAAAGTTTTGATAAGATTCTTCTTAAAATTATGTGGCTTGCCTAATAAAAAAGGCTCATAATTTTAAAAAGATTTTCTCTATGGTTTTAATAAGATGAAAACCATAGAGAAATCTTATTGATTTTCTTCTATTTGATTAGGTTGTTTTGGCTCTGTGTACAATGAAGGCAGCGTAGCGACCAGCTTATGCCGGGAAGTTAGGGACTTTATATGATCTGCAAATACAGTGGTGGAAAAAATAATAGAAACAACATTAAAATTTGTTTGAATAGCTTCCTTGCGTAAATTGAAACATTCCAATTTGATGTTCACTACTGTAACTCAAAGTTAACTAACGGTACATTCTGTGGCTACTTGCATTTGCTTCTTTTTCAAATCATTTTCATTTAAAATTCGTTTGAGTGATACAGGCACGTGTTTGATTTGGAAAAAAAAATAGAAACAAGTTCAGTTTTTGCGTTTGATCTGGTAAGTAAAATTTTAAACTATTTTTTTAAGCGAGTTTTATATATAGATAGTCCTTAAAATACAAAACTTTATTATTTCGCCAGCTTTTTATATGAAAATTTTTTACAAAATTAACTGCAATGGGGCGTGGAAACCACTCAACTGAAACGGAGCAGAAACTAATAAAAAATCTTCGCAAAAGTGGAAAAACAATGGAAGAAATTGCGAAATGATGAAATGCTCCAAGAAAAAGGTTTTTACTGCAATTCATGCTGGGAAAAAAGCTGAGGACAGGGGACGAAAGCGAAAAACCACAGAATGCCAGGACAAACTGTTGGTACGTTGCAGTAAAATAAGCCCTTTTAAATCTTCTGAGGAACTAAAAATGGATTTAAATATCGAAGTTACCAGTAGAACTATCAGAAACAGATTAAGAGAAGCAAATTTGCCGGCAAGAACTCCACGAAAGGTCCCATTCTTATCCGCAAAGAACATTAAACTGCGACTTGCGTTTGCTAAACGACACGTCAACCGATTAAATTGGAAAAATGTCTTGTGGTCGGACGAAACAAAAATAAATTTGTTTGGATCCGATGGAAAAGTTTATGTACGACGTCCCCCAAATTCGGCCTATGACCCAAATTACACCAAAAAAACTCTTAAACATGGCGGAGGGTCTATCATGTTATGGGGCTGTTTTTCCTCAAACGGTGTGGGTCCAATTTATTTGATAGATACAAAAATGTGTGCACCAGATTATGTCAATATATTAAAGACAACGATGCTTCCATTCGCGGAAGAGGAAATGCCTCTTAAATGGGAATTCATGCAGGACAACGATCCAAAGCATTCATCGAAGCTCGTAAAGAAGTGGTTTAGCGACAATAGTGTTCAGGTAATGGAGTGGCCATCGCAATCACCGGACCTTAACCCCATTGAACATCTATGGCGGGTCTTGAAGAAACGGCTGGGTGACTTTAGAGCACGAAATAAACAACAACTTTGGGAAAAAGTCAAGGAGCAATGGTATTCAATACCGCCGCGAACATGCGAAAATCTAGTGAATTCTATGAATCGTAGATGTATTGAAGTAATACGAAAAAAAGGCGGGTCCACCAAGTATTAAGTTAAAATAATTTTGATTTCTTGTATACTATATGGAATGATAAAATATTTTTTTTTATTTTTGTTTCTATTATTTTTTCCAATAGTAAATTGGAAAATATAACAGATTTTTATGTTAAGTTATGTTAATGTTGAATTTCATTAATTTTTCGATAGACAATGTAAGTAAAGAAAATATTTGCATACTTCTTTTTTTTAAGTTATTAAATAAAAAAATGTATAAAAAAATATATAAAAAAATTTTGCTTGTTTCTATTATTTTTTCCACCACTGTATATTCAAAGTCAAACTTTGATATTTTCATGTCCTTCAAGAATTTTCAAGAACCAAAAGTTTGTACTGAAATAATATTTTTTTTGCAAAAATTTGAGGTAATTTCCATTTAGATTTTAAAACATAATATTTTATTTGTTAAAATGTGGCTACTTTACAAAAATTGCGCTATTAGTATTTTTGTAAATGAAAAAACAACTAACGTCCGCTGCTAGTTTTTTTAAAAAATACTTGTGACGCGAGAATTCCGTGAAATTTAAGAAACGGCAAAAATATGATAAGCAAACATAAACAATAATCAGCGCAATCGATAAATGAAAACTTGTTTTACATTCTGATTCTGATAACAGCGAGTACATAGTACGTAAAATGAGTTGTGGATATGTTAAAGCCAAAAGTATTTATCAATGTAATGCTTTTTAACTTTGATAAACGTTTTTAATAAATATTAAAAAAACAAAATACAAAGCGATTTTGATATGGTCGAACTTCGACCACAGGCGATATTAGTTCTAATAATTATTCTCCAGTCCTGGATTAATTATCTTTATTTATTCCGCATATATAGCCTATGCCCCACAAAAGGACCATGCGAAAAGTAACTGTCCGCGAATGGGCTTATGTCCTTTCTAGACACAAATTTTAAATATATATGCTGAATAGAAAAATGTGTGTTTTTGCCGTCTTTTCCCCTTAAATAAGTTTTATTTTTAAGGCTTTGTAAAATAAAATAATTAAAAAAAACATCAACACACATCAAAAATCTATAAAACTCTCTCGTATTCTTTTAATAATTAAAATAGTTTGTTAATTGCTGTTTTTATTAAAAAAAAAAAGTATTTCGATTTCAGTCAATTTCTTGCAATTTTTTTAAACTTTACTACTACAACTTCGTATAATTTTGACTGTAGCTTATGGAAAAACGTTACACTGTGCATCGCGACGATGAACAGAAGGTGTTTTTATGTTATCATTGTTGTTTTAGTAGTTGTTTTTCTTGTTGGTTATCGTAGTGGTTATGTTGTTGAGGATGGTGTTGGTGTTGATTGTGGCGCATAGATGTTGTTTACCTTGTGTCAGCAACAACAACACCAACAAAAACTTCGCTGCTGAAAACTCAACAGGGATCAGAGTGTTTTGAAATTTATTACTAATCGATGTGTATGTATAGTTTTTTTATGAACCGATTGGAAATAACTTTAGACAACAGAAACATCGAGTAATTGTCGATATTTACAATTTACAGATTTTCAGTTTGATTGATTTTATTATAAACACTAAATGATTAAATCGATGTTCGTTCTTTTTTTTTAACTAACGATTGGCTGTCACACAATGCTTCAATAACACAGCAGCTAAACTAGAGTATTTCGTAACCCAAATAGCAAAACCACTCTGAAAGTTAAAAATAAGGTTATTTTTTATTAACAAATTAGTATTTGAATATTGCTAATGTATCCTGTAAAAATTCTGATGGTTCATTATTCCAAAACTTAAATATTTATTCCAAGCAATAATAATAAACAAAGCCTTCAAACTGCCTTAAAAATAAAAAAAACGAGCTATTCTCTGTGGTAACAAAGGGTTAAATAACCCTGCAAGTCGTGTTGTTAAAAAAACTGTGCCAAAATAAGTCTCTGAATGAGCTAAGTGGATTTTCAAAATTGTTTTGTGGGGAAAAATAAAAATGGTATATTCTAAGATAAAAATTATTCGAATAACAATCGGTTTTTAGACTTTCTTGTGCTTGGTTTTCACTATGTCATTTTCAGTGGTCAGTTGTTGTCAATCAAATTGAAAATAGCAATATGTTGACATTATTTCTAATTTTGGCAATCTTGGAAAACTAAAAACAATTTAATTTTTAAATGGAACTATGCAAAAAATGTTCTAGAGTTTTTTATTAAGGTGATATTTCAGGTTGCAAAATTTTTTGCCGAAGCCGAATGTTTGGCCAAATGGAAATAATCGGCCGAAGCCGAAGTCGAATACTATCAAAATTTTTTCAAGTCAAGAAAATAATAAAGTATGTGAAAACAATAACAGTTTCAGTACAAAAAACAGCAATCATTAAGGGTCCAGTGTGGTTAAACAGGTTAAAAAATATGCAATATTCATGAGTCTTTATTGGAACAAGTAAATAATATAGGTACTTTAACCTTTAATTGTATAAAATTTCCAGATTATAATATACTATATATATATTATATTTATTTAATTAGCATGTATACTACAGCAAGCCACGTGGTGACGTTTACCAGTGATTAAAACACGAACTGAAATGGCGACCTTCCTACAGGACGCAAAATTCATCTAAAAAAAAATAAAAATATTTTCGTGTTAGGTGCAAATGTGATTATGGTATTATTTTTGTAATTTTTACTTAAAATGTTCGTTACTTTTTTGTTGATAAAAATTCTAATATGAAATTTATAATTTAATGACTCAAATTTTGACAAAAACAACATAAAGATTCGGTAAAAATGGAATTTCTATTTAACTTTTCAGAATAATCTTACACAGCAAGCGATCGAAAAATGCAAAAAAAAAATATTTTGTGCGTTACAAAAAAGCAAAATCATTCGGCAAATATTTGGCTATTTCTGGCAGAAGCCAAAGGTTAAAAAATCGACCGAATATGCCGAATACCGAAGCCGAAGACGAATATTCGGTCGGACACTAGTAAAAAACAAATCATTACGGTTAAGAAACAAATGTGAAGATAAGCTCATATAAAAGATATAAAAGACGCATTTTTTTTATTTTAATTCAGTTTTACCGATTCGAAGATTAACTATCGGTTAATGTCTGTTTTACATAAAAAAAAATCCAAAATTTAAAAATTTTTGTATTGTTTCAAAAATTCAATTAAAAAGCCGGACTTTGATTTATAATAAATTTCCCTAAAAATAATTTCGACTTGGTCGGAGTTAGAAGTTAGAATAAATTAAAACAGGTTTTCAAAATAAAAATTGATATGAGTTGCATAACACGAATAGGTTAAATTTAAGTTTAAAAATGTTTTATTTGCCTAGACCCTATCCTGTACTTAAAAAAAGCTCATATAACCATAGTGTGCAAATTTTGCCTAAGGGGATGGTACTGTTTTAAGACCAAATAAAGGCATGTTTTCATGATTTTTTTTTTTTTTTTTTTTTTTTTGAGGCATGAATAATGTTGGTGTATTTATCTCATATACATGTTATAGTTTGCTTTCTTAAGTATATTTGGAAAAAATAAAAAATTATTGATAAATAAATCCGTGGCAGATTCTTCGAAGGCGTCTAGAAAAAAGCTGTTTTGCGGTGAACACGATTAGAGTTTAGCGGATCATCTGAAAAAAAAATTAAAAATTGAGCACGAGCTCCATTCACTTGGAACGCTGTATCTTCGTTATTTTTAGTACGATTTACTTAAAATTTTTACAAAATACTGTTGTGCATTCAGAAAAAAAATATAAAAAAAATGTCCCAAAAACTGTTTTTAAAATAGTACCATTCTCTTAATATATAAAGAAAAAATCTTACAGCCTCCTTCTGGCAAAGGAACAATTGTTACCCAGTATATTTAATATTTCTATGCGTTTTTTATAATTTTTGTTTTCAAAACAAAATTTGAAGCTCATAATCATAAATTATTTTTATTCAGTGAATATTATTAAAAAAAAGGTGTGAAATTTCTTAAATGCTAATACTTAAAAACTAATACTGGTTATCGTTGTTTCTCAAATGTAAATTTCTTCCTGCTGGAACATTTGTTTTAACATTTTCTACCATTAGAACGACTTGGATAAATGAAACCACGTCTACGTTTTAAGTTTGTAATTTTTGAAACAGTTTCCGCGGTATTTTAAAGGCTTCTACAATTACTTTTGCTGGGCTGCTATGAGAAAGAATGGTTCTACGTGAAATTTCCTAATTTCCTAATTAGTTTCATTCCAAGCTCCTCTAGAAGCGATATGCGACGTTAATAGAGTATATTTGCATTATATTCAGAATTAGCATGTGTTAAAATTATAAAATAATATACACTTATGTATGTCTAGCATATTAGAAAACAATACCTGAGGCCAACGATTTGTTCTACGTTTGCAAGTATATGTCCTTACAACCTGACCCCTGCTTTAGTCGCATTGTAAAAGTGTATGATTAAAGGTTTCTTTGAGTTGGCATTGATTTCAATGCTACACTAAGAAAAAGTTTAAAAATCAGAAATTTCTTTAGTTTTAATGAAAGTTTTTTTTAACAAAAAAATTTAAGTTTGTTTAAAAAATTGAAACTTTTGATTAAAAAGTAAAAATTTCTTTGTTTAATTTTTTATATTGTTTTTAAAAATCAAAAACACACTCAGAAAAAATCATACTAAAATCGAAGAAAATTTAGTTAATATTTAAGAAAATTTTCCTTGTTAAAGTTTCAAGGAATGGCTTTTTTTTCAATCGAAAATTTTTATTTGAAAGAAATAATTTTTCTTTGAATGAAATAATAAAAACTTTGTTTGGAAAATTATTTTGTTCTTTCAAAGAAAAAGTACGATTTGAATATAAAAAAAAATTCTTGCCGCTAAAACAAGTAAAATTTTCTAAAATATTAAGTAAATTTCCTTTGATTTTAATATACTTTTTTTTCAGTGTATGATTCAATGTACTAACTAAAAAAACGATGCTACTTTTTTTAGGTGCATACTCAACGATTAAGGTTTTGTTATTGTTATCAAAAAAGAAGTGTGTGTAATTTAACGGCTTATTTTTAGTTTTTGTAATATCTGCAGGCAAAAATGTTTTAGTTTTCTTCACAGTACCAACTACGAAAGTCAATTCCATGATCCCGAATTATTTAAGCCCCTTTAAATCCCGGAATTTTGATTACGGGATCCCAGAGTTTTGAAATAAAAAATTTTTATTACAAATATTCATGTAAATGCAAACACTTCAATTGAAGTATGTAAATATAGAATTAGAAAAACCTTTAACTGAGGCTGAAAAAGATTTTTAGGACGATGACTTTGAACTTTAGAGATATTTTAAAATCTGCGTAGACTCACTATTGACCTTAAAATTGAATGGCCTTTGCTATCATCCTACAAATTTCGTAATGAAAAACCAATTCAAATAACTACTATTTACTTTTCTTTTCTTTGTTATGATTGCTCATTGTCAACTTACAAGTCATTATATTAAGCAATTTTGACCCACATGTGCAGCTTGTAGAACTAATTTTGCCCAGCCCTGCCACAAGAAGGTGGTGGAATTTATAAATATTTTTTTATTTTAGTTTTATAAAAAAATAATTGTCAAGAAGTTTAAACATCTCTTATTTTATGTTAAACATCGTCTGAACAATTTTGACTCATGAATACAGGATAAGGCTTAATTTTGATAGTGAGTTATGGAAACTGTAGAGATGTAGGCCAATTGCAAATTTGTTTAGCCATTCCGTATATAAAAATGTTAAAACTTCGAATTTTCAGTCATCATAACAGATTCGCCATTTGTATTGTTTTTATATCAAATTCAAGATTATCAACCCTTAATACACACCCTTGCTAAATTTAATAATTTATTGAAACATTTCAATGATTGTAGTATCTCGACTTTTGGCCGATTTTCCGAGTTAACTGACCCACGATGCACAGTCATGTTTAAGTTTATTCAATATAAAGGTTTTTATTATTTCTACGATGTGTGACTTTGTATGGAAAAAAGTCATGACTTTTATATAATTTTTTTTTTATTTCATGTTTTCAAAGTCAGACTTGTGTCTATCAAAGCTTATGTGCAAAATATCAATATGTGTAAAATACATTAATTTTTTTTAAAGCAATGACGGTTTTGCTATTTCAATGACGTCTCTTTGTATCGGAGGTAGGTGCAGCTTTCATTGAATTCAAATTTAGTCAAAATGTTAACTCTAAGTGCATCAGATTATGTGTACAATTAAAGCTTATGTGCAAAACATAAATTTATTTTTTTATATTTATGGAGTTTTTAGATATTTTAAAGTCTAAGTAAATTCATATAGTATTGGAGGTAGGAATGAATTTTTTTCAATTCCGCAAAAAAAGCAAACTCAGTGTGTATTTGAAATCAAAACTTATTAAAAAATTCATACCATTGGATAAATTTTTTTTTGTTTTTACTGTTTTTAAATAGTCAGTTTCTCATAAAAAGTAGACGTGGTTTTCGATTTGCCTAGTTTTCGAAATTGATTTTTAGTTTTTAGATTAAAGCAAACTTCACTATGATAGCTTTCACTTTACGGCCATGAGATGATACTTATCAAGACTATATACCCTTTTATATCTGCCACGTCCCTTATTTAGCTAGCATGTGACACAAGAATGGTCATCTTTCTCACCCGAAAAATTAGAGGTTTACCTAAAGCTTTCCAAAATTTGTCTGATACAAAAAACCGTCTATTTATATTCTTAAAAACCCTTAAAATTCTTCATATATATGAAAAAAATCTTTTGATTTTAAACAAAATCATACAAGTGGAAAAGGAAATTTGCACTTCGTGCACTACAGCACAAAACGGAAAATTTTATATCAAAAAATGTTGTTAGAATGTAAATTACGTCTTTATCGCTCATACGCCACGTTGAACTCGTTAACATTTATACCAAAGTCTTTAATTTAAATAAACAAATGCGTTTAATTATTGCCGTTCGCAGCAGTATTCATTCACTTCCGAATTGTAGTGCTGTGCCATTATTAGAGCCACCGCTCCCGCACCAATTCACCCCTTCAGCCATTCATAAACAATAGGTCTGTCTGCCTCCCACCACCTGCAGCAGAGCATTTCTCACTCACTTATTTAGTATTTGCGAGCAAAATTTCACCACATTCCAAAAAATTCTTCTCACGTACATTGCTTTCGCATGCTTGCACTCCAGCCACACCCTGCAACTTGCCCCATCTCTACCATTCCACATCAACATTAGCCAAAAAATGTACTCTTTGATGTTTACAAATTTTCATCAGTTGGCAAACAAATTTTCTTATCCACTTTGCGACGTGGCGCAGGAGGCTGGCGTAGAATAATAATAATGAACATACAGAACGTGCTGTCGGCCAAGTTGGGTCAAGAAAAATTGTTGAAAGAAGATATTAGAAGCGTGGGGTGGCGTGGAGTGACGAAGCCGTGAAGCCTTTATTTAACTTTCAACAGTTGTCCGAATGTGCACTTAGTAAAACAAACAACAAGAGTTTAATATATTTCAACTGCTGAATGTTAACCTTAAAGCATTGGGTATTTTTTTTTTAAGAAATAAGAAAAATACTCCAAAGCGCACAAGTCGTTGCATTTAATACTGCCTCACAGCTTTTAATCAAGTCGCTCACAAGCATAAAATCAACACTTTTTCAGCTTCATCGCCTTTAATGCCTTACATTCTATATCCTTAACATATCCTAGGCACATACTTGGGAAACACTGCATGTTCAATCGTGTGCATTCAACACCTTTGCTCGACTTCTTCTAAATTTATGAGCCACAAAGGCAAGTTTGTAGATTTATTTCATTGCTACCAATATAAGTGCTCACTCACACATGCACACTTGAACACACACACAAGGACACTCATGCAAGAGCAACATGCTGCCGCCTAACATGCAGTTAAATATTTTGTTGTTATTCGTTTCTCAGTAGAAAATCTATTTCGTTCGTGTATCGGAAACGTTTTTAATTAACTGGCGAGCGTCTTCTTGTGATTTGTTACAAATTAACAATTACTTTCCGGCATGCAAGAGTGTGTGTGAGTATATTATAGAACTGCAGCTATATGCTTGTGTGTGTAATTGACCGTTTTAACATTTATTGCTTTGTGTACAAGTGCAATTTGGCCATTCGAGAAAATTGCAACGAAATAAGAAACAAAATTGATATAATATACGGAAAGTTAATTAAAACTAGATGAAGACAGTTTAGAATTATATAATTAGCAGAAAAGAATTGCTTTTACGAGTATAATATTGCTAGTTATTTTTTTGAAAACTTATATAGATGCAGAAACAATTTTTATAATGTTATTCTACTTTAATTTTGAAACATATGTCAAATTTTTGAATAAAAAACTAAAGATAACATATCAATAGTTAGTTACGCTCACAACGATTTGTGATAACTTTTATGAAAAATTAATATTTTACAATTATTAGAAAACAATATAAAACTATTTATACGAATACAAAAAAATTTATTATTTTTTGAAAGTTTATTAATGAATAACAGTTTGCATTGTATTTTTTTATTTGCAACTCTTCATCTGCATATTAAAAGAAAAAATTTTAAAGGATTTTTGTTTAATTGACTTGCAATTTAAATCTATATATATATCTATATAAATGGGTGTATATATGTGGTAGGGAGTCCAATCCTGGAAGCTTTTCTCGATACCGGGATTATAGGGATTGAAAATCTCAAGTCCGGGTTTCGTTCGGGATTGAAAGTTTTAGGAAGTAAATAATTTAAAACTTTTTTAAAACAATTTTTTGTTATGTATGACTTGAAACTAAAAATGTAAATTAATTCATTTATAAAGTAACAAAAACAAAACATAACGCATTAAGGGTATTCACAATTGCGTTGTTTTTAGTGTAATGAAAAATTTAGTTAAAATGGTATTGATACCACACATTACCGAGCGGTTTTTATATTTTTTGTTATTTTACATGAAATCTCCAAAAACCAAAAGTGTGGTCATTTTAAGTAGCCCCATGATATGTTTAACGAACGTGGTTTTTATGGTTTCATAAACAACTGATCGGTTGCCAGTTATTTTCTAATTGCAAAAATGGAAGAAGCTCAAGATGCAAGTTAAACTTTTTTGTGCCATATATTAATAGAATATATGAAATTAGATAGTTAATTTACTTGCATAGTAACAAAACGCTTTAGTGGGAGGTTCGCAACCACAAATTCTATTTCAAAGGGTGCTCATATTTGTTATTTTCCACTATGGCAAAAAAACACAACAAAACTATACCACACAATTTTGATCACAATTACCACACAATTTTGATGTCCTTATTACTAATAAGCACACAAAACTTAAATTATATTAAGGACTAGCAAATTGTATTTATTTAACCCTTTCATTAGATTTTCCCAATATTTTAGGCACATCAGAAAGTCATTTTTATATGTATTTATTTTGCAAAGCTTTTGTTTAAATCAAATTGTTTGGTTCTACGAAAAAAAAAGCTATGACAAAAATAAATTTAGAGAGATATTTAACATAAAAGTCAGTTGGATTTTCGGTTTTGTGCCAAAGAAAAGAAACAAAAAATGTTCGGCCTATTTTATAAGAAAAAATGAACCGGCCAAAAATCAAATTTATGTTTTTTATCTTTTTTTGCTTTAATGATAAGAATATTAAGAGGGTTTAAGAAACAAAGATCTAAAGGGTTGAAAAACCTGTAAGGTATTAAAAAAAATACTTTGTGCCGACCAGGAGCAAAATAATTTTTTCTTTGGACAAGCTTGCAAAGCGTTAGTAGTGCAGGTTAAAATCGAAGGCATATTTTTTCGTCCTTTAAGGACCTAAATGATAAGAATATTACCTCAAAAAAATTATTTTGTTCTTAGTTTAGCCTAGCCACTGAAAGTGTTAACGAACATAATATATAAAAATATAAGAGACAGAACAGTTTCAGGTATTACTGTATAAACGTTGCACTTTTATTTTTTGTACACCTTCTTCCTGATTTTTTCTCTTTAAGGCATATTGATTCTGGAAAAGACTTTTCAAAATTAAATTTTTTTTTTAATTATTTTTAAAGTAATATTTTTTTCATAACGTGTTTTATTTTTTGCTGGAGAGTTTTGTTCGGATATTATTACAAGCATAACCCGCTGATGAGAAGCACCGTTTTGATTCTATGATAGTTGTAGAAATAGTTGTACGATAATCGTAAGCAATTTGTAAGTTTCGATCACGATTGCCTTCACCACAAAAAAAAATTATTTCCTAAGTCAGAATATCTGACAATTTTTAATACATACACACATTACATAACTTACTTCCCGATGTTGCAATTCTTCTAAAACTTTGCAAAGTCTTTGCAAAGTCTTTTCAACAGTGATTCACACTCATTGTAATAACAATCTTTTTCAGCCTCAATAAGAGGTTTTTCTAGTTATATATTCATATCAACTTAAAATGACATCTTTGCGTTTACATGACTACTTGTAATATAAATTGAAATTGAATGAAAGAGAATCCCGGGATTTAAAGAAGCTTAAATAATCCGGGATCCCAGGATTGACTTCCCTAGTATGTGGGTATGTTTTTATGTATGTATGTATGTTTATATATCACGCAGAGACTCCAAATCCGCTTACCCGATCTCCAAGCTTATTAACCTTTTTTATATGAAACGAGAAAATTTTCTAAGCCTTCCTTTCTCGCAACTCAAAAGAGGCCTGCTATAGGCTCTTCTTGAGAATGCACGTTAGAAAGGAAAAAAAAATATAAATATAAACTTGAAATAAAACACTAGCGACAATTTCCAGATTTGACCCAACCTCCTCTCATGTAGCATTCCCACACCTTATCCACTCGCCTACCGCCGTTGTTAACAACTTTTAGTTTATTTTGCATCATTAAAAATGAAAGTAAGCATTCAGGAGTGCGGGACCCAGCTCGGAAAAAAAAACTTTTTTTTTTATATTTTTTTAAATCTACATTTTTTTACAAACCTTTCTGTTCATTTAAAAAAATTTTTAATTTATTTTGTCAAGTTTCTTCATACAAATATATAAGAAAAGATTTAGAATTTTTCTATAAAAAATTTTCATATAATGATATGTTATGTGTTAGAATTCGGAGACCTGGGTTCAAGACCCAACTCAAACAAAACAAAAATTTTTAATCTTAGGTTAGATCAATTCCAATTTTCAAAATATTTTTAATATTATTTTATAGGCTTTTTGATCGTAGGTTTATATGCAGGTTATACGTAGGTTTTCCCGACGTTTCGTTGGCTATTTTTCAACATTTTTAAGGGATTTTTTTGTTTTTTTTTTACAATAGGATTTTTTTTTAATTGTTCTGATTTATAATGTTTTTTACATTTTTTTTTTTAATTTTATCAAATAAAATAAAATGAAAAGATTCAGAACCTTCAAAAGGTAGGCCTTACAGAAGGCCTCAATACAGCGATCATTGAAGGTATTTTGACGCCAATAAAAGCACTACTAGCATGCCTTCTATTGCGCAGCACTAGCTAAAATGCCCACTAATCGATACTCGCTCGCATACACACAAAAATCATACGGTTACGAGATTTTTTTGTACCAAACCCGATTACTGAATACCCGCAAGCTGCGTAAGGAAACTTCGTTCCAAAAATTATTTCAATATTTTAGCTATAACAATCTCCTTGGAAATTTATTAACAGTAATTTCTGTAGTTTGTTTTCATGTTAACGTTAGTTGGATTTTTTACTACTAAGCCAAGATAGCTACGAAATCTGGAGTAACCACAGCTATGGAATGGAACAAGGATCGCTGTTAAGAAGCTAATGAACAATTTTATTGAAGCAACGATAATCATAAGAATGTTTAAAGGCTAGGATGTTCTGATTTCCAGAAAACCACTTATTAGTGATAAAATCCTTATCTATACTATTATATAAAAGGAGGCTCACGAAATTTAATCCAGAATAAGCTCGGTAACCGCTGAACCGATTTTGATAATTCTTTTTTTATTCGATTCCTATGATAATAAAGATTGTTATAGCTTACCAAGATTTTCGAAAAATGTATTCTTTAATTATTGCAAAATCACGCATTTTCTTTGATACCTACATTCAACCAGCAGCACAATACAATAGCAAACAAAGCTTTCCTCTCTTTGTCGAGAGAGCTTCTCTCAATATAACACGACAGCCATGTTGTGTAGTTAAGCTGAATTCACTGATAACCTTCAGCATGTTTTTGTGTGATTTAAAATAATGTTAATCAAGTTGAGAGCGTGCAGAAATTTTTCTCTCTGAACGAAAACTTCATATGAAAAAAACTTTCAAAACATGCTGAAGGTGATCAGTGGATCCAGCTTTACTTTCAGGGAGATTCTTGCTTTCATACAGTGTTAATTAATTTTCTTTGTTAATGTATTGAAAAGAGTTGCCAGAATTTAGTTATCAGCATTAATTATGTTTTGCAGCCTTGCAAGCCAGCTTTTCCCCACTTGAGATTGTGTTAGTCTATCTATACGAATATATAAAAGCATTGTAACACTGCACGGATGTTTAACAATCACGCAAGAACCACTGAACCGATTAACACGATATAGATATCAAACAATATCCAACTTTATCGTAATATGCTATGTAAGATTTACCAAGTCTACTTTCCATGCCCACTTTTTGCAAATTATGCTATATATCAGACGATTTTGGTCGTATGAGACTAGAATTTGGTAATCTACGGTGTATTGTTACTTTCGCTAACCTTACTTAAAATGGGCATGACCCACTTTAGTTAAGTCCACTTTTCGGGGGATAAGCTTGGAGTAAAGCAAAGCGCACTAAGTTTAAGCTCAATTGAGCTGAAATTCTGTCATTCTATTGTTTTGAGTATGAGATGGTTTAAGTGAAACAATTTTGCCACACCCCCATTACCGCCCAGAATTAATCAAAAATGTTATACTTCGAAAAGGTTTTGGTTGTATTAGACTAAAATTTGATAATTTAGTTCATACGGCTATTTTCGGTAACTGTACTAAAAATGGAGAATATATAAATTTTTTTCGAACCGCATGAAAATTCGTATATAGCAGTAAGGTGGTCTGCGGTGGTCTGTATGTATCAGAAAATTCTGATCGTCATGCATTGATGTTTCAAACGGAAACGTCTAGCATGTGTTTTGTTCGAAGATCAATTTACACTTTTACAAATTCATAAAACGATTCATAAAACGAAAAATTCATTGAATTGGGTCAGGACAAATTCTACTATAACTATAACGTTAACTATGAATATATAGATAAGGAATTAGATTAAAACATAGATTTATGTATATGACTTTGGAGCAGTTTGATATACTTGAAATATTTTTCACAGAATTATTTTTTTTAGCTATATTTGAAAATGTTTTTCACATAAATTAGTTTTTAAGCTGTAGCACATTTCAAAAAATATAACAACATATTAAGCAAATTAGTTTTCATCAAAAAATAGGGGAGGGGTATGTGGCAAATGATTTTTAATGATAGAAACTGTTGGTCTCAAAATAGAACAATTTTTGCAGATAAATTATGTTATATGTAAGAATAAGGAAAATGAAAATTAAAAAAAAATTTAAATTTAAAAAAATATGTACAACAAAAGCAACTCTTGGCCTATTGTTTAGTACAAATTGGATATTTTAGAGGTTTTTTGAAAAAAAAATTAAACATTGCATTGGTGAGGTAACGGTAAACCTTTTCTCATTTTCCCAATTTACTTAATTGAACTTTCAAACAAAGAAAATTGGATGAAAATCGATTTGAAAATGCTGGAAATGTTTGCTTGCTAAGTCAAAACATGAAATTTCAATCGTTTTTTCTCATTCTGAGGCTTATGAGTTATACTGAGAAAATCTATAGTTTTGAGATATAGCAAGAATTTTAATGTCATAATAACAGGTTTTTTTAAAACATACTTAATATCCGTACAAAATATTTTCGAGAAGAAAAGAAAATTACTGTTAATTTTATTAATCAACGACTGTCCATACAAAAATGGATTGTTATGCACTGAGAAAGTCTATAGTTTTTGAGATATAGCCAAAAGTTTGCTGTCATTATAACGGTTTTTTTTTAAAATTTAAGAAGAATTATTGTTTGGCTAAAGCCCATAAATTATAAAAAAATAGAATAAAAGTAAAAATCTCATTTTTGATTACAAATTTTAAAAATTTTTTACCCAAATTTTTTATAACGCTGTTATGCAGGACTTTTTCAAAAGTAAAAAAAAAGAAAGCCAGGTAAATTTATGTCATCGTAACAACTACCGTTTAAATAAGTTATTCAAATTAAATAAATAATTTCTCAATATATATACCATTTTTTCATAACTAAACAAAGCAAACACAACAATTTTTATATTTTGAATTTGTTTTAATACAACTAAGTACTTTCATTTTAAGATTTAAAATTTTTACATGGTACTTATTTAATATTTTTATCGCAGGCAAAGTAGCGGGTATTTGCTAGTAACTTATACTTGTATACCAAGAGTTTAATACGTTTTCTATATAAAGAAAGAAGATCGGTATCGAAGTTGTTCGTGTCTAGTGGTAGGTTTGCTCTAAATTTTTATATATTTCATATATTATAATAAAAACGTTTATAACAAATTTTAAAGATATAGGTTTATCTCTACTATGATAGCAAAAACTTGTTTGAAGTCCTCCCACGGTTCACAATTTCATTTACAAAAAGACTCTTTTTAATGAAGATTGACTTTTAGAACCATTTTTTAAAATTTCGTTAAAAATTGAGACAATCAGAACGTAAAACTCAACGAATGAGGAGCGTTTTAGATAATTCAAATCTAAAAATTTTAGAATTTCATTCTTTAGATAGTAAATTTTTTTTTTATTGTTCAAAAAAGTATTAAAAAACTGCTATTTCACATGAGGTTTCCACTTAGACTCTTTTAATATTTGTTCTTTTAAGTAAAATCGTAGAATAAATATTTGTAGCTCTTTACTGAAAACAGGTTACTGTTAGTATCACTTTCTTATTATGAATTTATTTTGTAGCCTAATTAAATAAAAATATCAACCCAAAAACTTCCGCAATATTTTAATTTTTCGCTAAATCTTTGTTTGTGGTTCAGTGGGTTTCTTTTATAAGGTTTCTTGCTTGACAATTAATCTTCATTTATCTTGATTTAAAAAAAAATTATTAAAAAAAACCGAAATTCAAATTAAACTACAAAAGTCAGTATAGAATAGGTAGAAGTTTATAAATAGCAGAGAAACCCTTGAAGCAATAAGCTATGAGATATCTTTTTTTGTCAGACATGAAATTTGAAAAATTTAATTATTACTTACCTGAACTACTATTCATGCATTATTGAGCACCATACTTTTCACTCACTTTTATTTGCATTGAATGATGAAAAACAATCGCACAACATGTAAACACAAATTGACATCAAGTGATTGTAAATTGAATTTTTTTCCAGCAACAAGTGTTGCAAATAAGTGTGAAGAAAAAATTAAATTTTAGTTTTTTTTTAAATGGAGAAAAAAATCAACATCTTCACTTTTGTATGAATAAAAATTGTCACGATTCGCAGAGTGCAGTCGTTTGGAAAAGCAACCGATAAGCTTTTTTGCAGTTTTTTCTTGCGACATACACCAACGTTTGCATTGATGTTTATTTTGCAAGTACATACATCCATGTCACACAGGAACAGCCAACACATACGTATACTCACATATACATACGCAAATAAACTCTAATATTCTTTACACTTCCGTTTTGACTTCCGTTGTAGAAAATAGAAGAAGAAAAAAAAGCTAAGAATCAAACTTGCTGTTTGTATGAAAGAAATTTTTATTTAACAGCAACGCACAAAAGAGCACTAATGAGCCTCTTCACACAAACACTCACACACATACTCATTCATGAACAGATAAAAAGTGATATGCAGAAAATTCTTTATTAAGCAGCATTATTAGCAGCTATTCAGCTCGACGAGGATAACATTTTACATTTTAATATTATATTTTACGCAAACTTGAAAGGACATAACTTAATTAAAGAAGTACAGTGTTTTGCAAAAATTGAATTTCACGAATATCTACAGCAAAACGAAAACCTAAGCTATTATGTGACATTCCGACAGATACTTGGCTAGGAGTAGGACAGGAAAAGCTTTTCGGTAAAAAGTAGGCATGTCTTCGCAGCCTTATAGTTAGTTGCCAGTGACTAATATTTATAGACAAAAACATACATATACTATATGCATTGCTTAAGTTGTAGGTTGTGCTGATGCTCTGTGCTATTGCTATTGCTATTGTTTTTGTTGTAAATGATGTAAAGTCGAATTATTAAATGATGTCTTAAAAGTGACTTTCATGTCATCCTGAATAAATATTTTAAATGAAGCATACAGCGTTGCTTGGTGTGTTGTTTGAACTTTCGTTCGTTTGTCTTCTGTATATTTGTTTATTTAAATCTTCAAAAGACTTGTGTGTGTGTGTAAGTATTTGTTTTTGTGTGTGTGTTTGTGTATGTGTGTTTGTATGACTTTGCGTATTATTTTAAAATGCAAAGCATGAAAATACTTTGGCTTGATTCGCCTTTGTTGTCTTAAAAGTTTTGCAAACAATCCAAGAAAATTTCTTCATTTCAAAATTTATTTATGTGGGTGTGGCACATCATGTAACAAATAGGAATATATTTGTAAATGTTATCAAGAAGTAAAATTAAAGTTTCAGAGTTGTGCTTGCCTGGGTGTTTTTATAACATAGATGAGCCAGCTCTATGCGATTGCTGGGCTGAGCTGATAAAAATAGCAAAAAAGTTTTTCACAAAACTTTTAAATTGTGTCCAAAAGTATTTGCCAATGAAAATGTCATTGGAGAAATGCCGAAAATTTAAACATTAAATATATTACTCATACGACGTGGTGAACGATTTACAAGTCGCTTTATGCAAAAACCTTTAAAACAATCAAAATTCATTACATAAACATTGTGTTGCTTCTGCTGTAGTTGACATAATGTCATTTGTTAAATTGTTAAATAAGCTCGTTGCATATCAGTCGTATCAGTTGTACACACAAACACAAACACACACAGCAAATTCCTCACTTTGACAGAACAAACAAAAAATGAAATGACAGTTTATAAATTTTAATTTAACGTGCACATAAATATTCAGTTAAATAAAAAAGTTAATGCGTGAAACAAACAAAGGAGTGATAGTCGACAGAGTTATGAAAAATTTTGTGAGTACAAAATATTTATTATAATCAATTTGAATAAAATGCATGTAGTAGGTGGGCGTAGGGCGTGGCCTACTGCATTTAGTTTGCTTATCAAATGAGTTAACATATTGTTAAAAAGCGTAAAAATGCTCCTACCTACACAAAGAGCTGTACAAAGACATTGAAAATTCTCACTAAAACTCTTTCCATTATTTTTAGCTTGAACGAGTGTGTATGTGTACTGGTATAGCAATATGAATTTTCATGCCATGGAATGTCAATTAAAATTTGTATCGTGAAAGTATTTGCAATTAACATATAATTGAAAGCAACGTTATCAAAAGTATGAAAGTTAAACATACCATAAATCATAATAAAAGCATTTTCAGCATAGCATAACCACTGATAGATGCTCAGGAAAAGAGTCACATTTTGTATCATTTTGTTTTTTTATAAGTAATTAATTTTTTAATAAGCACTAACAAACTTAACCGTCTTCTTCACCAGATAAAACAAAAATTTTTTATAATTTCTCACACAAGCGCTCAGGATAAATGGTTTCTGTTTTGTATGCAAATAAACATTTATTTTACTTTTCTCCTACGATATTTTACCGGTTATTTTTCAACTTCTTCAGGGCATTTTATTTGGAATTATTTTCACAGATCTGTTTCTGTTTTATTGTGGTATATCTATAGTAATAAAACTCATTTTCTGTTTGTTTGTTTGTTTGTTTGGGTGGCCTTTACACAAATCTAAATTAAAATGTTACATACTTAGTTTTTGCCACGCCTTGTTCCAAAGCCTTTAACTATCGGTAATTTTGTCATTATAATACTTTTTACCATCTGAGTTTTTTGTGTATTTAATTCTAAAAATTTTTTGATATTTTAACATCAAAAACACTCACATATATTCAAAATTGTAGAAATTTCAGTACAACGACTTTTCATAAGACATCGTTACCTAAGAATGAGAAAAAAACGACATGAAAATCAAAGCTTTGTCTTTCGATGCAAATATCTCCGCAGTCCATTAATATATAAAATAAAATTTTTTTTGTTCAAAAGTTTAATAAAAGCACTTATCAAAAATAGTTTGAACTGTACCGTTAATTCAGTGTATATATGTTTTATGATTATGTCAAAAAGGTCCAATATATTGACTTTTTGCTCAAAAAATTACTAAAAAATTGTTTTTGTTGTAAAAATTAAATCCATTTATAATTGCACATCTGGCTGTTTTTCATGTGACATAGCATTTATTTGCGAAAATTCTTCCAACTAAGCGTAAAAATTATTTTACTGTTTTTGTTATTTAAAAAATGATTTCATTTTTTCGCGAAATTTATTTTTTCCAAAATGTTATTTTTTACAAAATATTCAAGTCTCAAAAATAATTTATAAGAAGAATTTACCCCCATATCTCTTTCAAATCAAAAGTTATGGTTAAAAATCTATTTTTTCATACCAGCTATATTAAAATTCTCTATCCTAAATATCTTCCTTACATTATTAGTACTTCTAATTTTTTGCCGCCCCCCACAAAAATTATCACACCAACTAAATGTACCGACTTATAAAAGACAGAAAAATTTTGGCATTTTAACTCTTCAATCATGGTTGTAAGCTTGGCTGCATTGAACAAGTTTTTCGTTTCAACAGCGTACTAACCAACGAAAAACAAATTTCGCTACCTTTTCACTGTCAAAAACACAATGCATTTCTTACGGAAGATTTATTTTCGCTTCTACAGCATACTAAGCTTAGCCAGTAAATTCAGTTTAAAACTAAAAAACAATTTTTGATTATGAAAAAACAGTGATAAAATTATTCTTTCGTTAAAAAAACACAGTAAATTTATTAACTAATATTTTTATAGTGGTCTCAAACTTAAAATTCAACATGTTTTTCAAAATTCCAAAATTTAAAAAAGCATTTAATCGAGAAGCATATATTGTTAATGCTTATATAAATTACTCTCGAGTAACACCGGGTATATCAATTAGTTTCATATAAAAAAAAAATACCAATATTTGTAGGAGTGTACATGGATAAATCGAAAGTTCGCAGAGAAAAAGAGAAACGCAGACAAGAAGTGCTTCGCAAACGGTAAGATGATACCAATTTGTTAGCGTTTTCATTAGAGAGCCGTGCAAAATTGCCCAAACTTGAAAGTAAAAACGACTTCAAACAATAATTTTTTTAGTTTCTTTTTTATAACTAAATAAATTCATTTTTTCATTTGCATATGTTCTGACTAAATAAATTTCTTAAGGGAAAAAATAAATATTGTTATAAAAAATAAATATTATTATTAATAAATAAATAAATATTATTATAAATAAATAAATAATAAATAAAAATAAAGAAAAACTCATAGCCATTTCGCTGATTTTTTTCATGTAAAGTGCCAAAAATGGTGATTTTTTGAAATGTTTGTATGGGGACCCCCAAGGGGGATTCCAGGGCTTGTGCCACTGGCATGGATGGATCGGCCTTCCAAAGTTAGTATGGGTCGGCCATACATTTGGACTCGATTGGGGCACTCTAAATAAGTCAAAGAGGGATTTTTCAAAATTTGACCCTACGGGACAAAAGTCAAAAGTTGGGACATTAGAACTCGTTTTAGAGGCATAGGTCCTCTGGCAAAGTTTCTTATTTTGAACCCTAGAATACGATTTTCACTGAGCAATGGGCGATTTTTTTTTTGCCTCCCCACAAATTGACCCGGCATAACATATATATATGTATATTTATATATTTATATGGCGTGAATCGCCCTATTATTGTTGTAGTAATAACAATAAATTATTGATAAAATAATAAATAAACAAAATGGCGCGAATCGCCTTCGTATTCTTATGTATATACTCTTAAGCATAAACAACTACTCTGGATGTCTAACCGACCGAAGTCGAAGTGAAAAGTCCAAATAACAACCAAGCTGAATGTCCGACCGACCGAAGTTGACGTGAAAAGTCCAAACTACAACTACGCTGGACATCCGACCGACCTAAGTCGACGTAAAAAGTCCACACAAAACTACTTCGGATGTCCGACTGACCGAAGTCGACGTGAAAGATCCAAACAACTACGCTGGATGTCCGACCGTCCAAAGTTGACGTGAAAAATTCAAACAACAAATCGCTACCTTAATATGGAAAGGCCCTAGCTCATTATTTGTTACTTTCTAGGAGATGGAAAAAACTTAATAAAAATTATAATTTTGCGGGTCCGAATTTTCTTGATATGGATTTTTTATTTAAGACACTAACCAATTCAATGCTGTAGCAATATTTTTGCAGCAATTTTTTTTCTATAGCAATTTTTTTTTGCAAAAATCTATAAAAAAATTTATTTTGAAAAAATGAGTTAGGGCCTTTCTATATTAAGGTAGCGAAATACTTCTAATATCCGACCGACCGAAGCCGACGTAAAAAGACTACACAAAACTACTTCGGATGTCCGAACGACTGAAGCCGACGTAAAAAGTCAACACAACTACGCTGGATGTCCTACCGACCTACAGTGCGGTTTTTTAATTTTAGGATGACATTTGGGTTGTTTTTTTTTTTTTGTTAAACTTTTTTGTTAAAAAATGTTTTTATTCGTCAAATTATAAAACATGTTTTACGAATGTGGTATGAAAAACTTGATGTATTGTAAGGTTTTTTTTTATAAAATTCGTCGAAGTTGAAACTGTTTTACAATAACTAAAAAAAGCTCAATAAAACCCAACAAATAAAGTCAAGTTTAAAAAATACTACCTTCTAGCACAATGTTTATTTCAAGGTTCTATTTTTTGGCTTTTTTATGTCTTAATCGCCATTGAATTTAATAAAAAATACAATTAAAAATGTTAATAAATAAAAATAGAAAAATCGTTGAAATATGACTGTACATTTATTAAGGAACAAAAATTTAAGTAAAATTTAGCAGAAAATATCTAGCTTATTAAGCATTATTAAAGTCGAAGGCTATATCTTTCATAAAATACAGTACTTCTACCTTCTGTGTCTGTCAAAACCTGTTGCATCTTGCTGCTATTAAGAAAACCCATTTCATTTGAAAAAAGTCTTAAAAATCAAATTTATGATTTCCAAGACAATTTAGAGAAAAATAAAATAGAATTAGTAATTTAAAACATATTGCGACCTTATTTTGTATTAGCAACCATTTTTTAAAAAAAAATTTAAATTTCGCTAATTTGATAGGTTATATTGTTTTATAGGATACTAGCAAATACCCGCTGCTTCGCCTGCGATAAAAATATTAAATACCATGTATAAATTTTAAATCTTAAAATAAAAGCATTTATTTGTATTAAATTCAAAATATAAAAATTATTGTGTTCGTTTTGTTTAATTATGAAAAAATGGTATATATATCAAGAAATTACTTTATATAATTTTAATAACTTATTTTAACGGTACTTGTTATGATGACATAAATTTACCTGGCTTTATTTTTTTTACTTTTGAAAAAGTCCTGCATAACAGCGTTATAAAAAATTTGGGTAAAAAATTTTTCAAATTTGTAATAAAAAATGTCATTTTTTACATACACATATTCTGAAAATAAATATATTCTTCTTAAATTGTTGTAGTTAATCGGCCTTCTTCAGTTATTAATTGTTGTTATTGGGCTTCGGCCAAACAACAATTCTTCTTAAATTTAAAAAAACCGATATAATGACATCAAACTTTTGGCGATATCTCAAAAACTATAGACTTTCTCAATGCATAACAATGCATTTTTGTATGGACAGTCGTTGATTAATAAAGTTAACGGTAATTTTCTTTTCTTTTCGGAAATATTTTGTACGGATATTAGGTATGTTTAAAAAATCCTGTTATTATGACATTAAAATTCTTGCGATATCTCAAAACTATAGATTTTCTCAGTATAACTCTTAAGCCTCAGAATGAGAAAAAAACGATTGAAATTTTATGTTTTGACTTAGCAAGCAAACATTTCCGCAATTTTAAAATCGATTTTCATCCAATTTTCTTTGTTTGAAAGTTCAATTAAGTAAATTGGGAAAATGAGAAAAGGTTTACCGTTACCTCACCAATGCAATGTTTTATATTGCTTTCAAAAAACCTCTAAAATATCGAAATTGTACGAAACAATAGGCCAAGAGTTGCTTTTATTGTACATATTTTTTTTTAATTTTAACTTTTTTTTAATTTTAATTTTCCTTTTTCTTTCATATAACATAATTTAACTGCAAAAATTGTTCTATTTTGACACAAACAGTTTCTATCATTAAAAACCATGGGTCACCTACCCCCCCCCCCCTATAATTTTTTGATGAAAACTAATTTGATTAAAATGTTGTTATATTTTTTGCAATGTGTTACAGCTTAAAAACTAATTCATGTGAAAAACATTTTCATATATAGCTTAAAAAATAATTCTGAGAAAAATATTTCAAATATTTCAAAATATTCCAAAGTTATATACATAAATCTATGTTTTAATCTATTTCCTTATCTATATATTCGCAGTTAACGTTACAGTTGTAGTAGAATTTATCCTGACCCAATTCAATAAATTGTTTATGATCGTTTTGTGAATTTGTAAAAGAGTAAATTGACCTTCAAACAAAAGACATGCTAGACGTTTCCGTTTGAAACATCAATGCATGACGATCAGAATTTTCTGATATATATAGCATTCTTACTGATGTATAGTATTGCCCGGCAGACGTTGTCCTGTCGCAGACCACCTTACTGCTATATACGAATTTTCACGCTTTTCGAAAAAAAAAAAATTTATATATTCGTCATTTTTAGTAAAGTTGTCGAAAGTAGCCGTATGAACTAAATTAACAAATTTTAGTCTAATACAACCAAAACCGTTCGAAGTATAACATTTTTGATTTATTCTGGGCGGTAATGGGATGTGGCAAAATTTTTTCACTTAAACCATCTCATACTCGAAACAATAGAATGCCAGAATTTCAGCTCAATTGACCTTAAACCTAGTGCGCTTTGCTTTACTCCAAGCTTATCTCCCGAAAAGTGGACTTAACTAATGTGAGTCATGCCCATTTTTAGTAAAGTTAGCGAAAGTAACCATACACCGTAGATTACCAAATTCATACGACCAAAATCGTCTGAAATATAGCATTTTTTACAAAAAGTGGGCATGGAAAGTAGACGAGGCAAATCTAACATAGCATATTACGATAAAGTTGGAATAACAAATCGTTTGATACGTATATCGTGTTAATCTGTTCAGTGGTTCTTGCGTGATTGTCAAACATCCGTGCAGTGTCACAACGCTTTTATATATTCGTATAGATAGACTAACACAATCTCAAGGCAACTCCCCTCAAGACATTAACAAAGAAAATTAATTAACACTGTATGAAAGCAAGAATCTCCCTGAAAGTAAAGCTGGATCCACTGATCACCTTCAGCATGTTTTGAAAGTTTTTTTCATATGAAGTTTTCGCCCAGAGAGAAAAATTTCTGCTCGCTCTCAACTTGGTTAGCATTATTTTAAATCACACAACAATATGCTGAAGGTTATCAGTGAATTCAGCTTAACTACACAACATGGCTGTCGTGCTATATTGAGAGTAGCTCTCTCGACAAAGAGAGAAAAGCTTTGTTTGCTGTAATGTTGTGCTGCTGGTTGAATGTAGGCATCAAATAAAATGCGTGATTTTGAAATAATTAAAGAATTCATTTTTCAAAAACCTTGGTAAGCTATAACAATTTATATTATCGTAGGAATCGAATAAAAAAAGAATTATCAAAATCGGTTCAGCGGTAGCCGAGCTTATTCTGGATCAAATAGTATAGATACATCTAAAACTTATCCGATTTGAAATATTGTAAGCATGACATTGAAGTTAAGTCAAATAAACTTAATTTACTCTTTAAAAGCATAAATAAGCAATTTTATGTGAGTTTTTTTATTAAAAAAAAATATGGTTTGTAGGCGATGCAGTTGACCTGAAATTCAAATTTTTTTGTGCTGTTTTTTAATTTAGGCTAAAAATCATTTGTACAAACTTTCATGGTCCTAGCTTTGATATTTTCTGAGAAAATGCAAATAAATGTCATTCTAAAATCGAAAAAAGTGCACTGTGCGACCGAAACCAACGTGAAAAATCCAAACAACAACTACTTCTGATATCCGACTGACCAAAGCCGATTTGAAATAAAACTTTTCCTCGGGTCAGAACACTGAAAAAAGTAAGTCAACTTTTTATAGCTCATGAGTAACTTCAAACATTGTTAAAAAATTTGGCCAGGCTTGGACTCATATCTTTAACCTTCACCTGGCCTAGTGGCGTACGTACATACCCCACGTTCTTTCTCGTTTTGATTTGTTTGAAATTTTTTTCTAGTTTTCCGGATTTTTTATGAACGCTGATCTTTATTTTTTTCAACTTGGACTATTCTACAGTTTGAGGTGGTATTTAAAGATGATCTAAACGCAACTTCAGTATATATTTTATTAAGGTTTTTTAAACATATTAAAGTGATTCAATAAAATATTCATTTAAATGCATTAATTTTTATTAAATGTTGGACCCTCTTGTGGGTTTGAACCCCAAAAATGACTCCCTAGCTATGGCCCTGGATCAAATATATATACAACTAAGCACCGGTTCGTATGAGAACACTAATGAACATTAAACATAGAGTCCAATCAATATGTTGTCCAAATGTCATACTTAGTACATTCAAAAGACTCTGTCTTACATGTTGACATTCTTCCTCAATAAATAAATAAAATTAAAAATAAACACAAAAGCTTACATTTCAACATTATATTATTCTCTATTAGCTTCAACACAACAATTCGATCATAGGCCTTTTGTTGGATATTATTACCATAGTAACTTTAGAAAAATATATTTAAGACCTTTGAAAAAAAAAAATTTATGATTTTTTTTATGTTAACTTATTTAGTCTTGTGAAAATCTATCGAGTAATTTTTTTAACGAATTCTTTTGTGTGGGCAGGTCAGGCATAAAATTATGTTATTCGCACTTATTTGATGATCAACCGTTTTTCATATTCATATTGATTATGTATTCTTGTGAGGAAACTAATAATAAAATGTTGTTACAACATATTTATGTGCTGTTTTTTAAAAAAAAATTTAATTTTTTTAGCACAATAGAACAGTTACTTTTTGGCCCACTTTCTTAATTGAAATAGCCTCCGTAAAATTTTATTTTTACAAAAATATAAAAAGAAAATAAAAAATTTTTAATTTCTTAGGAAATACGCTTGTTTTAAATAGTGTTATCTAATTATTTTTTAATGGCTTTTTTAAAACCACGGAGAACTTTCTTTCTCTAAAACCAATCATTCCATTTGGATACAATTTTTTTTGTGCTAGTTAACACACAAATGCATCGGAAAAACTTCTCAAACCAATCGTAAATAAATTTTATTATTTCGAAAACACTAACCAAAACTTTAAATGTGCTTATCTCGAAACCACTTTTTCGCAATTAACTGTGATAAAAACTTATTGAAAAATGTGTCCGATTTAAAAAATGTTTGCACCTCATACCTATAACATCAGTCGTCTTCGTCCATACAAGAGTCATGAGAGTAGTTCCAAAACTAACAGGTTGGAATCCATTTTAAATTCTAAAAAACACTCGTTTTTTTTTGAATGGTTTTCTTAATTCTGCGATGACAACGGTATTAGTTCTAAATATGTTTCTCTTTTCGTAATTAACTGATTCAACGTTTCGTAACTAAAATCAAATTGAATTTATTCTTTTAAATCTTTAGTTATTTCACATCATCGCACAGACAATTATTCAAACCAATTTTTAAAGTGACAGCTATTTACGGTACCTTTTTTAGCTGGATAACTATTTTACCTGAAAGCTTCTTGTCTTAAAAAGCATCGTAAAATGCAGAATTAAAAGTGCTTTTGAAGAAGTCTTTCATTCTTTAGCTCCCACAGTCAGCTACTTCGTCGCCTTCTAATGAAATTAGGTGCGCTTCCGCTTTTGTGCTCCAACAGAAGTCACTCATAAAAGCACATTTCACACCAGCACAACAACAAAATAGAACAAAATACAACAATTTCAACAACAAAACATTAAACGACAGTAATTCATTTCCGCGAAGAAGCAGAAGAACAACCGCAAACTATATGAAAAGCGCTGGTTTCTGCTGCGGCCGCTCACTGTGTCAATTAAAACGGAAACTAAAAAGCATTTCCGCTGCCTACGCATTACAACGTACTACGATGGTTACCAAGCGGACCGAATAGCTAGCTGGCTGCCAGGCAGACGAGCTTTTGTTGTTGGTATTGTATTTGTTGTTGCTGCCGACCGCACTTTTAAATGAAATTTAATTTTAATGTCATTCTGTGAGCATTCATTAGCATTTGAATGGCGACGCAGGCAGCGAAAAGCGAATACTTTTCATTCAGCTGCCTTGACGTTGATGTTAGGCTGGGTGAAGTCGGTGATGAAGTTTGGTGGGTATGTGTGTTGTGTATGTTTGTGCGGAGCTACCCAGCACGTTGCTTTTATTAATTATGCGCAATTTTCATTTCTCGAATTTCCTGTGAATATTAATTTTGAAAATTCCTTGGAAATATTTTCATGACAAACAATTAGAAGTTGATTTTGAGGAATTTGTGTGAAGGGTGCCTGCACCGGTAGCAGGACCACTAGCCGTCAGTACTTCCTCAGATAGTTTAATCTAATAAAATTCATTTTTGGCTTAATTCTTGAAACATAAAATTTTCATAAGCAATTTAAATGTGATTTTCACAAAGTTAAAATGAAGCATAAAGTTTATATTTAATGTGTCTATCAAATGTGTGCTTAAGTTGTGCCAACTTTTGAAACTTGAAACAGCTACCTGGCCGCACATTATTTGATTTTTGTTTTTATTTCTTATTTCTTTTTAGTTCAACTGCAGCAACTGTTGCTGAGGTCATACAAAGCAATGCGTGAAGAGCACGTTTCGGAAACATCATATAAATCACTATTAGCTAAGATTTACACGCTGCATTAACAGGATAAAGAATACGCTACATGCGCACACGTACAAAGCTAAAGCTTTGGATAAGAATAAATAACAAATGACATTTGTCGGTATCAACTGTGTGTGAGAGATCAATTTTACTGTCTAAGATTTGGGATGAAATTATTAATGATTTAATGTCATTGGATCTGTTTTTATATTTCACTGACTCATTATTATGGAGTTAAAAAAGCAAGGTTTCACATAATGACAAAATGCTTGATCTTCCGAGGCACAAGAATTTAACTCAGTTTAATAAAAAGCTATTTCAGTATTGTGTATATTAACACTGTATATGTTTACATATATTTCAGGTAAATTTTTTTACAAGTTTTGAGCCTTCTCCCGCTTAAACGCAACCACTCTCTATAGCCAGATGTTCACTTTTATAATAGTTTGATATCCGACAATGCAACTATAGCAAAAAAAAGCATTTAAAGGTTAGGTTAGGTAAATCCGGATGTCTTCTGATGAAGGCTCACATAGACCAACTATGGTCCATAGTGACGCCGGTTACGAACAAAAGAACCTTTGTGCTTAAGTGAAGTCTTTGGACATTTGCGTTTAATGCGCAAACCTTAGGAGGGATTCCATAAATACTTTGGCTACATCTTTTAGCGACAGGAACGTCGATAAGCCTAGGTATTCGAGTCTCGATCTAAGTGGGGCGGGGCATTTCCATAGTAGGTGCACTGTACCTAGTTCCTTGCACCTCCTGCAGTTGTCATCCGTGGTTATGTCCAGCTTCCTCGCGTGGGCTGCCGCCATGCAGTGGCCAGTGAGTACACCGAAAAAAATGTAGAGAGTTAACCTAAGTTTTTTCATGAGTCAAAAGAATTTTTGAGAAGTTAAAAAGTTTTATTGCCGTAAAACTCAAAATGAATTGCATCATTATTTTTTTTTTGTTAATATAAAACTATTTTTGCTTGATACAACTCATTTTCAAAGTTTGGAGTAAATTAAATGCAGTTTCAAATTAACTCTGCATCTTCTCCGAATATTTGTCCTTTTAACTCCATTAAAACTTATTGCAACCATCTATGAAGAACGTCTTTGTATTTTAAAACTTAAACGGAGTTATGTTTAGCACGAAACAGAGTCTGCTAGAGCAAATATTTTCGTTTGTTCGTTTTATTTTGAATGAAGAGAAAGTACTCAAATATTTTAACAAGCAAATCAAGTGTGCTGTAAGAATTAAATGTTGCATAATGATAAGAAAGGGCCGTTTTTACTATTGCGAGTTATATGTTGTCGTATATCTTTATCGAAGTGAAACTTCTTATGCGGTTATTTGATATACAGGGTAACATTTTTCGAGTCTCGTCACGAAAGTTTTTTTAATCTCGTCACGAAAAATTGTGTACACAAGCAATGATATTTTTTTTTTTGTATGGGGACCCCTAGAAGGGTGGCAGATAGATTTTATCGCGTTATCTCGTAATTATCGAATCACGAACATATTCCGCATACATCGCAAACCATTAAGACCAGTATTACTAAATGAAGCACCAAACAATGACATGAAAATATTAAATAAACAGAATATTTTTTAAGAAAATTTTGTATTGTATTTCGTTTGAGATGCTATCTCTTTCTTTCTCTCTGTTTTTTTTACAAGAATCTATCTTATTCTTTTCTTATTAAGAAGTTTCCCTTTTGTACTGTATACACACTATACTGTAATTTTTTTAACCTGCGATGTATTTTTTATAGAAAATTTTGGGAAACTAAACAATTTTATTGAATTTGGTATACATCTGTTGTTTACATACATTTCAAGATACATACATTTTTTTAAAGGAATTTATGAGTTTTTGGAACATATTAAAGTTACATATTACCATATTTTATTAACAAAACTACATTAAACACTAATAAACAAATTTTTAATGCATGTATCACGACAATAAGGCAACCCTGCCCTGCCGACAAATCGCCTTGAGAATATGCTACCTATTTTGTACCAAATTTAATTATTCTACAATCAATATATATCGGAATTAAGCATATTAAATTAAATGCCACGTCCATTTTTGCATTACTATAGGAACACAACTAACTCATCTTTTAAAAAAATTCATAAACCTAGTGTTTATCCTGTTGGATAATCCTTACTACATTTTGATAAATAGTAAGGATGCTTCAAAAATATCTTTTCCCTCATTCAGCGAACCAAACTACAGCAATCAATTATAAAATCAATGCAAATATTTATCCCTTTTTTCAAATATGCTATACAATATGCTATCCCCTTAAAATCAAAGAACTGAAACACCTTTGAAACAAGTTTTGAGAGTTGAGCGCAATTTAAGCTCAAAAGTAAAAAAGTTTTGTTTTATAAGAAATTATAGAGATTCAAAATTGCCAAAATTTGGATAAACTGCTCTGTGAGTATGGAGAAAAGATTCTCCATACTCACAGAG
This sequence comes from Dichetophora obliterata, assembly GCA_963920525.1. Classification (NCBI taxonomy): domain Eukaryota; kingdom Metazoa; phylum Arthropoda; class Insecta; order Diptera; family Sciomyzidae; genus Dichetophora; species Dichetophora obliterata. The sequence continues at coordinate 256,986,669 of OY986436.1, forward strand.
CAATGTTTTCGGCGTTAACCATGTTTTTAATTTCCTTTGTATTCAATTGAAATAAGATATAAATAAAAATAATAGAACAAAAAATAAATTACGAGTTTTTTATTTGACTATTTTGTGGGTGAGTTTGTTTATTTTTAAAGCTTTATGCTACATTTAAATGAGTTGATTCTAGTTTTTTTGAGTGGACTCAAAATTTAAAAATTCTTAATTTCTCAACCTTAAAACAACTCAAAACGGAGTCAGTACGACTTTTCAAACAAATCTAATTTTTGAAGAAAATTGAACACACAAACGGAGTTAAATATAGTTTTTACAGCTTTGGCAAAATACCATGCACGAAAAGAGTTAAATTGACTCCGAATATGACTTTATTTACTCCGCTTTTTTTTTTGGGTGTATACTCACTAGTGTCCTGTAATATCTGCGCAGACGTGCCAAGACAAACAGAGTTCGTTTTCCACATTGTGCACTGCACATGATTTTCGAGATTTTGCACGATGTCGTATCTCTCCATCTACGATTCACTGCTTGTGTGGCTCTGTTTTCGATGTTTCTGTACAACTTTTGTAGCAGAGTAGTTGCATGTTCTGTGAATTCTGATCCTAGCCCCACGCCCTCCTTTGCTAAACAGTTCGCCATCCTGGTCCCCTCAATACCCTGGTGACTTGGGACCCAGTAGCTGCGCACTCTCTTCGAAGCGTATAGTGCATCTTGCTTTTGGACTTGATGGTAGCGGAGCGTATGGATTTGATCGTCGCTTGACTGTCGAAAATGTTGATAAAAGAGTGGTGTGTGTCCATGCCGAGGGCAATACTTATTGGCGAATACTTCTGCCTGGAAGCTGCTGCAGTGGTTCGGTAGTTGTTATGGCTGCCTTGTACTGGGCTCTGAGCAATACACCGCCGCACCTACTCTGCTAAGCATTTTGGAACCTTCTGTAAATATCTTGACCACCTGTTGTGCTTTTTCTATACCTTTGCATCAGTGGTTTGGTCCTAGAAGTGTTCGTGTTTGAAATTGATTATCGTGCGAGGTAACATGTAATCCTTGCTACTAAGAAGATTCTTGCCGATTGTACAATGACCGCGCATGTTGCCAGCCGCCGTGAGGCGTTGTACCGTTTTTCCGGCTATTAGTTTTGCGTTTATGTCCATTGGGTCCATACATAGAATGATTTCAAGTGCTTTAGTTAGGGTTGACTTCAGTGCCCCTGCAATGCATAGCACTACTGGACTTTGAATGACGCTTTGAAAGTAGCTTCCTGCGCCTTGCTGTGTCCGTAGTTTTTTCTATGCTTGAACAGAAGTTTTTGCAAGAGTGTCTTTTTGCTCTGCGCACGTTTGTTTTAAAAAGTTTGAGCTTGCATTTTTATTTCCCCCAAATTTACTCTTGGTCAGCTATTGTAGCCAGTTTGAAGAACTTCACCATGGTGATCTGATCTTACGCTTTGTTTGCGTGGGCTTACAAGAGAAGTGATAGGCCTTGAGAAGATGGGCAGAGAGAATCTTCAGGGACCTCTCAATACCCTCTTCTGCATTAATTTGCTTCGAAGATGCTAATTTAGTCTCAAGGATTCTTCTGAAGCGGTTCCAGTTAGTATTTCTGGAGTTTCCGAAGATCTTTTGAGCTGGAGTGTAGCTTAAACTTATATTGAAGCTAATATAATTGTGGTCTGAGAAGGAGGGCTGTTTAAGCACCCTCTAATCTGTGACCAGAGTGTTGTTATCAGAGGATAACGTTAAGTCTTACACATCCGAGGAAGTGGGACCTTTATTAGTTGGTTTCGCGCAAATATTAGCTACACTGAGTTTATGTTGTAAAATAAAGTTATGTAGAGACTCACAGCAATCATTGATATATGAGCTGTTATACACGATGTTATATGATGTTATACGATGTTATACGATGTTATACGATGTTATACGATGACAACTGCTTGCTTTTTCCCACCGGTGATGGCTACCAGCCATTGAAGCTTGTCCGGTGGTGCGTTGTCGTGTGCCACGTAGCATGTGCGACCAGGATCAGCTCATCCACGTCTCCCTCTAGCCCCACGACAGTGAGATCATCAATGCTTTAATTAGACATTAAACAAATATAGATGCCTTTCTTTATAAGGATGGCTCTTCTTGTTCTACTTAATTTTGTTGCGAAAAACGTGTTAAAGTTATGTGACTTTAGGTCAGATACTGCATTTCCCGAGGCTATCCGCAGCTCCTGTACTAAAGCCATATCGTAGCCTCCTTCCTCTATTAGGAGAAGAAGTTCTCAGAATTTTGCTTTTATGCAGGTTTTTCTGGAGGACCTTCAACTGCATTAGGTTGAATGTTCCTTCACGGGGTTGAGTTGCGTGGTCATGCTTCCATCCCCCGCTTCTTCTAGACTGAGCCCTAAGGCAGCGTCGGTCAAGACTTCTAGGCAGAGATTCTTTTCCACCTCTTTGGAGTCTAGAGTATTAGTGTTGTTGTCTTTGGGTGGGCATTTTTTGAGGCGTAGATATACATTTCCAACGCCTCATGCCATCTTTCTGTAACGTGCGTAGAGAACATCTTCTGCCTCTTTGTTGATTTGGAGGATGAAGTGTTGCTCCTTGCTACTTCCAGGTAGTGAATCAGCAGCCTTCAACACCCTCCAGTCAGTTGTGTGCACGTCTGGATTCTGCTCTTGAAGAAGCTTCAGCGCGGACTTCTGTGGAACTACTCTAGGGAAGAGCACCTTCACTTTTGGTAGATATGGGATAAGAGTCCTGTCCACTACCTCCAGATATGCAACCTTGGTGTGTCGGGGTTACTGCTTTCACCCAGTGCAGAGTCGGATCATTATTGAACTACAGGATCTTTACCCTATTGAGCCAGCCCGCTACATCGAAAGTGGGCATTATTGCACATCACCTCGAGAAGCTTCATCTCTACGGACTTCCATCTTTCGAGAGTCATTTTGCCTTGGGGGTCGATTTGTGCTACGTTGAAGTGTTTTTTATTCATCTCACAAATTTTTTGATATTTAGGATGCTGGTTTGTGTTTGCGATCGGTCTCTGCCTCTGTCGTTAGCTTAATGGAGCTCCGACTTTCGAACTTTCCGCCAATCTTTGGCGTTTTAGAGCAGCCTGCTTTTCTACGCTATTCGCTAACTGCGTAGATGCAAAGCTTGGTCTGTTCACAAAGTGTATGTGACCCTACTCAACCTTCAGCTTAGCCCAGGTGAGTTACTTCTTCTCCTTAGAAGAGAGATCGATTTTGCTAGACAGCCGCCTGCAAGTCTTAAGGGCTGATTTATAGTGGGCTTGGCTTTTGTCCCCTCCTTAGACTTGATCTTGGGCCCTTCCTTTCGAGAAGAGCTGAAACCCGCTGGCTTTCCTAGTTGTCTTCATCAACTGAGTTTAAAGAGCATGCTCTTTCGTGGTCCGAGCCTGCATCGACTTAGTACTTAGACTGCGGTACCTTAGCGCAGTAGTGTGCGTTTTTTTGCTGTGTTTGTGTGTACACCAGGACCTGCCCCCGCCCTGGCGACGTTTCTGGCAGTAGACTTACAACCGTTATGGCCTGCTCCAACCATAGGGGAGGTGTAATTGGTGGTGTTTATATGTTTACTTTTGTTTTAGAGTCTTCCATAAAGTTCCCATGAGTGTGGGACAATGGAAAGTCCACCTTTACAGAGGTCCCTGTGCGCGGGTAATGCTGGGTAGGATAGTACCAGTGGGCACCTAGTATCCAATACGTTCCGTTAGAGACTGGACAAATAAAAACTGGGGACTCCAGCCTAGTAAATCCTCGGCACAGGTCGCATGAATGGAGAAGGTATGGAATATTATCAATGGAGAAAGGGAATGAATGGGGATATAGAGAGAGAGAATAGCTCTTTGTGCATTGCTCCACAATGGCCGGTATTCCATGGGTGACCCTACCAGAAGCTTGCGCTCACGCCATTATAGCCCATTGCTTCTTAGAAACCTAAGCTCCCACACCAACGTCAAGGTTGCTATTCTAGTGAGGGCCACCGTTAAAAAATTTGTGTTTTTCTTGTCACTGTCACTGCGTTTAAAAAATTATTCAGGTGCGAAAAATCTACTTTTTTTATTTATTCACAGACTATTATTTTAGACATATTTTTTTAGTAATGTTATTCGGTTTTATACTTTTAAAGGCTGTAAACTTATTGACTTAAACAACACTATGAGGTTTAAAACTAAGCTCTTTTCATTCTTCAACGTGAAGTTTTGTTTATTTCCTCCTACAAAGACAATAAAACTTATATGAAACGTACACCTGTTGCTTGTACGACTAACTTTTATTTTATTTTTGGTGTTTTCTTCTAAAGACACTCCAAGTAGTCTAAGTCTCAAATCTTGAAAGAATCATGCACGATTTTTCTTCACATTTGCCGAAACATGCTGATTTGGTTACACATTTCATTGACGAAATTCTCATATAAAATCTCCTAGTTTGTGCACTGTTTGAAAACTTTCTGTTTTCAATGAACGAAAACAAGACAGATTTTTTACAGAATTATCGGACAAAATATATCTCATGCAGTCTTTTTTTTAAGCAATCATCATGACATATTCCTGCACGATGCCACGGATTGCAGGGATATGATTAGTCTGCGTGAACTCTCACACTTCCTTTATTTTGCACACAAGTACAAGTTGTTTTTTTTATTATCTTTTATAATATTGTTTAAAAGCGAAGCGATTTTAAACAGACCACAAAAGTTCCTTTGACTTCTGTGCTTTACTTTCAGAATTTTTTTTTTTACTTTACGTTTACTAAGAATTCTTTCTTATTTAGATTTTTGTGCTTCATTTTTTATTAAACAACTTCATCTTCTTGTCGGCTTTATATTAAATGTCGTATAACTCATGCATGTGTGACGTGTGTTCTGGCAAACGCAAGTAGGAGTATGTGTGAGAGTGTGTTTGTGTGCCCCATACACCACGACAACTGCATTAAGAGCCACTTTTGCTTTTATGAAAATTGAAAATTTTTTGTTAGTTCTTTTGGTTGTTGACTCTTTTGTTGCGTTGCATGGACTTTAAGCTGGAAGTTGTTGTGTTTCGCAGCCGGCTCACTTTGTACACCACCTGCTAACAACACTACTCTCTTCCTTCCACTTTCATCATTTGGCTGCACACATGAAATTGTTATAATTTATGCTCCATTTACCCAACGAGTTTTTGAGTTATAGACGAAAGGCAACAAATGCTTCCATTCAGCTGCTCTGCGTCTCTCTATTTGTTGTTGTGCATTACCAGTTGGCTGTTTTTGTTGCTAGGAATATGCTGCCGGTGACACCTTGCCAGCCATTGCAACAGCGGTTGCACGCATTCGCAATGTGCTTCTATACACGTCGCACCTCGCAACCTCAAAGAACAATATTTTTTAATATATGATATTGTTGCAATAACAGTAAAATCATGTTTGTAGTGCGCTGTTGGCCCGCAGCTCGTTGACGCATTCATTCTTTCTTCCGACCATCATACATAGCTATTTCCTGTCGTCATTGTCGTTGTCGTCGACGTCGTCAGCCATGTTTGTGGTGATTTTTGCATACAACCACGAATAAACTGCGCATAGCGTTGCCACACTTAGCAAAATTAAATGCATTGCATTGAGATGGAGACTGAACTACGATGTGGAGCATTAGAGCGCACAACAGGCAAATATTATGTCAAAATACAAAAAGCAAAGGATTGCTTCTGTGGCACAAAAGACACGATGCTGCATACACTCACTCTAACGTTAACTTTTTAAAGGATTCAACTGAGGCGATAGCACAACGAAAACTAATAAAATGTTAAGCATGATGTATGAGATGATTTGATTAAATTTGCGCTGTATGGCAACACTTGCTCAAATTGCAATATTTCTGACAACTGTGCTATGCAGAGTGCTGCCATACTTTTAATATTATTTTTAAACTAACACAATAAGATTAAAAAAGAAAAAACAGAACCGCAGTCAAGCTTCAGCATCTGTCAAAGTCTCATTAGGACGCCAAAAGAGTTTCAAGAAATAAATAATGACATAATTTTGAGAAACATACTTTTTTAACCCCCGCCTTTCCTACACCACTTTTGTTTAAATACCGCAAACGTGCCACATATACACACACAGGAAAATGTAAAATAATAGAATCTGAAATATTGAGAAGGATTGGGGCGAAACCACATGGAATTATTCAAAGTAAAACCGCCACGAATCGAAGAAAAATGAGCACAGCTTAAAACTAGAACGAGTTGAAGAGAGAAGTGAGGGCAAAGGAAGTGAGCAAGAGAGATGGCTACAACAAGCAATGCTACCAAACTGTCGCTAAGCTGCTTAGTTGCGGCTGCCTCTGCTACGTTTACCGCACATGTGTGGTCCGTACATGATTTATTTTGGGAGACAAAAAGCAAACAAATAAAATGCTGAAAAAACTTGATATGAACTATATACGACATGGATAGATAGAAAGATAGAGCTATGACAAAACAAAAACAACAAGCACACTGCCTCTTGTAAGTTCTTTGTTGCCAGCGCTTGCCAAAAAATGCGGTTACCATAAATACCCCAAAAACTAAATCTTGTAAATGTTGAAATTGGTTTGTTGCTGCTCAAGTGCAAAAAAACCCAATACTAGATAGAGTGAGATGCAGAGACATTACACACTTTCCCATACACATACACACACATTGATAACCATCACTAAAGACAAAGAAAGAAAACTTTTCTTAACGAAATATTATTCCGAAAATCTTGTTTATCCGAAAGTAGTGTGCGCATTGACAGCATAGGAACACTTGATGACAGCACTAAAGAGAGAGACAGCGATAGAGTGACTGAACAAAAGATAGCAGAAAAAGAGCGCAAGCAACCACAACAGAAACACACACAAACTCATTCCGGCGACAGTGCTGCCAAGTAAAGAGCAAATTTTATTTGAATCTCTAACCGCAGCAGCAGCTGTTCATTATGTATTCGTCCTTGTATTGATTCTGCTCACACTCTGCTCAGTTTGCTTCAAAAACTTTTTGAGGTTTTGTGTAGTAAATTCATTAAGTTTTCTAGTAAAATCAAAGTCCTGGTAATTAAATAGTTGTTACAAGCCATAAAATAACCGCATTTCAAGATTTTCATAACAAGTTCTTCCGAGACCTTCTGCACCCCCAAACCACACTATTTTTGATCTAATAATTTTTACTTTGGTTTCCTAACTTAAGCTACTTAATGCTGACAATGATGATGCGTCCTTTTTTCGCCAGTAAAAATGTTTCAAGTCTTTATATAAGCAACAAAAACAAACACCTTTTTCATGTTTTGTTCTATTTTATATGTATGCATGCCATAAAAGCTGCACGTGTGTTCGTTGTGTGGCTGTCAAACACACCCCCTCTCAACATTACCATAAACACAGACGCACAAAAAAATGTTAATCAACATGTCAGTCTTAACATTTGGCGCATCCTGCTTGATGTAGCACAGATAAACCCACTAAACCGCAGGCGTAGGTGTGGTGAAAAGTAAAAGTAAACGGAAGTTTTAGACTACTTTGAGAATGGTTTTTTTTCAAATCGATGGATTTGTTTGTGATGTGTCTGCGAAGAAAAACTTTTACTATCTAGAAATTCAAAAATTTGTATATTTTTGTGATAAAATCATTTTTATATCGAAATATCAACTTATTGTTCAAAGTCGGATTTTCTCAGAAATCACAAATGCTACTTCATATTAAACTAATTCAAATTAAAAAAAGAGTTTAAAAAAGTTTTATTGTTGAACATTTTGGTTTTATAACCCCCTTAATTTTTTGTTGGTATTGTAAATATTTTTTCTATACGTCATCTGTTTTAAATACTAAAATATTTTTTTTATTATAAGTAAATGATGTAATTTTAATTCAACTCTTTTTTTATATGTATAGTGAAAAAATATTTACATGGTCAAAAATCTTAAGTTAATTTTTAGTCCAATCGTAATACTTGCTGTATTATAATTTAAAGCCTTAAAATATTAGAAATTTTTTTAATAGAACGAAAAAAATATAAAATTTGGTACATGTTCGAATATTCTAAGAAAGCAGCGTTCGGCTTGGTCTGGTTTGTTCATAATTTTTTTATACATATGGCTTCATAGAGCATTCGATAGAGCCATAAACTTGTAGCCTAAACCTAGTGGGTTCGAATCCCACAGTTTTCGTAATTTTTTGTTTAAATCGAAAATATTTTAGTGCAAGCATGTATTAAGATTTAGTCTCATGAGGGAATAAAACTACATTTTAATATATGACGTTAATTAAATTTTAATTCAATTTCAGTGAAATCATATAAACAATACAGAATGTTTTATAATGAAGTCCAAGATATTTGACCGTAATCATTTCTTTTCTTCCCCCCTTTAATTTTAAGAACAGTTTTCTTATCAATTTAATTTATTTAATGCTTTTATCTATGATTTCTAGTAATTTTCCATAGTTTCTTTTGGATATTTCATTATAATATTTTTTATGGTAATGGTCCGTAGGTTGGGCACATTTTTGGTTTGACTCCATAATATGCTGAAAAAAAAAACATTCTGAAGCATTAATATAGTATTGCAAAGCTGATATCATTAACTAACTTTAATGTAACAATTGATTTTATATTACAATAAAACAGTTTAGTTTATTGAACTCTTACCCCTTACTGACAAATAATCACTTCCTGAGCACTTAAAAAGTAGTTCGTAAAAATTTTTGGAACAAATCTTTTTACTGCGTCTGAAACAAACATGCTCAATGCGAAGTGTTACTTTCACATCATGTTAAAAAATTTTTAGGGAATTTATTTTTACAAAACCATTCAAATATGCGTCGTATCAAATTATAAATATCAAAAAGTTTGATAGGCAATCTTATGGACCAGCGAACACTGGTATAAAACCTTGGCTTACGATAATTTTATATATATATACAGTGTTGCGCAAAATAATAGCATCAATATTAGTGCGCTGCAACAAAATCGTGTATCGTGTATCGGGGACACACAAAAATGGTTATAGGAATCAAAGCATATATTCATACATCATATATAAAACAAATCAAATTCAAATTTTGTTTTGTTTTTTTTTATTAAATTTAAAATTTATATGACTACATTCAATTTGTCTGAGAGCAAAACAAAAGCAACAAAACTTGAAAAATGTAAAAAGAGAACAGAAGTTCCCAGAATTATTGGTAAAAGTTCCGTTATTGTAAAGCACGTGTTGTTTGTAACATTTAAGTTTAGTTTTTTTTTTTGGGCTAGTTGTGTCATTGACTGTTTCATTTATAATGGCACGTATTAAATACAATGAAGCTCTTAAATTACAAATTATTTCCGAATATAAAAACGAAAATTCGCAAATATCTAACGTGAAACAGTTTAATATTAATCGGTCAATAGTTTTCAGATTAATAAAGAAATATACCATCACAGAAGACGTAACAACGGTACATTAAAGAGGGCGGTCGCGGAAGACATCGCTGCGTGATAACAGGATCATTTGTGGTATGTTCAAATGAAATGCATTTGCCACATCCAAAGAGGTTGTTCGGACACTTGATTTAGATATCCACCACAGCACTGTTTGAAGACGAGCCGTTGAGAACGATTAAAGAAGTTACAGACCGGCAGAGAAACCTTTGCTTACAGCTAATCATAAAAAACAAGGTGAGGTGTTATTGTACAATTTAAACAATTCTGTCTGAAATTGTGACAACTAGTTGCAATTTATTTTTTTTAGACTCAGTCTTCCAAAAGAGCACCTAAATTGGACCGTTCAAAAATCGAAAACCGTTTTTTTAACCGATGAATCAAAGTTCAACTTGATTAATTTAGATGGGATGTGCACGGTACGGCGCCACACAGGTACACGACTTGAAGCCCGAAACTGCAAAATAAATTTTAAACACGGAGGCGGTGACATTATGGTCTGGACTTGTTTTTCCTATAATGAAGTTGAACCATTTCAAAAAAAACGATGGAATTATGGATCGATTTGTATATAATGACATTTTAGAAAGCAAGATGCGACCACATTCAGAGTGAAACATGTCGCTTCAGTGAACGTTTCAGCCCGACAACGACCCGAAGCACACTTCAAAGCTCATCAAAGATTACATTAGAGGCAATGGGATTCAAATCCTTGATTGGCCGGCACAATCACAATGACTTGAATCCCATTGAAAATCTTTTTGGGACTTTGAAGGCAAAAGTTTCTGGTCAAAGGTTTTCCAATAAGACTGCACTGTATAAAGCCTTGATACTTCATTGGGAACAAATACCTAATACTTTAATAGAGTCGATGCCGCTCAGATGTGCAGCGGTTATCAAGAATAGTGGATCTTACACCAAATATTAATTATGTTGCTTCTGTTTTGCCTTCAGACAAACTGAATGTAGTCACATTAATTTTAAATTTAATAAAGAAAACAAAACCAAATTGGAATATGATTTGTTTTTAATATGATGTATGAATATATGCTTTGGTTCCTATAATCATTTTTGTGTATCCTTAATATTTAAAAAGATACACGATTTCGTAGCAGCGTACCGATTTTGTTGCTATTGTTTTGCGCAACACTGTATATATTATGCTGTGTCGATTTGCATAGAGGTAAAAAAATTTATGTTGCTGGGTGATTTTCGGATCGGGCATGAAAATTTATTAAAAAAAACAAACATTTTCTTCATACAAAAATATAAGAAAAGACTTGGAGTTTTTCCATATAAATATTTTCATATAATATGTTTTCATATAATGTGTTAGTTTTCGAGAGCCCGGGTTCAAGACCCAACTTGGACAAAAAAAAATATTTTGTTTAATTTATTTTTAAATCTACATTTTTTTACAAACTATTTTGTGTATTTAAAAACTTTTTGGAAATTTTTTGGACATTTTTTGGTGTAAATTTTTTCATATAAAATAATATGAAAAGAATGAGAACCTTCAAAAGGCAGGCTTTTCAGAAGTACTCATCAATGCAGTAATCATGGAAGTGTATTGACGCCAATAATAGCAGTGCTAGCATGCCTTCTTTTACGGAGCACCCGCTAAAATGCCCACTGGGCAGTGGTTCAGCCGTGATGGTCAAAAATACAAACGCACCAACGTTAAGATTACTCCTTGAATTTTTTCAAACGTATAAATGTGAGACCGGTTAAATTAAGTACGAGGATTTTATTTCTGGCATCAGTTTTGTTCTTGCTGTGTACGTTTATACACAAAAGTTTTCTAAAAAAAATTCCTAAAGAAAAATCACAAAATTTAAGATGTGATAGGGTAAATTGCACCCCTTTTGCACCCCTTTTTTGTTTTTTTTTAATAAATTTTCATGCCCGATCCGAAAATCACCCAGGCAACATAGGTTTGCAAATCGGCCCAGCCTAATATATATCTTCACCAAAACTTAACCAATTTCATTTAAAGACATTCTAAACATAATAGACTTCTTTGATTTATGAGTAAAAGCTATAATTTTAAATTAATGATACTATGACATATAAAATAAAATAACGTTCCCGAGTGGAAATTCTCTTTAGAACCTGATCAGAACCTGATCAGAAAAAGTTTACAGTAAGCATAGCCACAGGAAAAGCTGATGTTTACCTGATCAGAAATGGATAAGGATTCCTCAAGAGGGCTATCCATATCATACTTGGATCGAATTCAGATTTAAAAAATTCATTTAATTAATTTTAACTTGGGTCAAAATTGATTGTAAGAAACTTTAAAAAAAAATGTTTGTTTGAAACCCAAAAAATACTGCTGAACTTAAAATTGGTATTTTTGGTGTACTAAATTTTATGATTTTTTTATTTAACTAATAAATTTTAATTGTTATGATCTATCTAAGAAAGGGGTGTGCATATTTCATACCCGTGCGTCGCCAGATTGCAGGCAGCGCACTTTGTTGTCTGCTGGATGAATTCGACGGTGAAGCCGAAAGATGAACGGAAAATTTTGGGAGGATTAAGAGCGTAGATGTACAGAAACTGCAAGAGTGAGAGCATGCTGTTATAAAAAAACAGTGTTGCATATTCTGCATATTAAGACAATTGTTCATTAAAAGGGATTTGTTTTATTTGGCACAGCTACATAGGGTGATAATTCTTTATTTTTAATGATCAAAAAAACAAGGCGCATAAGGTGCATCCTTATACAAACAATGTTTGGTCTTTGACCTGAAAGGCAAAGGATTGATTATTTGAGGAAGAATTGATTGGAACCATTCGTGAATTATCTATTAGGCGGAACAAACGTTCAAAACAATTTCAATTGCTTATAACCGAGACTTGTGTTATACCTTTACCTCGGAAAGCACTTACAGCCCTCAGTTATTCCTGTCCATTAATTCCATATTTTACACAATTTAGTTGTGGATTTTTTGTTTCAATAATTCTTAAATGTAGTAAAAAAACAAAGAAAGCAAAAACAACTATGCTCCAACCCTGATTCGAACCGGGGACCTCTGAGTTGAAAGTCTAGCGCACTCTTCACTAGACTTCAAAGACCGTATAATTAAGTCTTACAGCGAGGTTTGTATGGGGGTATTTTTCACACATTCGTTTATTTGTTGCTGTTCTAGCTTTGGGGATACCTTCAGCCCTTAATATTCATCGTTCAAGATACATAAGGAAAAATATCAGTTATTCGGCGAATATTGACAAAATTATCGAACCTTTTTTCGCACGTACCATCAGAATTATTTTTTTTTTTTGTAAAATAAAAGAGAATAAAAAAATTGTTTTTTTATTCAAAATTTTAAAAGTCAAAACATAACTTACATTTTGGAACTTTTTATGACACAATGCATACTCGATGCGGTCTCTGGATTAATTGCAAAGTATTTAGGTAAAAGTTATAAAACGCCCGGTTTTTATATCACTGAGAATGCAACATTGATTTTGGGTGGCTCTGAGCGCAATGAGCGCAATTATAATTTTCACAAAGCAGGGTTGCCATGCCACTACTTTTTTGAGGATCCAAAAGATATGTTTTTAATTCAACATATTAATAGTACTTTTATCGAACATAATCGTATGTTATTAATATTTAACATACGACCATTGAAAATTATATAGAAAATTCTCTGACTTGACCTAAATTTGTAAAAACAATTAAATTTATGAAACGAACGATGCAATTATGTTCTTGGAAAATATAATTTTAATTTTTTTCCTTGCCGCGATTTAATGCGCGAATATTTATAAATATACAGAGGAAATAACTGCATTGAAAAACCAACTTAAGCTAAACTTCCTTCTAAACTTCCTTCCATCTCTAAACTTTTCGAGCGAATCATAAAAATAAACTATTTTTCCTCGTCAAATGTAGTTTCTGCCCAGAACAGCATGGTTTCATAGCTGGACGTTCCACTGTTACTAACTTAGCGTTATTTACCAATTACTGTTTATCATTATTTGAACTTGGTTTTCAAATCGATGCAATTTAAGAAAGATTTTACAAAGGCGTTCGACAAAGTTTGTCATAAAATTTTAATTGCTAAACTGTGTAAAATGGGATTTCATTCATCCTTTTTAGACTGGATCAAATCTTATTTAAGTAGTAGATCTTGCTTTGTTTCAATTAATAATGTAAATTCTTACAAGTTTCGTGCTTCTTCGGGTGTACCGCAAGGTAGTATCCTTGGTCCCTTATTTTTCATATTATTCATTAATGATATAAATAAAATTTTCTGCAATTCAAAATTTTTACTTTATGCTGATGACTTAAAACTATTTCGAAAGGTGTATATCTGATGTAATTTCCTTACAAGCTAACTTAGATAACTTGTACCAGTGGAGTAGTTTGAATGCTCTACCTTTAAATATTTCTAAATGTTTTCATATTACTTTTTCTAAAAGCAGTAATTTCAGTAGGTTCAATTCCAGCTCAGACAGAAAGTTTTTTCAATTGAATTAATTTTTCTGTTCGGTCGTCACCTCTCTGCAGACAATGGCAAACCTCAGAGAGTAAAAATTGCCATGTAAAACTTCGTGAGAACATAAGCCGTTCGGAGTCGGCATTAAACACTTAGGTCCAGTTCTCGGTTATTTGTGATCAAACATTTAACAACACGCACAACACAATTGATCAATAGAAGCTAGGTCAAAGTCTTTCCAAGGGCTGAAATGGCCAGTTTATTTTTTTATTTTTTAGTAATTTCCTTAAATACCTCTACTCATTTTCTGGCATACCTCTTAAATATGTTCAATCGATCAATGATCTTGGTGTCATCTTTCATATTAAGTTCACTTTTAATCAACACGTTAACTATATAGTCCCTAAAGCCTACTCTTTACTTGCGTTCATCCGTAGAAATAGTTCAGAATTTTCTGACCCCCATACCTTAAAGTCATTGTTTCATTCCTTTGTAAGATCTATACTAGAATATGCATTTTTCATTTGGAGTCCGCCGTTCACACGTTGAGATTGGAACAAATTCAAAAAAGATTCAAAAAATTTGCACTTCGGTCATTATATTGTCGTGAAGAATTTGCCTCTCATAATGTTAGATACTTGCTTTTAGGCATTAAGACTTTGGATTTGCGGAGAAAAGTTCAGTCTCTTATCGTTATCTATGACATAATCTCAAGTAATATTGACTGTCCTACACTTTTGGCACTCATAAATTTTCGATATACCTTCAAGACAGTTGCGACGTTTTAAAGTTTTTTCAATTCAATTTCATAGGTCTAATTATGCTCGTAATGAGCCATTGCAAAGAGCTCTGTCTTTATATAATGATCTGTCATCTCGAGTTTCGTTTGACTTTTCATTGTCTAAAGAATGTTTTAAAGAATTGTTAAATAGTTTATTTGTATCGTAATTCTACTGTTTATTTGTACCGTTATTGTATTTTTAAATTGTTAATCTTAGTCTGTAAGGATATTTCCAAAGACTCAATAAAGAAATCTAAGGTTCTCTGAACTAGAAACACAACAAGCCAAATTTTATTTTTTTATCACCTTGATCTTCAGTCTTCGTTTCGTTAAAGTCTCGAATTTAGGAATACAACAAACATAATAGATTTTTACAAGAATTAATGTTTAAAAATATTTTATAATATACGCTTGTCTTCAGCAAGTATTATTGCAATGTTTGGAAGTACATTTTTCTGCGAGCTACTATTTTCTGTAATAAAAATGCAAAAGTCCAGTAAAATTGAAAAGTCAATTTTTCGATACAAGCTTAGGATCAAAAATGGGCTTTGCCTCACACGCGGAATTAAAGGAAATATTAATAGAATTTTTTACCGACTTTTAAAGCCAAGCTTTGCCTTCGATTTGTAGTACTCTTAAAAAAGCTTCTCAGCTCAATCGTGACTCAAACCACAAATGGGATATTATTGTGCAATTTTGCATTCTTGGTTTTAATTTTGTGAATTGGACCACTATTTTGTGTGTATGGGCCACTGAGTAGCTCATATTCAAATCATTTCTATTGTAATATAACAATACGAAAATGTTTTTGGCGTTTTCTCAGTAAATTTCTCTAGTAGACATATAATATCTACTATCTAAAGGTGACCTTACAACTTTTCTTCCCGAAAAAATGTATTGTTGCATCGCTTTTTCACTTGAAGTAAATTAAGAATGTTATATTTATTATATACAAAAATATTATTAAACTCAATTCGATTTTACGGACAAACTGTAAATTACAAGATATTTTGATAACTTTTATAAGATATTTAGCTTACAATTTATAAATTATTTAATAATAATAATGTGGCAACTCTGTATGCATTAATGAGCTCAATTATGACCAGTGATGTGATTTGGTGGTATTTCGCCCCTTTTTGGGTTTTTTAAACCATAAAAGGGCGAGAAGGCTTTTGAGCTTTTTGGCGGGATTTTTTACGGTGTCAAAAATTTTGAAAGATTGAAATCCTTTTAAAGATTTCATTGGCATCACTTCACCTGTAATCTTGTACAATTGCCGATTGAATTTTTTGTTTCGTTAAGTTTTCGTTGAATTCTCAATAAATTTGAATTAGATTGATTTGATTCCAGATTTTTACCCCATTTTGGATTCAAACTTTATTTAGCTTCATTCAAGACTCAGCTTGAACATATAAAATATTATTAAACGTGTACTAAGGTGGCTTACAAAAAAAATTGCATTTGTACCCCCTAAAAATGAAACATGGCCTATTTTATGATATTTTCAAAATACTTTGGATTTTATGATAACCGTAAGTGACCAAAAACTTTTTGAAAAAACCTAAAAACAACATGTTTTTCGTAAATATATTGGCTGGTGAAACAGTTGCAAAAAATAAGATAACAAAAAATAAAAATCGAAAAAAGCACATCATATATTCACATATTTTTGATATTTTTTTATTTGATTTCCATATAAAAACTTTGAAAATTTAAATCACATCATTATTTTTATTTTTTATTACAATAATTTCTTACAATACTTTTCAGTAGGTCTTTATTTTACAATTAATATTTAGCTTTACAATTAATATATCATATGTAACGATTAAAGCAAATCTGACCAGGAAACAATGGAAGCACTCAAAACCTTTCCAACGCTATTTTGAAAATGAGGATCGCATTAGAAGTAAAGAAGTTAATTATGTTTTAACGGAAATAACTTAAAACAAATTCCATAAAAATAACGAAAAACAGCATTATTTTTAATCTGATTTCAAAAATTGTAATTTGTTTTATGCAGATTGGAAGAGCCCTTTCCGGCCTTTACTTTCTGGCAGTTTATTTTTGTTGCAACTATTACAGAATTTGGAAATAATTTTAAAATAGATCAAGGTTCATTTTTAGAGGGGTATAAATAGAACTTTTTTCTCCCCATACAAGTCGAGGTACCTCAATATAAACGTTTTGGTGCTTATAACATACAACGCAATAATCATACATATAAAGAAACAAAAATTATTTGTTTCGCTTATTTTGACACTAAAATTGGAGGGATTTTTTGCGGGATTTCAGAATATTTTAGAAGGGACAAATTAAGCAAAAAAGGGATTTTTACACATGGATTTGGGATTTTTAGCAAAACGAAAATCACATCACTGATATGACTTTAGTAGAGCAGACTCACTCTCACGATCTAAATTACGCTTTTTCTTACGCTCTTTCTCTTTCTCTTTGTGCATGTTACTCGTGTCTTTTACCCCTGAATTCATCAAGCATAGACTTTCGCCCGTGAAGCAAGCCGCGGGCAGGCAGAACGCAATCTAAAACATAAAAACAGTAGGCATTTTTGCTTTTATTTAGCAAAATTTTCAAAATGCATTTTGTTTTTAATTTGCGCTAAAAGGTATTCCAACTATCCAAATTGCATTATTATTTTCTTAATTATGTTCATATATTTGACAAAAATTAGAAATATCTTTTTACGCGAATTACAAAATAATCAGTTTAAAATTTGAAATAAAAAGCAGCAACGTTACTTTACTTATGGTCTAGCAAAATAAAAACGGTTCATTAAAGTGGAATTTTTTTAAAATATTCACATATTGCGTTAAAATCATCTATGAAACTGCAAAAAAATATTTACTAGCCCTCTTGTTGCATAATTTACTGAAAAATTTACTGATTTTGTATTTCTTTTATGTAAATATTGATTTTTTTTATAATTTAATTTGTTAATTGTTTATTGTCTTGTACATATCTTTTAGTTGTTATTTAATCATTTGATATACGAATCACTTTTGCTTGTTTAATTTTATTTTTTACTAGTATAAAAGCCTGTCCTACGACAGATCCTCCGCACGCTTCCTTTTTGGAGCCATTTGCCGAAAGCACTTTTTTCTCTTTTTAAAGCTTGATTTTTTATTCAATTGATTTTTGAAAAATACAAATGTACCACTTTAAATAACTGTTTACGTATTGAAGCAGTGTTGCAAAATAAGTTCAAGTGTAAAAGTGCAAAAACTCGAGTTTAGTAACAATCATACATACACAACTTAACAAACTGAAATTGCAACCATCATATACTTAGCAACTCATGTGTCGTTTCGTTGCTGATACAATTATATTTTTTGGTACAATCGACTCAAATGCATTTCATTAAATTCGTCATAACTTTTTTATAAAAAGATGAAAAAAAGATGTAGTTAGATCAAAAACGTACTATTGTAAAAACCTAATATTGTCACTAATAAGCATCAAATATATTTTCTGTGCATACTTTCAGGCTGAACGTTTTTGAGAACAATATGTCTTATAAAAGTACTTTACTGTCAAAAAAATAACTACAGTTTGAGTAGTACTGTGTGTGGAGCAGCATGCTTGCCTTTCATGTATTATGATGTGCATACTTTCAGGATGAACAGTTTGAGAGATATTGGGCACGGAGCAGCGTGCTTGTCTTTTATATATTAAGATTTTGTTAATTTTTAATTTTATTACGTAGGAAGTAAAAGTAGTTGACTTGAAATCTAAGAAAATTCCCAGCTGTGACATAATTTTTTTTGGCACGCAAGCTTTTAATTGTGTTATAAAAATACTGAGATAGTTACATTAAAATATATTTAAAAAATAATTTTCGTAATGGTATGATTTTGTTCTCTTTTGTCGAAATTTGTTACATCCATCGAAAGGTTCTTTGCTAAGCATGGAACATTGAATGTTAAATTCAAATATCCAATTCCAATATATGCTGAATAAATGTTTTTATATATGTATTTAACAAATTTCGCGTAATCAATATTTTGGTTTCAAGTCACTAAGCCTGAGGGCTTCTGTAGTAATAAAATATATTTGCTGCTTATCCGTTATTGTTATAAAACCATTCTCCAGATGGCTAAAAGCCAAATTTGGTTTCACATTTGTTTTTATTAAGAAAAATTACAGCGTCCATACAATCATTCATTTTCTTATACTTGATTCCATTGTGGAATCCTTGGCACTCATGTAGGCACACATGCTTGAAGTATTCTTAGCGTTCCAATACATAATTCTTAATTAGGCTGTCATTGTAACAAATGATCTGTCAACTTGCATTAGTTTTCTTATAATTTACAAGAAATGCGCATTTTAGTTGTTTGTTTTTCGTTCCCTCTTGAGATATTCGAATTATTTATTTGTACTAATTAATAAACTTTTTCAGTGTTTAGTTGATGTAATTAAAAGAGCACTTATAGCTACTGTATCAAGCTTAAATTGGCATACAGTGCTTCTTTTTTTTTATAATGGCCATCCCTACGAAAATATGTTTTTTCCATGGCAGTATCAGAAAAACTATAAGTATTATATAGACCAAGATTTTTTGGTTGGACTTGCAACTAAGGTTACAAAAAACTTTTAAAAAGTTATCAAGTTATATGATTTTTTTACTGCTGATGTTATAGATATAGAACATAAATTTAGACTGTTGTTGCCAGAATTTTAATATTTTGATGGTAGCGCTGGTGTACAAATAATTAAAAATTGTTTGCGATTTAAATGGCATTGCTAATTCTATACTCTCAAAAAATGTACTAGTTAAATGGCTTCGAATGACATTCTTGCCAAAAATGTTCGTGCATTCTACGAATATTCGTGAAATATACGAATTATTTGTATCGTTATAGCTTTACGAATTCATTCGTGAAGTGTTACTAATACCTGTAGTAGTATCTGCTAGGCCTTTCAATCCCGGGTTTTCGGATTAAAAACCCTAAGTCCCGGGATTATTTTCACAAGAAAATATAAAAATTTTCAGCAACTATAAATGCAACTGCAATGCAAACGATGGCTTTTTTCATAAATGAAATCACCCTGTTCTTTTTTATCTCTCTATATTGAAAGTCTGTTTTATAGTTTGCTTTGAATATGATCTTAAAAGACTCAATAATCAATACTTTTATTACTATGCTATAGTTTTTTACTATGAAAGGAATATTTTATTCAAAACGTACTTTCTACTAACAGCGAACTAGTTTATTTGAGTAAGAAGTTTTATTTTGTTTTTAAATATTTTAAACGTTAAATTTATCTTGCAGTTAATGTTGAATCTTTCTGAAATATAGTAAATCAGAACTTTTTTACTAACCCTTTCAATGGCTAGGCTAAACTGAGAACAAAATAATTTGTTTGTGGTAATATTTCTATCATTTAGGTCCTTAAAAGACGAAAATAACATACCTTTGATTTTTACCTGAAATAAAAAAATGTTTTGCTCTTGATCGGCACAAAATCTTTCTTTTAAATACCTTGAAGGTTTTTCAACCCTTTAGATCTTTGCTTTTTTAAACTTTTTGATTTAAACCCTTTTAAAATTATTATCATTAAAACCATAAAAAGATAGAAAAACATAAATTAGCTTTTTGTCCGGTTTATTTTTTCTTATAAAATAGGCCAAAAAAAAGTTTTTTTTTTGCTTTTCTTCGGCAAAAAATCGAAAATCCAACTGACTTTTATGTCAAATATCTCTCTAAATTTATTTTTATCATGTTGGTTCAATATTTTTTCATAGAACCAAACCAATTGATTTAAAAAAAGCGTTGCAAAATAAAATTAAAAATATCTCTCTTATATGTTCAATATATTGGGCAAATCCACTGAAAGGGTTAAGCAAACTTATTATAATTATAATATAAATATTTAAAAATTTAGCAAATATTTTTAATAATTTTTAAAAAAAACAAATATTTTAAATCATCATATCATAATCGTTATTTTCTAATTTAACTTTTTTCGATCTGGTTTAGTCAAATATTTTTTCAATTATAAATTTACAAGTGTTTCCCCTTAAAATACAAAATGCGATTTCGGAACTAGACTTTATCTTCCAATTATAGTTGAATTGTTTTCCTTATTTTTTACATTACAACTATTTTGTAACCCTTTTATCTTTTAAAAATCTTACAAACTTTTGAGTGTTTTTGAATATTTTAAGTATAAATAACGATTACGTTTGGATTTAAAAAAGTAATATGGTATTATTTTTGCCAAAACGCAGAAATTAATAGAAAGAGTTATTGACTGTCCCTGCTTTTAATACAGCTTAATGCAATTATTTTAAAATTTTGGCATTCCAGAAAATACCGAGATCCCGGGATACATCAAAACCCTTCGGGATTGAAAGCCCAAGTATCTACAAATTTATTCGTTTTATATACTAATGACATTCATAAACACAAATAATACAATTCATGTGAGTGCATTGTACGAATTATTGTGTACATATAAATAATAATATTCGTTACTTCGAAAAAATTCATTCGTAGGTTGACCGTACGCAGTATTCGTAGAATTTACGAAGTATAAGTTGAGTATAAAATATCAACAACCGAAATCGTTCAGCCTTTTTCGTCGAACAACTACCAACTGTAAGGAAATATATGATTGCAAGGTGGCCGTAGCCTACTGAAAGAGTACGTGGCCCATAATCTAAATAATCTAATTAACTATGTTAACCATACATATTACTTATATGAAAATTTGACCCCTGAAACCGTAATATTTTTTTTAAGAGTTTGTAAAGTTTTCGCATTGATCTTTTTGACAAATTTGTTTATTTCTCTTTTCATATTTGGTTATTTAATATCTTATCGTAAAACGTTAAAAGTTAAAATTATGCCTTTTCTTTCATTTATTGAATTATTTCTGATGAAAAGATTGTTCAAATGTTTATTCGAAAAAATTACATTCCAAAAACAATGTTCGTTACAGTACCAATTTTAATACTTTTGCAAACAAAACAAGATTGGGAACCTGAAACGCTTTAGTTAAAAAAATAAATCCAAAATTTATATCTTGTGACTGTCATAAACGAGCATTTCTGCCCAAAACGGTTAAATTATGATTCAGAAAAATAAGATAAAAAGGATTATGATAAAATATATAGATTTTTATATCATAATTTGAGGACATATGTTAAAGCTTATTTAGTTACACAATTGAATTTGACCAACAATTGCGTGAATATGTTTATTTACTCTTATGAATTACAACCCTAGTCGTCACCGACATTTCATCATCATATCTTCAAATCGTATTATTAACATTCCTTAGCTGTTTAAACAATTTCCCGTCAATGTACCTTTATTGATTTGATAAGCTTTCTTCCATTGAAATTTCACTCGGGGCACAGTTCTGATTTTTATTGTTTGACCGGATGTACTTTCTGTACAATCCGTAACATTATCATTGTTTCTACATATCTTGCTGACAACAACAAATTATATTGAAAATCTTTGTGCTCTGCTCTGTTGACTTTAATTATGATTTGACGTTGACAACGAGGAATGTCTACGTCTGCTGAACAAGTTTCAAGCTGATGGAAACTGATGAAAGTCGTACAGCATGTCGACTTACTTAACCACAGAGAAGTCCTCCGGCTACTCCACCATCTCGCTAGCAACTCCTATCAAGCTCTACTGTAGGTGCACGCATCAAAGTCATTATGAAAATATCCAATTTAAATGATGCTTGCTATCATTTTGACTGAGTGTGTGTGTGTGTGTGTGTGTGTGTGTGTGTGTGTGTGTGTGTGTGTGTATGCATTAAGGTGGTTGCCACTTGTAAGCAGAAAAAAAATTTAATGAATTTCCATGGCGAAAGTCTGAATACGTTCATAGTACACAATAAGATATAGCCGCAGTTTTTTTTTCCTAAGATCAATTATTCAAAACTTTATAATTAAAAATTCCTGCTCAGAAAAATCGGAACTTTGTCATTTCTTTTTTTTTATTGAATTTTTGTATGACGAAATATTTTTAAGATATCAAAGATCCCGCCAACATCGAAAGTATCAATTGGCCCAGTCACGCTAGCTACTTGAATTATTCTATATGCACTAGCTACTTTTTTGACCCAAAGTAATTCATAAAAGGGTCAGTTCAATCAACTTACAGACCGTTTGTTTCTTGTTTATGTTTTTAACGACTTGACTTACTTATAAAATTTATTCTGGCAAACTCATGCTTCGTAGTAATGTTTTCAAGAAAATATGACACATAAATTTGAATATCAACTTGATAGTAAAGTAATTAGGAAATGGCTGTGTGAAAGGTAGAAATTGACCCCTTCCTAGGATATGCTCCTGTTAAATCCGCCAGATGAATTAAAAGAAGGTAGATTGAAGTGGAACAAGTACCAGCTACAGAGGGGCAAGTGAAATCGCTATTTTTGTACTGTGCCATTTATTGAATGGATGTTATACATTATTTATGTGTAGTTTTTTTATTATATATCTCAGTAGACAAAAGCAGGGCTTTAAAGCGCTTCTAGCAGGCCATCATATGGATTTCTTAGCCCTTCCGAACTCATATACAAATCCATTAATTTTTTTTATATGGAACAAGAAAATTTTCTAGGCCTTTCTCTCTCGCGACTCTAAATAGGCCTGCTAGAAGTGCTTTTCGAGAATGCACGTTAGTAAAAAAAACAAAAGCAATATAAATATCAACTTAAAATAAAAAAGGGCTTCGATTGGAAACCACGACCTGTCATGTGCCGGCCCGACAACTTATCCACTCATTTACTCATTTTTGCATCATTACAAGTGCAAATAAGCTTTCGGGAACGCGAGTTCGAGACCTAGCTCGAACAAAAAAAAATTTGTATTTTTTTAAAATTTAGATTTTTTAAAAATTCCGTTTATTTTTAATTATTTTTTTAACTTTTTTATTTTAATTTCTTCATACAAAAATATATGAAAAGACAGAATTTTCCATTTAAACGTTTTCATATAATATGATATGTAATGTGTTAGAATTCGGAGACTTAGATTCGAGACCCAGCTCGGAGAAAAAAAAATTGTTTTTGTTAATTAAAATTTTTTTTTGTAAGTTCATTAAATTTTTTTTAATTATTTTTTTAAATTTTTTCATATGAAATGATACGAAAAGACTTAAAAACAAATAAACTGGCCATTCAGCCCTTGCAAGGACTTTGACCTAGCTTCTATTGATCAATTGTGTTGTGCGTGTTGTTAAATGTTTGATCACAAATGTTCGAGCACTGGACCCACGTGTTTTATGCCGACTCCGAACGGCTTATGTTCTCAAGAAGCTTTACATGGCAATTTTTACTCTTTGAGGCTTGCCATTGTCTGCAGAGAGGTGACGACCGAACAGAAAAATTAATTCAATTGAAAAAACTTTTCTGTCTGAGCTGGAATTGAACCCGGGCTACCGCGCTTCTTTAGCTTAGGAGCCACGCACTCTACCCACTAGGCTACGGCCGCTACGAAAAGACTTAGAGCCTTTAAAAGGCAAGCCCTTTACTACGTTCACTTTGATCCAAATGACTCATTTGAAATGATTCATTCGAAAGTGTTAACATTGGTTTTTTTGTTGCAAAATTATCTCAAAAGTTTGTTGTTATTTTTTTTTTGTATTTGCTGTTTGAATTTTTTTTTTTTTAGTGTGTTCGGTGTTTTTTTTTTGTTCATTCTCCATAGTTTGTTATAAGCTTTAAGAACGTATCCAATCTCATTCATTTGTTTCAAATCAGCTGAATTGGAACTGAATATAGGAAATGAGATGATTTTTTCTCATTTGACTGAATGAGCTGAAATGAGTCATTAGTACATATTACAAATTAGTACATATTACAGAAGCACTCATCAATACAGCGATCATGGATGTTATATTGACGTCACTTATAATATAAGCTTATATATATATTAGGGCGGGTCGATTTATTTTTCGACAATTTCCCTATGATTTCCGTATTCTATGGGTTATTCCATGAAAATTTGCCAAAGGAACCATACCTCTATCGTTAAAATCGAGTACCCTACTTTTTGTTGGTAGATTTTTTCCCAAATTGACGTTCGTATGAAATATTACCTACACGTTCACATCCATAACTCAAAAAATATCGATCGGGTAGGCGCGTTGGAAAGGTGAGCTCATTTTGATCAATTTACAAAAAAAATCTAAAACATTGGTTCAACGGTTCAAAAGTTATGGGCTTTTTGTCCAAATTTTGGAGCATTTTTCCATTTTTTTCATGATTTTGACCAAGAATATTACTTTATGGCCATTTTTTTGGCTCAATTTTTTTGACTTACGAAGCTTACGAACCTTACGTTACGACTGGACTGATTTGCGCTTTACATTATTGGCATATTTTACATTATTGGCATGAAAGCAAACAAGACTTTCAGAAAAAATAATGTTTCTTTTCACATTTTGTCTTTTACTACACTCAAATTGAATATTTTTTTTTGATAATAGGTTGATAGATAATTTATTATCTCTTAATTTGAATTTTTGTAGAAAAAAAAATAAAAAGGGAAAAAAAATCAAAAAGTTGGTTTTATGTATTATTTTGTTTTAGCAATATCGCATGAATTAATCAACCGAATTCGATAAATTTTGGCTTAAAATCTTCGTTTTGAATTGTAAATTGAATTAAATAATGGATTGAGCCAAAAAAATGGCCATGAAAGTAATATTCTTGGACAAAATCATGAAAAAATGGAAAAATGGTCCAAAATTTGGACAAAAATGCCCGTAACTTTTGAACTTTTTACCAACAAAAAGTAGGGGACTCGATTTTAACGATAGAGGTATGGTTTCTTCGGCAAATTTTCATGGAACAACCCATAGAATACGGAAATCATAGGGAAATTGGTGAATTTTTTCACTCCCTACAAATCGACCCGCCCTAATATATATATATATACTTATATACTATAAGCATGCATTCTTTTGCGTAGCCCTAACTTAATTGCCCACTGGGGTATATCATTTTGCCCCCAAATTACATAATAGGTACATATCGAAATTTGAAATTTTCAGAAGAAGTAAAAAACAATTTTGTGCGTGTCTCTTGACGCATTAAAAAAAAAGTGGCAAAACGATTTTATTTTTATTAACGTATAATGTTTCTTAACACTCCATTGCTATCATGGGTGAATAACCAGTAGTACTAAATTCAAATTTATTATGAGCACAAAAATTAGTAAATGAAATGAATAAAAAACTATTTTTTTATAACTATAACTAACAAATAACAAAAGGTTTAAATAATTTCGAATTTAAACATTTTTTGGATTTATCCATTTGAATCCTTATAATTGTGAGTTTCATTTACAACTGTTTTTATACTTTAGTAATCCAGGGTTAATGATTAACCCATTCAAGTCGAATGGGGTGAAATTTTACCCCATCATAGGTATTTTTTTCTTTTGGCTAAAGAAACTAGACTTATGTTGGTAGCTTTTAGTTTGAAATTTTGTTAAGTGAGAAAAAATGAATGAGACTTTAATTCTTGAATATTTGATATCAATCAGATCATTCATTCGTGTATTATGAATGATTTACCTGAAATTTGTGAAATTTCATCCCATCGTTATCTCGGATTTTCAAACAGGTTTTCTTTCTTTGTGCTTATAGCTTTTTGTTTGAAAGTAAGAGAAGAGAGAGTAAGAGAGAATAAATTCATGAAATTTTGGTATCAAACGGAGTTTTTACCTGTGTATTATGAATGATTTACCTGAAGGAGGTAACATTTTTTCACCATTATTATCGCAGGTGTTTGGACAGGTAGACACCTACATTTTATTTTATTTCTATTCGAGGTATCCCTTGCTAACATAACATGTATGTGAATTTGGACAAATTCTCGGCTGGCGGGAACTAAATGCAGGCAGCAATGGGTTAATATAAACATTTTTTTAAATGTGTTTTACAATATTTTTGTATATCAACTAATGTAGTCCTGGAAATATTTTGTGAAAATTTCAAGCAAATCTACCAAGTAGTTTTTTTTGGCGAATTTGTTTTTGTAGGCAAGTCAAACACAAAATCAATCATTTTTTATTTATTTTTTTATATATATTGCAATTTCTCCAGAAATAAGCTTGCTTTAAACAATCGTAACTAATACTTTTTTATGACTTTTTAAAAACCAAATCTTCGAAACCAATCATCCGATTTGGATGAAATTTTTCTCCGTGATAGTCAACATACAAATGCATTGGAAAAACCTCAGAAACCAATCGTAATTAAATTTTATTTTTCCGAAAACACTTACCAAAACTTTAAATGTGCTTATCTCAAAAATTTAGTTGAATTCGTCGGAACAAGATTCATCCATAATGATCGGGATTAAACCTTTTTTTATTTTCGGAAAGCTACAATTCGGAAGCTACAATTACGTTATTTTTTTAACGACCCTCTAATTCTAGCTCCGACAATAGCGGCATTAGTTCTTAACATGTTTCTGTTAAGCATTTTGTTTTTAGATGATGCCAATTTACTTTTCAAAATCAATGTGGTATTCTTAAAGAACATAATAGGAGTAAGTAATGCTATTAAATAATTTTTTTACTTACGCTAAGAATTTTTCATATATACTACTATTTCTAAAAATCGTTTTGCCAAGTCTTTTTTAAATTTTTGAAATTCTACAATTTTGTAACAACTTTTTCTCACACATCTTTGGTATTTTCAAATAGAGGGTCTGTTCGGAAATGCATCACGTTTTGCAGTATACGCCCAACTGGCATTTTTAAGCGTCCGAATTGCAGCGCGATTTTTTTTATGCGAATGATTAGTGACGCTTGATAGAAAAATTATGTTTTCATGATGCATGATGCATTTCCGAACAGACCTTGACTTATACAATGTATACATTAGAATTTTTTTATCATGCAAATTCTGAAACTTATAAAATTTGGGTTTGCTGTGAAAATTAAGCAATCTTACACTACATTTTACCATATTAAATCCAAACGATTTTAAAGTATTGGATTTTAAGCAACTTTTTTGCTTAATTCTCCATTCTAACATGAATCCAGAATGTTTAAAGCTCTTTAGCGATCTATAGAAATGAAAGCTTTAGGCGAAATTTTTTAAAGGTATATTTTCCAGACTACGAGTACATACTTTAAACGTATTCTGGGCTGGAACCTATTAAAAAATTAAAACTTTTAAATTGCCGACCAGCCTAGTGTGCATGTGTGTGTTTGTATGACATGCGTGTAGCTGAGCTTGTTCGCATAAAGTTGCAAATTTCGCACATTTTGCAGGAGTTTGACAAAATTTACCATGAAGCAAGCGCCTTGATGCGTGCAACAAAACAATAATAACAACAACAATGATAACTGCAGCAACAGCAACAACAACAAAACAAAAACATGCTATACGCTCAAATAAATGCAATCATTGGAACAAAAACGTCTGTTGTTGTTGCATGTGTGCGGTTTGAGTTTGTGTGTGTGTGTGTGTGTGTGTGTGTGTATGTATGGCTGTTCTGATTCGTTGCTTCCAATAAATCGAACGCAAAGCTTACATACAAATACAAAATGTTTCTAGCTATCTCCATGTGAATGCATTTAATGTGTGCGTGTGAGTGTGATAGCATTTTTGTGAATGTATGCTGCAATATCCGTTTTAGACACCTCTGTTAGTCTGGTTTGGTCTACTGCAGTGGTTGTCGGAAAATTGCTTGCGGTCTCGTTGATGTTTTGCTGTGATAACGAAGTCTTTTCAATTAAGTTTAATTATTTTGTCAACGTCATGTAATTCTAACACTCGATAGCTTGTAACAAGTACACGTAAACGCATTTGTATGTATGTTTGTGTATGAAGAAGATTGAAACATGTCGACTTTTGCGCAACTATAGCATAATTGTAGGCTGGTGATGAATTTGCAGAAAATATCTCTGATGTTTTATGCAAATTTTAAGAATGCAGTAATTTTAGCAGTAGAATAGCTATGACAGTTCTAATCCAAAAACGCGTGTATTTTCTTATGGGCCTCAAAATTCACAAAATTGTGAGGTGCAGCGCAGTCGGCGTAGTACGATCGGTCAAGTTGGCTGATAGTAGGGTGGCTGAAGCGTGTTGTTGTTGTTGCAAATTGGAGATAAGCATACAAGATGTACGGATGGAGGGATAGCTAGGGGGTATGATCGGTCAAGCTAGCTGAAGTAGAACGGTTGAAGCGTGCTGCTGCTATAAATTGTAGATAAGCACACAAGATGGACGGACAGATGGATTGATAGCCAGATGGGCTATGACATATGTTCTAGAAGCTTCTAGAATGTTCTAGAAGTAATTGAAATTGGAGATAAGCATGCAAGATGGACGGACAGATGGATTGATAGCCAGATGGGCTATGACATATGTTCTAGAAGCTTCTAGAACCTTCTAGAACATTCTAGAACATTCTAGAAGCAATTGAAATTGGAGATAAGCATGCAAGATGGACGGACAGATGGATTGATAGCCAGATGGGCTATGACATATGTTCTAGAACCTTCTAGAACATTCTAGAACATTCTAGAAGTAATTGGAATTGGAGATAAGCATGCAAGATGGACGGACGGACATATTGATAGCCAAATGGGCTATGACATATGTTCTAGAAGCTTATAGAACCTTCTAGAACATTCTAGAACATTCTAGAAGTAATTGAAATTGGAGAGAAAGCAAGCATAGAAGACGAATGGGCAGACAGCCAGTCAGATAGTCAGATGGATGGACAGACGGACGGATAGCTAGCTAGATGGAGGTATGATTGATCAAACTAGCTGAAGTGGGAGATAAGCAAGCATAGAAGACGAATGGGCAGACAGTCAGTCAGATAGTCAGATGGATGAACGGACAGACGGATAGCTAGCTAGATGGAGGTATGATTGATCAAACTAGCTGAAGTGGGAGATAAGCAAGCATAGAAGACGAATGGGCAGACAGTCAGACAGATAGTCAGATGGATGGATGGACGGACGGATAGCTAGCTAGATGGAGGTATGATTGATCAAGCTGACTGAAGTATGATGAGTGATGTTGTTGTTGTTGTTGGTATAAATCAAATTTTAAGTTTAAGGTGATAAGCCCAAGCTTCATAGCAAGCAGAATGTTTATAGATTTAAGTCGCTACATAAACTTAGGTGTTGTTGTTGTTGTTGGTATAAATCAACATTTCAAGTTTAAGGTGATAAGGAAACAGCACAGAAGTAAAGAGTGTAGTTGTTATGCATTTTAATAAATTTAATATGAGTTGGTTGACTTATATAAAAACAAAGCATGAAAGCATCAAAATAAATTAAGCTAGCGATTGAAACGATATCATAGCCATGACCACACGCAACTATGCTGATATAAATATACGATCGGTCAAGTTGGCCGATAGTAGGGTGGCTGAAGCGTGTTGTTGTTGTTGCAAATTGGAAATAAGCATACAAGATGTACGGATGGAAGGATAGCTAGGGGGTATGATTGGTCAAGCTAGCTGAAGTAGAACGGTTGAAGCGTACTGTTGCTATAAATTGGAGATAAGCACACAAGATGGACGGACAGATGGATTGATAGCCAGATGGGCTATGAAATATGTTCTAGAAGCTTCTAGAACCTTCTAGAACATTCTAGAACATTCTAGAAGTAATTGAAATTGGAGATAAGCATGCAAGATGGACGGACAGATGGATTGATAGCCAGATGGGCTATGACATATGTTCTAGAAGCTTCTAGAACCTTCTAGAACATTCTAGAACATTCTAGAAGTAATTGAAATTGGAGAGAAAGCAAGCATAGAAGACGAATGGGCAGACAGTCAGTCAGATGGATGGACGGACGGACGGATAGCTAGCTAGATGGAGGTATGATTGGTCAAACTAGCTGAAGTGGGAGATAAGCAAGCATAGAAGACGAATGGGTAGACAGTCAGTCAGATAGTCAGATGGATGGACGGACGGACGGATAGCTAGCTAGATGGAGGTATGATTGATCAAACTAGCTGAAGGGGGAGATAAGCAAGCATAGAAGACGAATGGGCAGACAGTCAGACAGATAGTCAGATGGATGGATGGACGGATGGATAGCTAGCTAGATGGAGGTATGATTGATCAAGCTGACTGAAGTATGATGAGTGATGTTGTTGTTGTTGTTGTTGGTATAAATCAAATTTTAAGTTTAAGGTGATAAACCCAAGCTTCATAGCAAGCAGAATGTTTATAGATTTAAGTCGCTACATAAACTTAGGTGTTGTTGTTGTTGTTAGTATAAATCAACATTTCAAGTTTAAGGTGATAAGCCCAAGCTTCATGGCAATCATTATAAGCGGACCCAAAAACGAAAGTTTTATGAAATATTTGTTCTTTTGCCCACGAAACAACAAGACGCTTTATTTAAAAAATCAAGATGGCACAAAGGGAGTATCTACAAATCCGTGCAAATGAGCGCAGAAGTATAAGAGAGGAGTGGATGAGAAGACTCCACAGGAAAAAAACAGGACTAATCAATGTCCATCAAAATTTAAGAGGTATTTTTTTTTTTTTTTTTTTTTTTTTTTTTTTTTTTTTTTTATTGTTAATTGTAACACATATTTTTATTCTTTTTATTTTCAGCTCCAAGATCATATAAGTCGTACGAGTTTGTAGATGATGATCTAGTTTCGCCAACACGATCATCTGGAATTTCATCCGAAACGTTAAGTTTCGGATCAAATCATGCAAAATACAACATAATAAAGCAGATTAAAGAAATAGATGATATGGTGGCCGAGGAAGATATCTCAAAAAGATTGTGGAAATCAAATCCACAATCATTTTTAGATGAGTATATAGCTATTCTGAAAACAAATTGCTGGGTGGAAAACCTGTACGAGGGACTTATCGCAGAGTGTGAAAAACTGCGAGGGCACAACACACCTCAGCAACTAAAAAAGTGCTGCCTTGAGGTAATAAACGTTGAACGGCGAGTTGGTGAAGAATACCGTACCCTTCGTCCTCCCGCTCCTATCTATGAATTAGGATGGGGGGACTGAAATTCTCAAATTTCAAATTTTGTAATAATTTTAGCTAAAACATACACACACACACACACACACACACACACACACACACACACACACACACACACACACACACACATAAATAAAAAATCCAAATAAAAAAATGTCTTCTATTTCTTATAAGAAAAACGTTTAGAAAAAGTAAGTATCAATTCTCAATATCGCTGATAATGGAGATGGCAGCAGCAATGATGATGTGCCAGTCACATACCATTATGTGTGGATAAAAAGCCTTTCACGGCTTTCGTCTAGACAATTATCGGCACATGATGGATGCAAATATTTTTTGCGATAGATGTTTGCACTACTTCCACTCAGCACTCGAGTTAGAGCAGCACACCGAAGACTGCAGCAAACTAAACAACTGTAAAATAAGGATGCCGATAGAAGCTGAGAAGGAGGTTTGCTTTAAAAATTTTAAAAATAAGATTATGACCCCATTTGTGGTATATGCCGATTTGGAGTGCATTTTGGCAAAGTCCATTGTTGGAAATGCATACCAGAAGCATATACCATATAGTGTGGGTTTTTATGTTAAGTGTGCGTATGACCCCACGCTATCGTGGGGCAGATCGTATTGCGTGGTTCGTTTCGGAACTTAATAATTTTGCTGAAGATGTTGAAACTGTCTTTCTTTGCCATGGATGACATACCCATGGATGACATGACTGTTGAGCAAGTTCAAAGTTTCACGATCGCCAACACATGTCACATATGTGAGAAAGCCTTCACCGGTGATAATGTCAAGGTACGCGATCATTGTCATCTTACCGGTGTTTATCGAGGCCCAGCGCATAAGGGGTGCAACATAAACTTCAAAGACTCGCACACAATACCCATAATTTTTCATAATCTCACCGGTTATGACTCGCATTTCATTTTTAAAAATTTAGCCACAGATTTAAAGGGACGTATTAACCTTCTACCAATAAACAGAGAACGTTACATTTCATTTACAAAACGACTGGACGAATATGTAATAAAATATCGGTTTATTGACTCATTCAGATTCATGGCGAGTAGCTTAGATACTTTAGCCTCACATCCACCAAATTGCAATATTCTAAAATCGGAGTTTAACAATTTAAATGATGAACAATTAAATTTGCTGACACGTAAGGGTGTCTTTCCGTATGACTACTGCGATGATGTAGTTAAATTTTCAGAAACATCATTACCCGATATTACACATTTCTACAATCAACTCAATGATACAAACATCAGCGCAGAGGATTATGCTCATACACAAAAAGTCTGGACTGAATTAAGTATTAATAATTTGGGGGGAATATTCAGATATTTATTTGAAAACAGACGTTTTACTATTATCAGATGTTTTCGAACAATTTCGCACAAGTTGTCATAAAACTTATGGCCTAGATCCCGCACATTATTTCACTCTACCTGGTTATACATGGGATGCAATGCTTAAGCATACTGATATAACCCTTGAGCTATTGACAGATATTGATATGCTCATGTTTGTAGAGCGAGGTATTCGTGGGGGTCTTAGCCAGTGTACTAAGCGTTATTCGAAAGCCAACAATAAGTATACGCCTGATTTCGATGAGGCTCAACCATCCAAATTCTTAATGTATTATGACATTAATAATCAGTATGGTTGGGCCATGTCTCAATTTCTCCCCCACAGTGAGTTTCATTGGCTGTCAGATTTTCAAAATTTTAATGTTGAAGCCATAGCTGACGATTCAGATGTAGGATATATTCTCGAGGTAGATTTAGAGTATCCAATTAATCTCCACGATTACCATAAAGATCTCCCCTTTTGCCCTGATCATATTACACCTCCAGGATCAAAACAGAAAAACTGTTGGCAACTTTGGGTGGTAGCGTGAGATATATTATCCACTACAGAAATCTAAAGCAGGCTTTGAAATATGGATTAAGGCTATCTAAAATTCACAAAATTTTGAAATTTAGACAATCTGCATGGTTGAAGTCATATATCGATCTAAACACGAGTCTTCGAACAGCAGCTATAAATGAGTTTGAGAAGAATCTTTTCAAACTCATGAATAATGCTGTGTTTGGGAAAACTATGGAAAACATTCGTAAACATAGTGTTGTTAAATTGGTGACGAGTTGGTTAGGTCGATATGATGCCGAAGCTCTTATTTCTAAGCCTGAGTTTAAGGCCTCAACAATATTTTGCGAAAATTTGGTGGCAATTGAACTCAATAAAACTGAGATATACTTCAATAAGCCCATTTATGTTGGTATGTGCATCCTTGATTTAGCTAAAATAACCATTTATGATTTTCATTATGGTTATATGGCTCCGCAATTTGGTTCCGATTGTAGCATTTGCTATACTGATACCGATTCACTAATTTATGAGGTGACTTGTAAAGACTTGTATGAGGTCATCAAACGCGATTGATTTATACACTTTGATACAAGCGACTATCCTATTGACAACGTGTGGGATAATCCTCAAGTCAATAAAAAGTTTTGGGTCTCATGAAAGATGAGAATAATGGGAGTATCATGACTGAATTTGTGGGGCTCCGTGCAAAAATGTATGCGATACGTGTAGAGGGTGAAGATTCAACAAAAAAATCGAAAGGTGTAAAAAGAAACATAGTCAAGACTAAAATAGCGTTTAGTGACTATGTTGATTGCCTTGAAAACAACGTTGAAAAGACAGTTCAGCAAAAATTTGATTCAGTCGCGGAAACATGAAGTAAGCTCAATCATACAAACAAAAATTGCATTAAGCCCTCATGATAATAAGCGATTTTTGGTAGCAAATAGTAATGAGACATTACCGTGGGGTCATTTCAGTATTATGGAGTAGAATAATATTACTTAAGAATAAATGTTTATTTTTAAGATTTTAAATTGTTAAAGATATATAATTAAGAAGAACAAAAATCGCTTATTATCATGAGGGCTTAATGCAATTTTTGGTAGCAAATAGCAATGAGACATTACCGTGGGGTCATTTCAGTATTATGAAGTAGAATAATATTACTTAAGAATAAATGTTTATTTTTAAGATTTTAAATTGTAAAAGATACATGATTAAGAAGAACAAAAATAAAATTTTTATAACGTTGTACAAAATATATTTATTTTATTTTTTAAACTTTACTCTGCTCTTGGAATTTTATAATAATAATCTCTAGTATGGGTAAGTATCTGATGTCGATGATGATTATGATGACTTACAAAGAAACAAAATGGATTTTAAGTATTTTATTTTTCCCTTTATTCTTTCAGCCTATTTTTGAAAACAAAAATTTCAAACATAAATGTCCACAATTAATTGTGTTAAAATTTTGATATCATTCACAAAATTGTGCCCCCTGCGCAGTAGGCGTAGTACGATCGGCCAAGTTGGCCGATAGTAGGGTGGCTGAAGCGTGTTGTTGTTGTTGCAAATTGGAGATAAGCATACAAGATGTACGGATGGAGGGATAGCTAGGAGGTATGATCGGTCAAGCTAGCTGAAGTAGAACGGTTGAAGCGTGCTGCTGCTATAAATTGTAGATAAGCACACAATATGGACGGACGGATGGATTGATAGTCAGATGGGCAATGACATATGTTCTAGAAGCTTCTAGAACCTTCTAGAACATTCTAGAACATTCTAGAAGTAATTGAAATTGGAGATAAGCATGCAAGATGGACGGACAGATGGATTGATAGCCAGATGGGCTATGACATATGTTCTAGAAGCTTCTAGAACCTTCTAGAACATTCTAGAACATTCTAGAAGTAATTGAAATTGGAGAGAAAGCAAGCATAGAAGACGAATGGGCAGACAGTCAGATAGTCAGATGGATGGACGGACGGACGGATAGCTAGCTAGATGGAGGTATGATTGATCAAACTAGCTGAAGCGGGAGATAAGCATGCAAGTTAGACGGATGGACGGACAGATGGTCAGATGGTCAGATGGATGGAGATCTGATCTGATGCTGTTCTGTTACTGTTCTGATACTGATCTGATGCTGTTCTGATACTAATCTGCTGTCCATCTGTCTGCCTGTACGTGCTACTCATATGTTTTAGAAGCTTCTAGAATGTTCTAGAAGCAATTGATACAATTATTGGACTTTACAAAAAAGCTATAGTTTTCTTTCCAACACTTTGAACATA
This sequence comes from Dichetophora obliterata, assembly GCA_963920525.1. Taxonomy (NCBI): domain Eukaryota; kingdom Metazoa; phylum Arthropoda; class Insecta; order Diptera; family Sciomyzidae; genus Dichetophora; species Dichetophora obliterata. Next base: position 257,022,506 of record OY986436.1, read on the forward strand.
ACTGTTCATAAATAACTGCTTAGCAGTTAGCTGTTTAGCGGTTGGCTGTTTAACAGTGCAGCCCAGTTTAGCGGTTGGCTGTTTAACAGTTAGCTGTTTAATGTCATCCGTTAAGCAGCATTTGTTGTACTGATTTTAAAATATCTATACTGTTTACTTTTATAGACTAATAAAAACATTGAATCCCTTCCTATAGCCTCCATTATTTATGTGATCATCCTTGTTTATAACTAGAAAGCTATAGTTTTCTTTCCAACACTTTGAACATAAGTCACGAAATGTCTTAAAAGACACATCAGAACCAACATGATCGTTTAAATATTATAATCATATTAGCATTATCGCGAATTAGGTGTTTTGGTATACATGTATAAGTTTGACATAAGTAAAAGCTGTCAACATCCTTGTGGCGTCCCATGCAGAAGTATGAGCGTATGTGATTTTGTTTCTCACATGCTACATCATCAAATATAAATATTGAGTTGGGCTGCACTTCGTCTGGAGATATGACGTCATCATTATTGAAAAATGATGAAAAATGAATCCCCTTAATAGGTTTAATTAGACGCTCCAAGTATTGATATTTCGGCTGCTGTGCCGACTTTGAGTATAAGTAAATACTTTGAAATTTCAGTCCATTGGGACTTTCAATAAGGCTAATCATCACATTTGTTTTCCCAGAATTTGAAGGTCCAACAATGAGACCACGAATAGAGTTTGGTAGTAATGAGCTGTGCCGTGTTCTATTTGACGAATTTAACTTTGAATCAATATTCTTTACGTTAATTGACTTATGTTGTTTTAAGAATCGCATATTGTAAACTACTAATTGTTTTCGTATATAATCGGGTCCTTTTATTAATTTTAATTCACTTTTCATTTAACCTTTACTTGGAAAAGAATATATACTAACGACAATTATTTATAAAAAGCCAATCAGTCTTAGTTCATATCAACTCGTTTTGTTTTATTTATATCAGCATAGTTGTGTATGGTCATGGTTATGATATCGCTTTCGATCGTTAGCTTAATTTTTTTTTGCTGCTTACATACTTTGTTTTTAGATTAGTCAACCAACTCATATTAAATTTATTAAATGCTTAACAACTACACTCAATTTAATCTTCAAGAAATAGCTTTACATGATTTATGTTGTGGGGGTCTGGGCTTATCACCTTTAACATGCAATTTGTAACGACTTAAATTCATAAACATATTAAACAAGCATGGGAAAAAAATAAAAAAATATTTTACTTCTGTACTGTTTCCTTATCTTCAGCTTGCGGTTTTGGGTCTGAGCTTATCACCTTAAACTTGAAATGCTGATTTATAACAACAACAACAACACCGACGTTTATGTAGCGACTTAAATCTATAAACATTCTTGGGCTTATCATCTTAAACTAAAAAATTTGTATTTATAACAACAACAACAACAACACCAACCGTCATACTTCAGCCAGCTTGAACAATCATACCCCCTTCTAGCTATCCCCTCCGTCCGTCCATCCATCTGACCATCTGACCATCTGTCCGTCCATCCGTCTAACTTGCATGCTTATCTCCCGCTTCAGCTAGTTTGATCAATCATACCTCCATCTAGCTAGCTATCCGTCCGTCCGTCCATCCATCTGACTATCTGACTGTCTGCCCATTCGTCTTCTATGCTTGCTTTCTCTCCAATTTCAATTACTTCTAGAATGTTCTAGAATGTTCTAGAAGGTTCTAGAAGCTTCTAGAACATATGTCATAGCCCATCTGGCTATCAATCCATCTGTCCGTCCATCTTGCATGCTTATCTCCAATTTCAATTACTTCTAGAATGTTCTAGAATGTTCTAGAAGGTTCTAGAAGCTTCTAGAACATATGTCATTGCCCATCTGACTATCAATCCATCCGTCCGTCCATATTGTGTGCTTATCTACAATTTATAGCAGCAGCACGCTTCAACCGTTCTACTTCAGCTAGCTTGACCGATCATACCTCCTAGCTATCCCTCCATCCGTACATCTTGTATGCTTATCTCCAATTTGCAACAACAACAACACGCTTCAGCCACCCTACTATCGGCCAACTTGGCCGATCGTACTACGCCTACTGCGCAGGGGGCACAATTTTGTGAATGATATCAAAATTTTAACACAATTAATTGTGGACATTTATGTTTGAAATTTTTGTTTTCAAAAATAGGCTGAAAGAATAAAGGGAAAAATAAAATACTTAAAATCCATTTTGTTTCTTTGTAAGTCATCATAATCATCATCGACATCAGATACTTACCCATACTAGAGATTATTATTATAAAATTCCAAGAGCAGAGTAAAGTTTAAAAAATAAAATAAATATATTTTGTACAACGTTATAAAAATTTTATTTTTGTTCTTCTTAATCATGTATCTTTTACAATTTAAAATCTTAAAAATAAACATTTATTCTTAAGTAATATTATTCTACTTCATAATACTGAAATGACCCCACGGTAATGTCTCATTGCTATTTGCTACCAAAAATTGCATTAAGCCCTCATGATAATAAGCGATTTTTGTTCTTCTTAATTATATATCTTTAACAATTTAAAATCTTAAAAATAAACATTTATTCTTAAGTAATATTATTCTACTCCATAATACTGAAATGACCCCACGGTAATGTCTCATTACTATTTGCTACCAAAAATCGCTTATTATCATGAGGGCTTAATGCAATTTTTGTTTGTATGATTGAGCTTACTTCATGTTTCCGCGACTGAATCAAATTTTTGCTGAACTGTCTTTTCAACGTTGTTTTCAAGGCAATCAACATAGTCACTAAACGCTATTTTAGTCTTGACTATGTTTCTTTTTACACCTTTCGATTTTTTTGTTGAATCTTCACCCTCTACACGTATCGCATACATTTTTGCACGGAGCCCCACAAATTCAGTCATGATACTCCCATTATTCTCATCTTTCATGAGACCCAAAACTTTTTATTGACTTGAGGATTATCCCACACGTTGTCAATAGGATAGTCGCTTGTATCAAAGTGTATAAATCAATCGCGTTTGATGACCTCATACAAGTCTTTACAAGTCACCTCATAAATTAGTGAATCGGTATCAGTATAGCAAATGCTACAATCGGAACCAAATTGCGGAGCCATATAACCATAATGAAAATCATAAATGGTTATTTTAGCTAAATCAAGGATGCACATACCAACATAAATGGGCTTATTGAAGTATATCTCAGTTTTATTGAGTTCAATTGCCACCAAATTTTCGCAAAATATTGTTGAGGCCTTAAACTCAGGCTTAGAAATAAGAGCTTCGGCATCATATCGACCTAACCAACTCGTCACCAATTTAACAACACTATGTTTACGAATGTTTTCCATAGTTTTCCCAAACACAGCATTATTCATGAGTTTGAAAAGATTCTTCTCAAACTCATTTATAGCTGCTGTTCGAAGACTCGTGTTTAGATCGATATATGACTTCAACCATGCAGATTGTCTAAATTTCAAAATTTTGTGAATTTTAGATAGCCTTAATCCATATTTCAAAGCCTGCTTTAGATTTCTGTAGTGGATAATATATCTCACGCTACCACCCAAAGTTGCCAACAGTTTTTCTGCTTTGATCCTGGAGGTGTAATATGATCAGGGCAAAAGGGGAGATCTTTATGGTAATCGTGGAGATTAATTGGATACTCTAAATCTACCTCGAGAATATATCCTACATCTGAATCGTCAGCTATGGCTTCAACATTAAAATTTTGAAAATCTGACAGCCAATGAAACTCACTGTGGGGGAGAAATTGAGACATGGCCCAACCATACTGATTATTAATGTCATAATACATTAAGAATTTGGATGGTTGAGCCTCATCGAAATCAGGCGTATACTTATTGTTGGCTTTCGAATAACGCTTAGTACACTGGCTAAGACCCCCACGAATACCTCGCTCTACAAACATGAGCATATCAATATCTGTCAATAGCTCAAGGGTTATATCAGTATGCTTAAGCATTGCATCCCATGTATAACCAGGTAGAGTGAAATAATGTGCGGGATCTAGGCCATAAGTTTTATGACAACTTGTGCGAAATTGTTCGAAAACATCTGATAATAGTAAAACGTCTGTTTTCAAATAAATATCTGAATATTCCCCCCAAATTATTAATACTTAATTCAGTCCAGACTTTTTGTGTATGAGCATAATCCTCTGCGCTGATGTTTGTATCATTGAGTTGATTGTAGAAATGTGTAATATCGGGTAATGATGTTTCTGAAAATTTAACTACATCATCGCAGTAGTCATACGGAAAGACACCCTTACGTGTCAGCAAATTTAATTGTTCATCATTTAAATTGTTAAACTCCGATTTTAGAATATTGCAATTTGGTGGATGTGAGGCTAAAGTATCTAAGCTACTCGCCATGAATCTGAATGAGTCAATAAACCGATATTTTATTACATATTCGTCCAGTCGTTTTGTAAATGAAATGTAACGTTCTCTGTTTATTGGTAGAAGGTTAATACGTCCCTTTAAATCTGTGGCTAAATTTTTAAAAATGAAATGCGAGTCATAACCGGTGAGATTATGAAAAATTATGGGTATTGTGTGCGAGTCTTTGAAGTTTATGTTGCACCCCTTATGCGCTGGGCCTCGATAAACACCGGTAAGATGACAATGATCGCGTACCTTGACATTATCACCGGTGAAGGCTTTCTCACATATGTGACATGTGTTGGCGATCGTGAAACTTTGAACTTGCTCAACAGTCATGTCATCCATGGGTATGTCATCCATGGCAAAGAAAGACAGTTTCAACATCTTCAGCAAAATTATTAAGTTCCGAAACGAACCACGCAATACGATCTGCCCCACGATAGCGTGGGGTCATACGCACACTTAACATAAAAACCCACACTATATGGTATATGCTTCTGGTATGCATTTCCAACAATGGACTTTGCCAAAATGCACTCCAAATCGGCATATACCACAAATGGGGTCATAATCTTATTTTTAAAATTTTTAAAGCAAACCTCCTTCTCAGCTTCTATCGGCATCCTTATTTTACAGTTGTTTAGTTTGCTGCAGTCTTCGGTGTGCTGCTCTAACTCGAGTGCTGAGTGGAAGTAGTGCAAACATCTATCGCAAAAAATATTTGCATCCATCATGTGCCGATAATTGTCTAGACGAAAGCCGTGAAAGGCTTTTTATCCACACATAATGGTATGTGACTGGCACATCATCATTGCTGCTGCCATCTCCATTATCAGCGATATTGAGAATTGATACTTACTTTTTCTAAACGTTTTTCTTATAAGAAATAGAAGACATTTTTTTATTTGGATTTTTTATTTATGTGTGTGTGTGTGTGTGTGTGTGTGTGTGTGTGTGTGTGTGTGTGTGTGTATGTTTTAGCTAAAATTATTACAAAATTTGAAATTTGAGAATTTCAGTCCCCCCATCCTAATTCATAGATAGGAGCGGGAGGACGAAGGGTACGGTATTCTTCACCAACTCGCCGTTCAACGTTTATTACCTCAAGGCAGCACTTTTTTAGTTGCTGAGGTGTGTTGTGCCCTCGCAGTTTTTCACACTCTGCGATAAGTCCCTCGTACAGGTTTTCCACCCAGCAATTTGTTTTCAGAATAGCTATATACTCATCTAAAAATGATTGTGGATTTGATTTCCACAATCTTTTTGAGATATCTTCCTCGGCCACCATATCATCTATTTCTTTAATCTGCTTTATTATGTTGTATTTTGCATGATTTGATCCGAAACTTAACGTTTCGGATGAAATTCCAGATGATCGTGTTGGCGAAACTAGATCATCATCTACAAACTCGTACGACTTATATGATCTTGGAGCTGAAAATAAAAAGAATAAAAATATGTGTTACAATTAACAATAAAAAAAAAAAAAAAAAAAAAAAAAAAAAAAAAAAAAAATACCTCTTAAATTTTGATGGACATTGATTAGTCCTGTTTTTTTCCTGTGGAGTCTTCTCATCCACTCCTCTCTTATACTTCTGCGCTCATTTGCACGGATTTGTAGATACTCCCTTTGTGCCATCTTGATTTTTTAAATAAAGCGTCTTGTTGTTTCGTGGGCAAAAGAACAAATATTTCATAAAACTTTCGTTTTTGGGTCCGCTTATAATGATTGCCATGAAGCTTGGGCTTATCACCTTAAACTTGAAATGTTGATTTATACTAACAACAACAACAACACCTAAGTTTATGTAGCGACTTAAATCTATAAACATTCTGCTTGCTATGAAGCTTGGGTTTATCACCTTAAACTTAAAATTTGATTTATACCAACAACAACAACAACAACATCACTCATCATACTTCAGTCAGCTTGATCAATCATACCTCCATCTAGCTAGCTATCCATCCGTCCATCCATCCATCTGACTATCTGTCTGACTGTCTGCCCATTCGTCTTCTATGCTTGCTTATCTCCCCCTTCAGCTAGTTTGATCAATCATACCTCCATCTAGCTAGCTATCCGTCCGTCCGTCCATCCATCTGACTATCTGACTGACTGTCTACCCATTCGTCTTCTATGCTTGCTTATCTCCCACTTCAGCTAGTTTGACCAATCATACCTCCATCTAGCTAGCTATCCGTCCGTCCGTCCATCCATCTGACTGACTGTCTGCCCATTCGTCTTCTATGCTTGCTTTCTCTCCAATTTCAATTACTTCTAGAATGTTCTAGAATGTTCTAGAAGGTTCTAGAAGCTTCTAGAACATATGTCATAGCCCATCTGGCTATCAATCCATCTGTCCGTCCATCTTGCATGCTTATCTCCAATTTCAATTACTTCTAGAATGTTCTAGAATGTTCTAGAAGGTTCTAGAAGCTTCTAGAACATATTTCATAGCCCATCTGGCTATCAATCCATCTGTCCGTCCATCTTGTGTGCTTATCTCCAATTTATAGCAACAGTACGCTTCAACCGTTCTACTTCAGCTAGCTTGACCAATCATACCCCCTAGCTATCCTTCCATCCGTACATCTTGTATGCTTATTTCCAATTTGCAACAACAACAACACGCTTCAGCCACCCTACTATCGGCCAACTTGACCGATCGTATATTTATATCAGCATAGTTGCGTGTGGTCATGGCTATGATATCGTTTCAATCGCTAGCTTAATTTATTTTGCTGCTTTCATGCTTTGTTTTTATATAAGTCAACCAACTCATATTAAATTTATTAAAATGCATAACAACTACACTCTTTACTTCTGTGCTGTTTCCTTATCACCTTAAACTTGAAATGTTGATTTATACCAACAACAACAACAACACCTAAGTTTATGTAGCGACTTAAATCTATAAACATTCTGCTTGCTATGAAGCTTGGGCTTATCACCTTAAACTTAAAATTTGATTTATACCAACAACAACAACAACATCACTCATCATACTTCAGTCAGCTTGATCAATCATACCTCCATCTAGCTAGCTATCCGTCCGTCCATCCATCCATCTGACTATCTGTCTGACTGTCTGCCCATTCGTCTTCTATGCTTGCTTATCTCCCACTTCAGCTAGTTTGATCAATCATACCTCCATCTAGCTAGCTATCCGTCTGTCCGTTCATCCATCTGACTATCTGACTGACTGTCTGCCCATTCGTCTTCTATGCTTGCTTATCTCCCACTTCAGCTAGTTTGATCAATCATACCTCCATCTAGCTAGCTATCCGTCCGTCTGTCCATCCATCTGACTATCTGACTGGCTGTCTGCCCATTCGTCTTCTATGCTTGCTTTCTCTCCAATTTCAATTACTTCTAGAATGTTCTAGAATGTTCTAGAAGGTTCTATAAGCTTCTAGAACATATGTCATAGCCCATTTGGCTATCAATATGTCCGTCCGTCCATCTTGCATGCTTATCTCCAATTCCAATTACTTCTAGAATGTTCTAGAATGTTCTAGAAGGTTCTAGAACATATGTCATAGCCCATCTGGCTATCAATCCATCTGTCCGTCCATCTTGCATGCTTATCTCCAATTTCAATTGCTTCTAGAATGTTCTAGAATGTTCTAGAAGGTTCTAGAAGCTTCTAGAACATATGTCATAGCCCATCTGGCTATCAATCCATCTGTCCGTCCATCTTGCATGCTTATCTCCAATTTCAATTACTTCTAGAACATTCTAGAAGCTTCTAGAACATATGTCATAGCCCATCTGGCTATCAATCCATCTGTCCGTCCATCTTGTGTGCTTATCTACAATTTATAGCAGCAGCACGCTTCAACCGTTCTACTTCAGCTAGCTTGACCGATCATACCCCCTAGCTATCCCTCCATCCGTACATCTTGTATGCTTATCTCCAATTTGCAACAACAACAACACGCTTCAGCCACCCTACTATCAGCCAACTTGACCGATCGTACTACGCCGACTGCGCTGCACCTCACAATTTTGTGAATTTTGAGGCCCATAAGAAAATACACGCGTTTTTGGATTAGAACTGTCATAGCTATTCTACTTTTAGCATTTGTCGCATTCCCTGAATTTCAAAATGTTAACAATTTGAGACATTTTTGATTCGTTAAAAACTCGAGCAAAATAAAGAATTGAAACTTTAAGTGGATTTTTTTTTTAAATGTTAATTTTGTGTTACTCTCTTAACTGCACATATTGAAAAAAAACTGCAATTGTTGCTGCTGTAAAGCTCAGCTAGTTATTTTTTAGACATGCGCTCCACTCGAATACGCTGAGCCACTTATTTTACCCCCACCTCCTACTCCCCATTGCTCAACCCCTGCTATCTTTGTGTACTTTACTAACTCTAATTCCACTAATTTCAATTCAGTCCAAAGCCATGAGTTCCATTTCCTGGCGGTAGTTAAGTTCTGTGTTGATTTCCTGTGGCAACTAGATCAACACAAATCCGTCATTCGCTTACTTGGTCGGTTGGCGGTCGAGCTCGGAATTTTTTGTAAATATGTTTTTTTACTATTTTGATCTACCGGAAACGTTTGTACAAAGAGCTAACATACTTTTGGTGAGTGCTTTTATGTGTGTTATTTCTATGATATCTTGCTACTTGCACACACTCAAAACAAAAGTTCGATGCACAGACTTAAAAATTGGGCTTAACCCAATACCGATAACCAAAAAAAGATGAACAACATTAACAACTCAAAAAAAGAAACTTCGTCAATACTTTTATGGATTAAATATGTACTGGAATAAATAAATAAATACTGACACTAATAAACTACATTGATATCATTAGTTCAAATCATATCAGTAGCCGAAAGGTGTTTTTTGGTTCAAACCCTGCTCCATATGGTTCGAAGGTATCAAAAATATTTTATACAAATAAAACAAGTAGGTTAGGTTAGGTTAGGTAACGGTGGCTGAGCCGATAGACGACTCGTACACTAAGGCCAGTACAGGCCCGTTGTGATACCACATGATCTCTTTAAAAACCTAATAGAGATTTCCCTCCTCAAACCAGTTCGAGCGGATAATGAATTTGAGTATATGCTTGATTTCCAGGCATGAGACTTCGGCAAGTCCGTTTAAAAAGGGAAGGCCCAGAGTTGCCATTCTCCTTTTAGCTAGAGCCGGACATTCGCAGAGGAGGTGCTGAACGTTTTCTACCTCCTCCTCACATCTGCAGCTTCTGCAGAAATCGTTTGATGCAACTCCCAACCGAAGGGCATGCGCTCCGATGAGGCAGTGACCCGTTAGGATTCCTACTATTTTTGACAGGTTTACCCTGCTTAACTCAAGCAGTGAGTTGGTGCGTTTTAAATCGTAGGTAGGCCATGTTAGTTTAGTTATCCTACATGTATCAAGGCGTTCCCAGCGTTCTTGTGCAAGACCTAGGGATCTGTTCTTGCACTGGAGTTTATAGGAGGAAATGGGTATACCAATAAAGTCCTCATTTAAGAGGGTGTTAGAGGTCGTACCCTTCCTTGCCAATTCGTCGGCCAAATTGTTACCCTCGATATCCCTGTGTCCGGGTACCCATATGAGGTGGATCCTGAGTAGCCTTGCCATATCGTTAAGAGATTTGCGGCACTCAGTGAGAGTTTTAGAGTTGTCAATATTTGAGTTCAGTGCTTTCAGTGCAGCTTGGCTATCTGTAAAGATGGAAATACTTTTTCCTTTTTTGAAGGTCTTTTTGACCTAGAATCCTAGTGGTTTCGTGAATAGCCATCATTTCCGCTTGGTAGACACTACAATAGTTAGGAAGTCTAAAGGACGCTTCGATTTCGATATCCTGGGAGTAGATACCTCCCCCTACTTGTTCTTTAAGTTTGGATCCATCTGTGAAGATTTTTATGGCGGAGGTTTTAAGGGGGATTTTGTTTGCCCAATCTAGCCGTGAAGGAATGAAAACTGCATAGTTCTTTTCAAGATTTAAGCACGCACACAGTAGTCTGTTTTGTCGGGTGCAGACGAGTTCAGAATAATTGTGTGGCCGCAGTTGTTACCTATCCAATTACCAGATTCTCTAAGTCTCAGGGCTGCTGTGTTGGCACATTCCCTGGCAAAGATATCGAGAGGAGGAAGGTGAAGCATGACATTGAGGGCGCTAGTTGGTGTTGAGGACAGTGCCCCCGTAATACAAAGACCTGCGCTTCTTTGCACCTTTGCAAACTTCTGAAGTGTGGTTGCCTTATCAAGGGCCCTCCACCATACCAGTGAGCCATACATTAGTATGGGGCGGACAATTGCTGTATAAATCCAGCGTACTATTTTGGGGGAAAACCCCATTTTTTACCTATAGCTTTTTTACAGGCAAATAATACTATGTTTGCCTTTTTAACACGTTCCGTAATGTTAACATTCCAGATAAGCTTCTTATCCAGGATAACTCCTAGGTATTTCGTGCTGTCGCTAAAGAGCAACCTCGTGCCGTTCAGACGCGGAGGTTCTAAGTTGGGGGTTTTATATTTCCTAGTGAAAAGAATGAGATCTGTTTTCTCGGGGTTTACACTTAAACCACACGTGGATGCCCATCTCGAGAGAATTAAGAGTGCTCTCTCCATGAGTTGACAGAGAGTCTGGGGAAACTTTCCGTTAAAAATTATTGCAATATCGTCTGCATAAGCAACAACCCTGTAGCCTTCCCCCTCCATGATACGCAACAGCTGGTCAACCGTCACGGACCACAGAAGTGGAGACAAAACTCCTCCCTGCGGAGTGCCTCTGCTTACAAACCTACGAGTGGAGGATCCTCCCAGTTCTGAGTTCACCACCCTGCCCAAGAGCATCTGGTGTATGAAACTCACGAGAAAATCCTCCACCCCCAGTTCCGACAAGGCCGAGGTGACTGCACATGGAAGGACGTTATTGAATGCCCCTGCTATATCTAGAAAAGCAGCAAGTGCGTATTCTTTGTTCTCAAGTGATTTTTCGATGGTAGACACAAGAGAGTGCAGAGCTGTCTCTGTAGATTTGCCTTTAATGTAGGCATGTTGGGATTTTAGAAGCCTGTCAAGTTTCGGCTTAAGAAGAAGCCCAAAAAGTCTCTCTAGAATTTTAACCAGAAGGGAAGAGAGGCTTATAAGTCTGAAGTCATTCGATTTAGTGTGAGAGGACTTACCCGCTTTCGGTATAAAGATAACTTTTGTCTCTCTCCAAACTGTTGGAATATAGTTAAGGCGTAGGCAACCATAGTAGATTGTCTGAATCGAGGGTACTATTGCATTGAACAAGTAAGAGCAAGACATTTTTATTTTAAAGAAACTCCTAAGCCACTCATACGATTAGCATAAAATTTTATATAAAATAATTTTTAGGTACGATGATTGTTTTGGCATTATCTATTTTGATTTATCTTTAACACTAGAGGGCACTGAAGTACAAATCATTTACAATACTACCAAAAACTTATATCTATATATAAAAAACAAAGGGGCAAAAAGCGTGTGATTCCCTCTGCTGCCCGTAACTTTCAACGAGTTTTTTAAATGTAAACAATTATAATACAAAGGTTATAAACAAAAATTTAAAAAATATTCAAAAACATTTTAAAAAAGCCAAAAGAGAAATTAAATAAAGTTACGCTCACGCTTATGTAAGAGCAAGAGCTTATTCTCAGCGAACTCAGAAAATGCAAGCTCGCGTCACGAAATCACGAAAATACGAACTTTGCGTGTATTACGTGAATAAATCAGGAGTGCAGTTTAAGTTCGTGTTTCAAAAAACGCACTACACGGAGTTCGAATTTCCGTAAACACGTGTACTTCAAAACACGTATTTGAGCTGAAGCTCTAGTAAGAACTAAGGAAATGTTAAAGGCAACAACAACACTACAGACACTGCATACTTTCAGACATGTATATGATAAAATCCACTGACATATTATAATTCACAATAAATTCATAACGCCACTCACATAAGTTAAGAAAATTTACCTTTACGCACAAAAGTACGTCTAAGCTATGTTCTTTGGGTGCTATTGTGCCAATATGTGAGTCAACGTAGTGTGCTAGCACACATGGCACACTACTGAGAGTCAGCCATAGCACAGCACTGAGTTACCCTCCTCTGTAACCAATCTCTGCTCCTTTGTTTAGCTCGCTGCTTAAACTTGAGCTATTGGTAATTAATAATTATATTTTTTTCTCTCTTGCATTTTCTTGTATTTTGCTCGCTGCGCTACCCTTCTCGCAACAGAATAAGAGCCTCATAGTCAAATTGTGCAGTTGACTGCTTTTCATCTTTCCTTGCAAGCCTCGCTGTTTGGCTGTTTAAGCCGCCCTCGCCTCAGCGTTAAAAAACTTCTTAGTCTTACTCATTCTTTTGCATACCATATGCTTTAATTCTGCTCGCCGTGCTATTGTCTTACCTTGTAAATTCTTCAGATTATGGTCGCTGCGCTGTCTCTATGGCCCTTGCACCAGAACTCAAGTTTTACACAATGGGCCTTTGCAAAACATTTGAGCATCTGACTGCATAACTTCGGCACTCTATACAGTCGTATTCATTTAGTTTAAATTGCTCGCTGCATGACCTCTGCAAAATTGTTTATTTTCCTGGCTGCACAACTTCTGTTCGCTGCGCCGTCTGACCACTACCTGATTACCATTAGAACCGGTTACGTGATTACCAACAAAGCTACTACCCGTCAAAAGAACCAATAATCCGTCATTAGAACCGATTACCAGCCATAAGAACCGATTACCCGTCATAGGAACCAGCTACTTGATTACCAACGAGCCTATCACCCGTCATAAGAATCGATAGCCCGTCACTAAAACCAATTACCATCCAAAATAACGTCATTAGAACCGGCTAACTGATTGCCAACGAACTGTTCCCCCATCATAAGAACCGATAACCCATCACTAGAACCGATTACCAGCCATAAGAACTGATTAACCATCATAAGAACCGATTACCTGATTACCAACGAACCAATCACCTCTCATAAGAACTGAAAATCCGTGATTAGAATCGATTACCAGTCATACGAACCGATTATCCACCATAAGAACCGGCTACATGATTACTGATGAACCGATCACCCTTCATAAGAACCGATTACCTGATTACCAACGAACCGATCACCCATCATAAGAACCAATAACCCGTCATAAGTACCCATTACCAGCCATAACAACCGATTAACCGCCACAAAAACCGGTTAACTTATTACCAACGAACCTATCACCCGTCAAAAGAACCGACAACCCGTCATTAGAACCGACTACCAGCCATTAGAACCAATTACCCGTCATAATAACGGGCTACCTGATACCAACGAACCTATCACCCGTCAAAAGAACCGACAACCCGTCATAAGAACCGATTACCAGCCATAATAACTGATTACCCAACATAGGAACCGGCTAGCTGACTACCAACGAATTGATCACCCGTCATAAAAACCAATTACCTGTCATAAAAACCGATAACCAGTTGTACAGAACCGAGTATTCGTTACATAGAACCGCTTTCGACTGTTGGGATACTAGCTATTGTAATTTAAATTAAATTTTGTTGGATTTTAAAAAGGTTTTAATATATTAAAACCAATAAACTAGATTGGACAAAATATATATTCAGTGACATTTTTCTCAGTATTCCTTTAAAATCAAAGCAGGCACAATTCCTGGCTCTTATTTGAGCTTCATTCTTCAATTAGTATATGAAAAAAATATCAACAAAAAAATATAAATCTAAAAATAGACCTATCCTGAAAATCCCCTGAAATAATGGATTGAAAGAAATGATTTATAAATATATTGAAAAATTATTTTGAATGAATTTCTAGCAAATGCGTCTTTCAAACAATAAAAGCATAAAAAATCTATTTTATGAATTTTTTTACCAAGAAATCAAAATCGATATCGAAAAAAATATGCCTAATTTATGAGCTGGAATAAAATAAATGCAATTTAAAAATATTTCATTTCATTTCTTATCCTTTATCTTATTTTATTAATTCCTTATTCTTAATTGTTTATTATATCCTTTCCAAGTTTTACAATACAGATACATTTTTTGAATAAAGATATTTTAAATTTTTTAACAAACGTATTCAACTGAAGATAAAAATATTAAAACAAAATTTTGGGTTTTTTGCCAAAATAAATAAGTTGCTACATTTTAGCTGTTAATTTTTGACAACGCTGGCAATTGTACTAATATTATTAAGACAAAAACTTTTTTGGCCTAACTCGCCTAATAAAGATAAAAAATCCGCAAAAACTAATGTCTGTCATTTTACACCCAACACAAATTCATTCATCACATTGCTTCACACCCTCGAAATATCGCTGCTATGCGTGCCAAAACATTCTATGTATTTTTTCTTCCTGAATTTTCTTTCTTTCATTTTCCTTTTTTCCTGTCAGCCACTTCTAGTTGATTGCCTCCAACCACTTTGCCTCACCTCAAAACAAATTATGGTGAAAATTGTTTAGATTTTTCTTCTATGCTTTTACTTTATTACTTCAGCACTTCGAGTTTTCTTACCGCTTGCTTGCACTGGTTGGTTCTCTTTTTTTTATTATTTGCAACCAGCTTTATTAAATGTTAACTTTTCACCTTTTAGCTTTTTAGCTTTGACCAACACTTGACCACAAAAAGAAAGCAACACGAATAGAGAGAGGACAGACGGACACACGAATGAACGTTTGGACGGACGATGAGATTCACTTGACGTTAATTGGTTTTGATTTGCTGTCTAGGTTGAAGATGGCGTCAGTGTTGTCGGCGGCGTTTCTTTGATTATGGCATCAAAAATGTACGCATGCAGAAAACAAAAAGGAAAGACGAGGAAAAACGCAAACGGAAGTGGAAACGGAAACGAATGAAGTGTTAAGTGAGTGTGTCGAACGGAGCTAAGCGTGATTTGATTAGGTGCGAAAATGAATTCATTTTGTCGGTATATTTTTAACCTTTTTTCAAGGTGAGGTTTTGTGAAAAAACGTTCGTGGATCACGCACAGTGGTCGCTAAAGTAGCAATGCTTAACTTACAGTTGACTACAGCTATGCGTGCTTAGGTTAGTGTGAAAGATAGAAATTAAGAAAATAAATTGCAGGGATTTGCGGTTGAAGATGTTGAATAATTAAAATATCTCAAAAGTGTTTAACTAGCTCTTGTTCCTAACAGCGTCCACTTTAGCTACTACTTGATGTGTTGCTTGTGTCCACAACGCGCTTAACTCATTTCATTTCAAAACTCTGCTCCTTCCAAAGACAGCAAAACCAACAACTAGCTTAAACTAAGGTACAGTACAACTTGCTCTTAGGTAACTTTTAATGATGAATTTTGAATTTTGAATTCCCAACTCCATGGCCATTAGTTGAGAGAAAATTTTGATGAATATTCATGAATGCAAAATGTTTGGAAACGAAACTTTTGTGCAACACAAAAGTACTACATAAAAATCTCAAGTTTTTGGACAAATCCAACGACCAACCACCACAGTGAGTGAGTAAGTCAGTGAGTGACATGCATGGAGGCACGGAACGGGAATACTACGGAAGTACACTGCAATGACAACTTATGTTGTCTTTGCTGAGATGGAATGGCTGGAGTGTGGACAGATGGCAGGCAGAGTTGAAGCAACAGAAATTAAAACTCAAATGTCCATTAAAAGTTACCAACTATTCCTAAAACTATTCGTCTCATCCAAAATAACTGAAGCACAGCATAGAAATGCCAACACATCCGAACACATCTGTACTCATTTGTGCTTTTCAGTGATTTAGTGTTGATTATTTTTCATTCTTTTTGGACATGTTTAGATTCTTGCAATTAAATAACAAAACAATTATTTTATAAAAGCATTCATAACGTAATACTATTGCTTATGAAAAAATTACCAGTCAACAAAGAGATATTAAAATTTATTAGGCATGTGTTTTGCAGATGTGCTTTATGAAGTCCTCCCACTGTGCGACGGTTACTTTCGGAGTAATCGATTTTTGGTTTTGGGGATGTATGGGTGGTGCGACGTTCTCTTATCAAATCTCGTACACTGTAAGTTCTACGCCCCGTTTCCTTATACCACTTATATTATTTGTGGAAATTTACCTTGATAACACCTTTGAATTAAATTTCAAGATCCTAGCTGTAATATGTGTCAAGTTATTCGGTTTTGTTAAATTTCGTTGCTAAGCAAACAGTAAAGCAAACATATTCTAAAACTTTGAACTCAATTGGAAGGTTAGTTTTTGAATATTCATATTTTATCTTTTTAAGTTGTGTGGGAGATATATCGCGACCTCTTTTACAAACTCGAATTTATTTTTTTGTTGTCTCTGGTTTTGTACATAAATCATTACTTTTTTTACCAATCTGAAAGCTTTAGCTTCGATAAGTAGCAAGATAACGAGTTTAAGCTTTTGGAGTTGTATGGGAGATACCTCGTCGTTATTCAAAACAAAATTTTACTGGCACTCCTGAACCATCACCTACTCAAAACATATCTACTGCCAAAATTTCAGAATTTTGACGAAGTTCTTTGGATATCGGTTAAAACAATATACAGCTTTCTAAATTCTTGTATTATATGGGAAGTAGGTGTAGCTATCAGCGGATTTAATTAAAGTTTTTTAAAAACAATTTAGGGTCAAATACCAAATTTATTATTAAGTTTATCTTTTAAAAAAGGTTCCCCCTTTTTTCAGTTTTTGTGTAATTACTGTGCGACATCTGAAAACATTGTAACCAGCTTAAGACCCAACGAAACTTTCCCATACATTCGAATTTTTTTCAAAAACTCACATTTCATAAGTCCTTAGTGATAAATTGACTATGCCCCTAGTGGTAAATTCCCATTTTTTCTTAAATACAATGCACTTGCGAGATCTCCAACGTCTGTATACAATTCTAAATTATATTTGTTTGGATATGGCCGCTGAAACACTGATGACATCTATCTTACACAGTAAGCGACGATGGGAGTAGGTATGCACAAATTAGAAGAGAACAAAAAACTGTCGCAAAAAATTGGAGAGACCAAAAAGAAAATTAACGAATATCCTCTCTACGCCAAAAACACAATGAAAACGAAAGCGAACAACAACAATTTTTAACATTTAAGCATAGTACTTTGTTCAGTTTCATGTTAAATTCCACTCACATCTCAATACAAAAAATGACAGCTGTGTAACAAGCGTGGAAATTTTCACAACATGTTCATCAAAGCAGTACTCGGTTCCGCTGCGTGAAATTATCGCAACATGTTTTTGAGCATCATATTTTCACGACAATTTAATTATGCTGCCTATTTATTTTTTAGTAAAAAGAGAGAGATCATATGAAATTTCCCAACTCACTCTCTGAGTCTCTCTGAGAAACGTTGCCATAGAAATTCCTCCCCACTGGTAAATGGACACATGTCGTAACCAATTATTTCTTAAATACAATGTAGCTGCGGGGCCTCTGAAGTCTGTTTACAATTCTGAATTACATTTGTTTGGACATGGCCGCTAAAACACTGATGACGTTTATCTTACACTGTAAGCGGCAATGGGAGTAGGTATGCACAAGATAGTAGAGAACAAAAAAATGACGCACAAAATTGGAGAGAACACAAATAAATTTAATGAAAATCCTCTCTACGCCAAATACAAAACGAAAACGAAAGAGAACTTACCGAAAAGAAGCAAACAAATGCAAATGACGCCACAAATTATTTTTACAATAATTTTTACAATTTAATGACCGAATTAAATACATCAAATAATAAATACAATACCATACAATACAATTTATTACCTTTTATCTAGAGCTTCACAGTTAATGTTTAATAATACTTTGTTATTTTATACATAAAACTTTGTTCTGGTTTAAACATATAGGCAAATAGTTTTCACAATTACACTTCACTGAAAAACTTCCTGTCAGAAAACACGATATTACTGCAAAGACGAATTAAGTCAAACTATTGTTTGAACAATGAAAATAAAATAATCTGAGCACAAACAAAAAATAAGCGCAAACATGATTTTGTTTCCGCTTACAGTTCTGCATTACAATGTCATCACCGAAAAATTTTTTCAAGCGGGTCGCAACAAACTTTGAGTCAGAAATTTCACGCGACAAATAAATGAATGTTGTCAGCAAAATTTCACGCAAACAAACATAGTACTGTGCTTAAATGAACAAATTTATTACCTTTTATAGAGCATAGAGTAAAGCACACAGACGAATAAAGTGAAACTGCTGTTTAAACAATAAAAAGAAAGAAATGTGAGCAATAACAATAAGTGAATACAAACAATATTTTGTTTCCGCTTACAGTTCTGCATTACAATGTCATCACCGAAAAATTTTTTCAAGCGGGTCGCAACAAACTTTGAGTCAGAAATTTCACGCGACAAATAAATGAATGTTGTCAGCAAAATTTCACGCAAACAAACATGGTACTGTGCTTAAATGAACAAATTTATTACCTTTTATAGAGCAAAGAGTAAAGCACACAGACGAATAAAGTGAAACTGCTGTTTAAACAATAAAAAGAAAGAAATGTGAGCAATAACAATAAGTGAATACAAACAATATTTTGTTTTCGCTTACAGTTCTGCATTACAATGTCATCACCGACAAACTTTTCGAGATGATTCCTCTCTTGAAAGGGAATACGTTGAAAACTTCAGAGCTATCAACATCTGGCATTTCTTGCGCTTACGTCTTCGTACACTTGCCAAAATTGTTTGTTGATTCCGATGATGATTTGGATTTTCACTAATTTTTTTCTATGTTCATAGTCACTGAGTGAAAGTAAAGTTTACTCACTTTTCATAAATTTCTAAATAAGTGTTTTGCTTAAGTTTTTGTAAGTTTTCAACAGTTTTTTAAAGTATGGCAGCCTGTAAACCAAAGCTCTAAGGGGTCCATTTTAATTCTTTTGACAATTTTGCTGTACTATTTTTATAATATCTCAGTTGTTCTTCATATTCAATTATTTAAAAATATTTAAGAAAATCAAAAAAAACACCTACAACAGTAGCTAGCACTACTTTGGTTGGAGTCCATGGTCCAATAATTTTGTACTGAATATTTCATGAGGTAACGGAAACAACACTTAATTTTTGGAACACCACACGATTGCACTCACACACAAACACCAAATTAAAACACATGTAAATAATGATTGTTCTCACTGTACCTAATATTGATGCGTTATTAACGAACTCCCAACTGATTAGTCTGATAACCGCAGAGGGGGGAAATTTATACCAACACAAAGTGTGGACTTCTGACTTCAGGGTTGAATATTCGACAAAGGTTGAACACATGATACGAATTCGAGGAAAATTATTTGGTCAATGTATGCAACGTCAATGAAAATAATTGGCTCAATAGCAAGTGATGAAATTCTGTGGTCGCTCTAATGCTCGGAGTGATAATATATCAGTTACAACAAAAACAACAGTAACAACTGCAACATGACAGAAATTCCACAACTACAGCAGCGGTTGCTGATATTTGCCATATTTACACGTTGTACCCTTTCATGTTTAATTAAGCTAATGAGAAATTTACATAAATTGATATTGAAATTGTTGTTGGTCTGATGGATGTATTTTTGTGTGCATGCATGTGTGAATAAATGTGTGAACCACGTATTGCTTCTTTCATATTGTTCATGGTTACTAAGTGGACGAACAGAGGCGTAGCTATAAAAAAAGTAATAGTGTTCAAGTGTTTTCTCTACACTATGTTTAAGAGACGTAGAAAATTAAAGGCACACAACACACACAATAGTTTAAGTAAATTTAAAAAAAGTTCGGTGTTTAGGAGTAGAGATTTAGTGACAAAATAAATATTTGAAATTTACCACAATATAATTAAATTTTTTTTTCTTTAATGATAACTATGATGTGCCATACGTTTTTTTAATATTTTTTTTTTCCTTTCTGAGAAATTTTTAACAACATATGCTTATTATTGTAAATAAGTTGAATCACCTCAGTAAGGTACTATTTTTTACACCCATTATTTTTGATAACTTTTAACTTTTCTATTCTTCAT
Source organism: Dichetophora obliterata (assembly GCA_963920525.1). Classification (NCBI taxonomy): domain Eukaryota; kingdom Metazoa; phylum Arthropoda; class Insecta; order Diptera; family Sciomyzidae; genus Dichetophora; species Dichetophora obliterata. Next base: position 257,042,990 of record OY986436.1, read on the forward strand.
TCTATTTGCATGTTTTGTCGCTGCTCTAGTAGTTAAAAACAGTAATATAATTATATAGCAGCACTTGGTACCATATAAAAAATGCATAAAAAATTTGCAGTTACTCAAATGCCATAAAATGCACCACTCAAAATGAACTGATAGCAAGAAGTGACCACGCATAAAATTAACTTGGCTGAGCTACTTATTTGAATAACTAATGCGTGGTATGACTTTTCAGTGACTTCATGTTTTTCCAAGTTTTGTGAACAACATTTATTTGAGTGCGTATTTTTCTTTATACGAGGGGATTAATTATCAAAAGTGGTTGAGTTTGTTGAAATATATTTTTATTATTGTAAAAAATCCATTCCATTTTTCTAACTACACCATCTCATATCTAACTAAAAATTAATCAACATATTTCAAAACCCACTAAAACCGTGAAAAAGTAAGTAATTGCCAACCTTTTTCAATGAGATGGCACATTTATGTGCATACCATTACTTAGACGCCTACAACTATAACGGTAAAATAACCTATGGCATAAGCGAGGGTGGTTTGAAAAAATTCTCCGCGACCCTAAGTTTTTTGCATTTAACATAAATAAAGTTGTAGCATAAAATATCCATCATATATAATATTTAGACCTCATCATTTCAACTCAATCACGCCCTCTGCCCGCCGCTTTCCCTTATTTGGTACAACTCCATGAATAGCGCTGCATTACAGCTTTTGATAAACATAGGCAAAACTTTTATAGATAAAACAAAATTTTCCTCATTTTCATTATTCCTTCGTTATTTTGCATTATTAATTGGTACTGGTTACGTTTTGCTTTATTTTGTTTTTGTTACGTCTTACTTATGTACATACATTTTTGTTTATTTTATCAGTTTTTATCTGTTTGTTGGTTTTATTTTTATATTTTTTTTTGTATCGAGTTTATCGTATCTCAAACTCGCATATGTGGCTAAAAGTTTTCTCATTAGTGTCATCATCATTTGGTTGAAGCTTTATTGGAAAAAAAATACTTTCAGGCAAATTTGAGTGTGTGTTTGAGTGGGTTTGTGTAAGCGTGATGAAGTTCTATATGTTTGTGTGTTACAACGACTCTGTTTCTGCGTACATATAAGTCAAATAAAATTTTGTGAGCAAATGTTTAAAATAATGTGGTGAATTTGTTGATTTTATTTTTGTTCTTTTTTGTATCAAATATGTTTGTTGATTTTGACTTAGAGAATAGAGCGCCATGAAAATAGACAAGGAACAAAGTGTCAACATTTTGCAAAATAAAATTAAAAGCTCTTTAATTTTTTTTTATTGAATGAATTTATTTAAGTGACTAAACAGTGTTTTATAAATTTTTTTAGTGCTGTTGAGGTTTGACTTTTAAATTAAACTATTTAGGAGCAAAAAAGACACGGTGGCACCAATTTTATAAAGCTAATTAGAATTAAACTATTTAATACTAATGAATGCTTTTTAGTACTTATAAGTTCGTGAGTTTTACATCAAAAATAGATTTAACAAGTATTTGATTATTAGTTTACCAAAAAAAAAAAATTTTGTTTTTTCAGTTCAGTTTAACATACTTTCATACAAATTATATACTGTGTGAATTTAAGTGTGTCACATCATCTTTCTGCTCGGTTATAAAATCACAGTTTTTTCAGTAGCTTTATTAATGGGTTTAATAAATCCTAATTAAAATTTAAGAGATCATAGCATCGGTATTTAAACTAAGTTTTTTTAACTTCAAGTTTCAACTAATTTGGTTGAAAATTCGACTTGTTCGGGACTCGAACCATATAAAAATTCTTCATTCATGCACCTCTATTCGGGCGTTTCACATTTTAATGTTGCGTTTGCGACATTACTGTATTCAACTAAGCAATTAACCCTTTCATGTCCGAATTAAAATGGATGGGGCTACACATTTTTTGAGGTCAGATATGTGCTAGTCTTTACTCAAATAAGAATTGAATAAAATTTTAAAGTCCTTGATGCCCGGATTCGTTAGTTACAGGATGTTGCTTATGTGTGCCGTTAGGCAGTTATTGGACAAAATTAACAGTTTTCTCAAGATTTTTTATGTATATAACTCTCTCACTTTTATTTATTTATATTGTGCACTTGGTTTTATATTTAAACAATTATTTAAATGTTTTTGGACAGTGCAAAGTCTTTAATAGAACAAATAAATGTAAGCTTGCACAACACATAAGGCTTCATAAAACAAAAAACCACTGGTCAAAAACATGAAAGTATCAGGACTTAGAAGCCTATAAGTACAATGTTGCCCCTATGCAACATTGGGCATGAAAGGGTTAAAAAGCTTTCGAAAGAAATGACAAAATAGCAATGGGACGATTTGTAACTTAACATGATTTTTTTTTTTTTTGTGGATTCATATAAAAATCTTACAGGTCACTGTTGTGCTTGGCTCAGCCATGGACGTTTTTTTATATCAATGTCTATAAGAAAATACATGTCAAACAAAACAAAAAACATTTCTTTGTTTGTTTTATTATTTTTATTTTTTTTTTTGGAGCGCAGCACTGCACTTATATGTATTGCACTTTTCGCCTTCCCAGATGAAAAACAAAGCAGGCCTGCCGATGGAAGGAATGTGGCAGGTTATAGTATTAATGCTAAATTTAGAAGTCTACTTTTTAAAATTTTAAAAGCTTCCTTTTTACTTCTAAGTAAGGTATGTATCATGTTTGCTAATGCAAAATTACGGTTATCTTTAAGGGACAACAACTTCAATATTTTCATGATTGTTGTAATTCGCCGAATCCATTTTATGTTCTCAAAAATTTGAACTTGTGTGCAATCGGCAGAATACTTGATGTGGTTTTCATGTGTTTCTCTGTTGATAATTTCGTGGCGTTGTTGTTGCATTTCTTGTACTCTTCAAATACTTTTTCTAGGTATTTCTGGCAATGCAAAATTCGGCTAAATTTAAGTTGACGAAAAAACCAACGAAAAAATTGATTTCTATAGTTGCGAACGTAAAGTTTTCTATCGGTGTTGAGTGAAGTGCTCATAAACTATAGCATGTATCATATTTCCTGCTGTAAAAAAACTCTGCAGTTCAGCAAACATGCTCGCCTCCATACCCGCACACCATCTCTTTTCTATAGGCATGTCCTAGGACGGCATGTCTACCAAATGAACTACCGTAGCAACAATATAGCATGCATCTCATTGTATGAATGCAGAATACCGTGAGATTGTTGCAGCATTAATGCCGTGAGATGCATGCAGAATTGCTGCTACGGCAGTTTATTTGGCAGAGATGTCTTCCTAGGACATGCCTATAGAAAAAGATATAAGCGGGTATGGAGGTGAGCATGTCTATTGACCTTCCGAGGCATGCTTCCGGCAGATATACAGTATGGCTCCTTTTCACACTGGGTTGCTTCTCATCTGTTTTTATACCCCCATGATTAAAAAATGTAATAGGAGTATATTACATTTGTCACTCCGTTTGAAACGGTGATACGGTGGCGTGGCCATAATAGAAAAGTATATATATTCTTGATCACCATCATCCCTGAGTCGATTTAGCCATGTCCATCTGTGATCACGATAACAGTCGTAATTTTATAGCTATCTTAAAAAACTTCAATTATTTTAAGTTCAATTTAAATTCCCCAACAATTAATCTAACGTCTTCAAATTTTGCACATTATCTTTAATCTTAACATAAACTTTGAGTATGAAATTTGTAAAAATCGGATGAAAACCACGCCTACCTCTCATACAAAATTACTTAATCAAAACGGTAAAATCTCTTTACATTTCCAAAAAATTAATCTAATGACTTCAAATTTTGCACATTAGCTTTAGCCCTTTATATGCCCTTGTGGATGATATTTGTAAGATTTGAATAAAAATCACGTCTACCTCCCATAAAATGTGAGTTTACCAAAACGGTAAAATCTCTTTAAATTCCACAAAAACTAATTTAATGACTTAAAATTTTGCACATAATCCTTAACATTTAATATGCACTTTGAGTATGAAATCTGCAAAACTCGAACAAATATCACGTCTACCTCCCATATCAAGTGAGTTTACCAATATGGTAAATTTTTTTCAATTCCGCAAAAATTAATCTAATGACCTCAAATTTTGCACATAAACTTTGACAATTAAAATGCACTTAAGTATGAAATTTTGAAAAACCGAATAAAAACCACGGTTACCTCCCATACAAAGTAAGTTTCCGAAATCAGCAAAATCCCCTTAAATTCCACAAAAAATTTCTACAATGGTTAAAAATTTTTCAAATAAATTTAAATATTAACCTTACTATCCAATCGATATTTGAAAATACGAAAAAATATGATACGGCAAAAAAAAAATACTTAAAGTATAGATTACTTTACTTTCCGGAAAAAAAATTTTTCTCACCTCACACAACATATTCACCTCAACGAATTTTTTACACATTTTGTCTTTTTTTAACATAATTCTTATATGGTTTAATAAAATATTATGATAATTGTTTGTACTTTTATTTATGATTTTGAATGGTCACTACCTCTATGCAGCATCATTACGAGTTTCCGCTTTCACATGAACAACCTTGCTCTCAAATATAAAAAAAACAATTAAAAAAAAACTTTTTTGTCAAAATAGTTTGTAGCGTCATTTGCTATTGATTGCTTCTTTTCGTTGTGTTTTTGGCGTAGAGACGATTTTCGTTCAATTGTTTTTTGTTCTCACCACTTTTGTGCGTAATTTTTTTGTTCTCTCCTATCTTTTGCATACCTACTCCCATCGTTACTTACTGTATAAGGTAGATAGTGTCAGTGTTTTAGCTGCCATGCCCGAAAAAATGAAATTGTGAACTGTATACAGGCATTGGAGGCCCTGCAGCTACATTGTATTTTAGAAATAATTGGTTACGTCATGTGTCGAGTAAATTGTTTTCTCGAGAAAATTTTAATCCTGTATTCAGAAGGTTCTTAGAAGTTTAATCTAGGTATAAACCTCTAAGAATCTTAATAATGTAAGCTGTTGGAATTTTAATTGTTAATTTAAATGATGCCTAGTTTAACTCTGATATTTGAAATATAAAAGTTATATTCAATAATAATAATAATGTACTAAATTTTTCATGAAAAGTTTCGTACTCTTATTTTAAATATCATATTGGTACCAATATATTTTTTTTTATTAAAACTTCCTATTAAAAACCCTGGCCAATATTATTACTACAAATATATTTTTGATCAACTCATTATTGAATACTACAGTAAAGCAGTGACCATTGCAAAAAAAAAATATACGCGAATATAAAAATGGTGCATGCAATCAGCAATGGCAACATTTTACCATTCTTCATCGATAGAAGGCTTAGTTTTGAAAATTACAATAATTGCAAGCTTTGTTGGAATCTTATAAAAAAAAACATAATTTAAGAGTGTGTGCACTTTGAAATGGCCATTTATAAGTTTAATCGAAGAGCTTTTCATATTTTGTGCACCTAAATACTTAAAATCCCCCAGTGGTAAATAAAAGCATGACAAAACCGACTACTTCTGAAATAAAATGTAGCTGCGAGGCCTCCAAAGTCTGTTTTACAATTCTCTATTACATTTGGTCTAGTGGGTAGAGTGCGTGGCCCCTAAACTAAAGAACCGCGGTAACCCGGGTTCGATTTCAGCTCAGACAGAAAAGTTTTTTCAATTGAATTAATTTTTCTGTTCGGTCGTCACCTCCCTGCAGACAATGGCAAACCTCAGAGAGTAAAATTTGCCATGTAAAGCTTCTTGAGAACATAAGCCGTTCGGAGTCGGCATAAAACACGTAAGTCCAGTTCTCGGTCATTTGTGATCAAACATTTGCACAACACGCACAACACAATTGATCAGTAGGAGCTAGGTCAAAGTCCTTCCAAGGGCTGAAATGGCCAATTTTTTTTTTATTACATTTGTTCTTACATGGTTGCTTAAACACTGCTGACTTTTACCTTACACAGTAAGCGAGCATGAGAGTAGGTATATTGCTGATGAGAATAAACAAAATTTAATAAAACTTCGCTCTTTGCCGAAAACACAATGAAATTAAGGAAAACACACCAAAAAAAAATAAAAGCACATGATGCCATAAATTAGTTCTACAATGTTTTATACAATTTACCTTTTTTTCAACACAAAAACCAAATATTTTGTCCCATCCCGCTTACAGCTATGCACTACAATGTCATCACCGACAAATTTTTACAAGCGGTGCATTTCATTTCACTCGCTTTTTCACACTGATTCCCACTCACTTGCCATTAAAGTTCGCTGATGCCCCTGTTGACAGGTTTAATCAACTTTCTAAACTTAAGCAAATGCATTTTTAAAAGTTTTTACACCCATTCACAAATTGTTGAAAAATAAATATATATAAAAAGATAAACCCAAAGCCCAAAGAAAGCTTAAAAATTATTTGTTTGTTTGTCCGGTAGAAAAAAAATGAGCGAATAAAAAAAGGAGCTTTTTCTTATTTAAAAACTTTTATTTTCTTTCATTGAATTTTTACGCATGAGCACCTACGAAGCCAATTGGAGTGAGCTGCAATTCAGAGGAGTTGCGCGCCAAACATGTCACAGGGAATGCCAAAGTTGTGCGTAGTCGAAGCGTCAGTCGTGGCTGCATGCAACTTTCCTTTGTGCAAGCCACCGAGAAGCTTGTATTTGGTCAATGCTGTTGAGGATATTTTTTTTTCACCCTAAACAGCAAAACTTTTAAGTTTTATGCCAATATTTTTTTACAATTTCTTTCTTTTTTTTCTATAAATTTTTAATGTTGCTGCACGCCAAGTGTGTTTGTAAACTTTTTGATTAGGAGCAAAGTGTGTGTCGTGCTCACATGGACACAGCTAGTCGAAGAAGCGGGACGCGGAAGAGACTAATGCTTAACGGCAAAAGTTGAACTGCTGCTGTTGACTGCCAGCCCTACTCTGCCTTGCTCATTGCGTGTGTCTTTGTGGATTTCTTGTTGTCACATCTTTCGCATTCTGACCAAATTGCATCTGACAGTCAAGCAAAACATATTCTTGCAAATAGTTTTGGCCAAGAAGTTTGTTTGTTTATTTGTTTGTCTGTTTGTTTTTAGTCATTTGTTTGTTTGCATCATAGTGAAAATATGACAGCGTTGATTGTGTCCTAAAAGTTGGAAACGTTTTCCGAAAACTTTTAATTTAATATGAAGGGAGCATCAAAATAAAATAAAGATGACATAAAAATACTCTAGGGAAAAAATTCGTAGAAGCAGAATTGAAAAAAAACAACAGTAGTTTGGCAACATTTTGACATCAGTTTAGCAAAAAAAAAAAACCAAGAAGATGTGAACACTTTTTTTGCTGGCTTAATTGTTGCTGGTTGAAAGCAAAAACAACACATGATGAGCATTAAGTGTTGCAGGAGGTGGTGCGTTTGGTGTTGTTGCTGCTGACGGGTTATTGATAGATTAAAAAATATCAATAACGGCAAAAGAAAATCGAACGGGTTTCGTTTCCTTAGCCAACTATGAGTTGTTTTGCTCTTCAGGGTCTGCCAAATTCCCCAAACATTTCTGTGTGCAATTAATTTCAAGTAAAACTTTTGTTTTCATATTATTTTCAAGCACACGATGCACTGGCTTGTCAAAAACTATACAAATATAACATTTTTTTAAAACAAAGTTTTTATTTGTTGTTTCCTTGTGATGATGGTGCTTGTCCTTCACTGGGTTTTGTGCCAACGTACACGTTAAAAAATGAGATATTTGCATTAAGATATTTGGAGTAATTCTAAGATAAGAAATTTTTTAATCTAAGTTCCATTTACCAAACTTGCACCATGTTATCAAAGCAAACTTATTCGTTTATTCGTGCGATAGCGCACAAAAAGAGCTACCTTAGCTCCCTAACAGGAGTCCAAAGGTTAGCATGCATAAGAGTAACAGGAGCCATGAGATCAACGCAACAGGCGGGTCTGGAAATGATGCTAAATATTCTCCCTATAGAAGAGGTCCTTAAGTGTTCGGCGACCAAAAGCACGATTCGCCTCAACGAATCGCAAGCCTGGGGGAACAACACTTTCGGACTTGCATTTATTCTGAATCTCTTTGAAACCAAGGAATCAAAAACAACAACCGATTTTATCATACCCAGTGTAAGATTCAGCTCAGAATACACCACATCCATTCCCAGCAGGCAAGAAAGGGAGGAAACGGCTATAGAATTCAACGGCAATCTCCAATTATGTACTGATGGTTCCACAATGGAAAACGGAACTGGATCAGGTGTATACTGTAGGGTAGTAGTTTTTGTGGATAGCCAAGTGGCCATCAAAGCGCTGAATAGTAAAACTACGAAGGCTCGAATGTTACAGAACTGTAAACTGGCACTGAACAGTATCCAGCAATACCCACAATGTCACTCTATGCTGGGTTCTCGGGCATAGCAATATCGAAGGGAACGACGCAGCGGAGGAACTGGCTAGGAGTGGAGTAACCGCAATTACAAACGGTGCTAATACAGATGTGCACATTCTCATAGGCGTCGTCCAAAGGAGTATAGACCTTAAAGCCAGAGATAATGTTAACACTAACTGGGTCTCCAGAGGTGACTGCAACATATCTCGAAGGCTCTGGCTGGAGCTAAATGAAAAGAGAACCGAAAGCCTTCTGCTCTTGGCCAATCGAGAAATCCGGATTCTTGTTGGAATTTTAACAGGTAATTTCCCCACTGGGGTAATGGCCAATAGAATCAACATAACAGCCCCAGACTTCTGTCAGAGCTGCAAGGATCCGGAAGAAACAGAAACAACAACTCACTTTCTATGCGAATGTCCAAGTCTACAGAATAGTCGACTCCGATGTATAAGGAACAAGTTTTTCAAAGACCTGGAAGATTCACTGCTACACATCTGGAGGTTCATTAAAAGCACAGGCTGGTTTGAGGAATAATCTAATAATGGTTAACATGGTACCACAAAAAATAAAAAGGGACTCACAGTGGGTCTATAAGCTCCCGCGAAAACGCCAGTAACGGTGCACGACTCTATTTACCTAACCTAACCTATTCGTTTATGGTTAATATATTTTATACCAAAGAATGTCACTTGAAGAAAATGTAACTTATATTTCAAATTTGTTGAATCCCTGCAGTGTAAGACTAGTCAGCATTAAAACATGAGTAGTATTTATACTAGTCAAAACAAACTAGTTTATATTTTGTCACGATTTACTAGTTGCAAAAGTAGTTTAAACCCAACAAGTTTTTGTCAAGTCACATTAAACCAGTTGTAAAACTAGCCAAAATCAAACTATACTACATATTATCAAAATCAACCAGTTCCAAAACCAGTTGGAGCTGGGTACCCCATTGGAACAAACTAATAATAAACAAATTAAAACATATAACAACTAATTTAAAAACATGTAGTATACCATAAACATGGTATTTCATCAAATAGCTTTAACTTTAGCCTTTAGCTAATATTTTGATGTAAAAATATATGTTCTTTGAACCTATGAACTATTGAAAAAATATGAACCTATGAACTAGTTTTAATTCGATAATTACTATATTGGTTAAAAACTAGTCACAACCCAACTAGAACTTTACTTTACATAAAAAATGAGTTGTTAACTAGTTAAAACCTTATCTATAGTAAGACAATTGTCTTTTCCAATGACATCACCACGTAAAAAATACCAGTCGGTTCTATGAGAATAGGACATAAATCGAACTAGTTGTTGGATATTTCCAACTAGTTGTTGACTGGTATAAATCTAGTTGATTACACTGCAGGGATGATATTCTATATTCTTTTCTTAAAAAATAGGCGTTATAAACCATAAAGGAACTATATTCTCTATTCTGCATAGTTGTGGCATACAAATGTACGCTGATGATGTGCAATTGTATACTAGCTGTCGCAAGTCTGATGTTCACTATTGTGTCGCAAGTTTGAATGAAAATTTACGTAAAATTCATGATTGGGCTTCTGCTAATGGTTTATGCCTCAATCCAAACAAGTCAAAATGTTTAGTTATAGCTAGGAAACATAATTTCACTTCAACTCTACCTGAAGTCATACTAAACGGATCATGTATTGAGGTCGTGAAGTCGGCAAAAAATTTGGGCATTACTTTCAACAGTACCTTGAATTGGACAAATCATGTCAATATCACAGTGGGAAAAATCTTCGGTATGCTCCGCAGCCTGTGGGCTACACAATATTTCACCCCCTTTAACATTAGAATGCTACTGGCAAAAACGTATCTCGTTCCCACCGTACTATATGGATCTGAAATTTTCGCATACTGTGACTCTGCAAGTAAGCGCAAGCTGAACGTTGCTTATAACAACATCGCTCGTTATGTCTTCGGACTTAAACGAACTGACCACATATCACAGCATGCAAAACAAATATTCGGTTTGACTTTTGACCATGTCCTGAACATGAAGGCGTTAGTCTTCTTGCATAAAATCATTTTTACTAAGGAACCTCTTTATTTATATGAAAAATTAAAATTTTTAAGATCTCAGCGCGGTAACAACTTGGTTCAACCTAGACACGCCTGCTTGGCATCAGAACGGCAGTTTTTTGTTAATTCTATACGTCTTTGGAACTCGCTTCCATTCTCTTTACAGCGTATTTGCAATGCAACCTTGTTTAAATCTAAGCTATCAGATTATTTGTCCTCACTTTAACTTAAGCTATATTATTTCGTTGTTTTTTTTTTTTTTTTTTTTTTTTTTTTTCTCTCCTTTAATCTCCTTTTAATTTTATACCTTTAATTTTTCCCCTTTTTTTTAGTTTTTTGATTGTCTTATTATTTATATTTGTTATAAATCTCAGTTGTTACCTTTGGTTCAATTTTAAAAAATTGTTAATGTTTTAACTGTTTCCGATATGTAATTTTAACTTTAAATTTTATTCAAGATTATGTTTTATATCTCATATTTTTGTGTTGATATTATCGCCATATATGTAATCGGTGCTTAGTTATAAGTTTATTCTTGCAAGCGCTTACATTTAATTAAATAAATAAATAAATAAAAATAAAATAAAATAAATAAGAGTATTTAAGAAAAACTACCACACAATAAAAATGTTTGTGATATGAGATATTTTTATTGTTTCGTTTATGATGTTAATGCGGTATCATATCTGTTTTGAAATGAAAGCGATTTAAAACAACTCAGACAAGTTCCATATCTATGTATTTGATTCAATAATTTAATATTTAAATAATTAATAATTTATTAATTAATAATAATTTAATATAATTCAATAATTTGACTCTTAGAATTCCTATATGGTTTATAGCTCACATTTTTTAAGAAAACAATCTAATAGATCACTCAAACATTTTCTGCTATTTGAGAGAATGGTTTGAAGCTCAAGGAGAGGAGACAAATAAAGGCGTGTGGCAAAAGTGAAGTTTCTTTCTGCTTAATCTAATATATAAAATTCTCTTGTCACAATGTTAGTTACCATACTCATCCGAAACGGCTTGACCGATCTCTATGAAATGTTATATGCATATTCAATAGCTCTGAGAATCGGCTACTATCTATTTTTCATACCCCTAAGTATGCAAGTATACAAGGATTGTCCACCCCAACATTTTTTTTTATATTTTGGACAAAAAAAATTTTTTATAATGTGGCATTAAAACTACATACAACCCTAAATTTTCACCTTTCTATCACCAAACCCTATTTTGGTGATACAGTCATTTTAGTAATTTAATCATTTTTCATCCCGCTTGATAACTGATCAATTATCACTTGGTAAGTTATTCTCGCTAGGCGTCTACCGGTGTCACTTCTCACCCAGTAAACAGCACGGAGTAGGGATGAAACCAAAGCTTCATCAAAGCGTCTTCTGTTTCTCTTTCACAATAAGCCTTCACGCCTACTTTTAAGAAAAGATAAAAAGACTTCGAAACTACTGCCCTGTTTGAGCTCAAATTTTGGCAGTGGATTAGTTTCGAGTACGAGATGGTTTAAGAAATAACTGCCATACCCCTTTTACCGCCTACAAATATATAAACCATTTGCGATACCAAATTGATTTGGAGGTATGGGCCGCACAGCCTCGAAATTCGGTATTCGACCTAAATTTACACGTGCAGTCTAATTGGTAACATTTAATGGGCGTTGGACAAGGGGAGTGGCACCAACCATACGATATCGAATAGATTTGTAGTATGAGTCACACACCGTAAGAATTCAGTATCCGACCTTATTTTATGAATACGGTTTCATTAATAACATTTTAGAAGTGGCATCTCCTAAGCAACCCAGAGTTGTGCTATCAAATAGCTTTGGAATTATAGGTCGTACAGCGACCTCAATGTACACATGCAGTTTCACTGATATCATTTTATAGGCGTAGGACAAGAGGGAGTGGCACTTTCTATACAACCCCGATTTGTGCCATCGAATTGCTTTGGAATTATAGGTCGCACAGCGTCGGAATTCAGTATTCGATCCAAATTTACACAAGGACTTTCATTGGTTACATTTTTTGGGCATTGGACAAGGGAGAGTGGCTCCTCCCATACAAGTCAAATTTGCGATATCGATTAGCTATTGAGTTATTTGTCGCACAGCGTCAGAATTCAGTATTCGACCTCAATGTACACATGCAGTTTCATTGATTACATTTTATTAGCATTAAAAAAGGGGAAATGGCACCTCCCATACAACCCAAATTTTTGCTATCGAATAGCTTCAGAGTAATAGGTCGCATAGCCTCGGAATTAGGTATTCGACCTCAATTTTCACATGCAAATTCACTGATAACATTTTTTGGGCGTAGGACAAGGGGGAATAACACCTCCCATATAACCCAAATATACGATATCAAATAGCTTTGAAATTAAAGAACGAACCGCGCAGAAATTCAGTATCCGACCTCAATCTATGCATGCAGTTTTACTGAATACATTTTATGGGCGTTGGACTAGGATCGTAGCACCTCCAATACAACATAAATTTGCTATATTGAATAGCTTTGGAATTATAGGTCGCACATCGTCGGAATTCAGTATTCGACCTAGATTTACACATGCAGTTTTATTGATTTTATTTTATGAGACTTGGAAAAGGGGGCGAGGTACCACCAAACAGCCACAATTTTCGATATTGAATAGCTTTGGAGTTATAGATCGCTCAGTTTTAGAATTCAGTATTCGACCTCAATGTACACATGCAGTTTCATTGATAACATTTGAAGGGGACGTTTGAAAAAGGGGACGTTACACCTCCCATTCAACCCAAATTTGTGCTATCGAATAGCTTTGGAGTTATAGGTCGCACAGCGTCGAAATTTAGTATTCGGACTAAATTTACAAATGCAGTTTCATTGGTAATATTTTATGGGCGTTGCGCAAGGGGCATATAACCCAAATTTGTGCTATTGAGCAGCTTTGGATTTATAGGTACATTATCGGAATTCGGTATTCGAACTCAATTTACACATTCAAGGGAGCGTGGCAGCAATGCGCCAGGTTTCAGCTAGTATATTCAATAATTTTACTAGCATATAGAAAAAGTATAATAAAGAAACTACTAGATACAAAATTATATAATGAAACGAGGATATTTTCAGTTTCACTCACTCGAGACAGAGTATTTTTCTTTTAATTGAAATGAATTCTTCTGTTGGTCTACGCCTTTCTGCAGACAATGGAAAAAATCGGAGAGTAAACACTGCCATGTAAAGCTTCTTGAGAACATGGCCTGTTTTGAGTCGACATAAACCACGTTATTTGTGCACAAACATAAGCGGTAAGAAGATAGATCAAAGTGCTATCAAGGGCTTAAATTCGTTCGGTCTAGAGCAGAGTTGTAAGTCTCATGGATTATTTAGCTCTTTTGTTCATTTACAACAACTTCAATATTTCATTGTGTATTGTAATTCAAGGAATTATGTTGTTGTTGTTGTTGTTTGCTAGCGTCGAAAGCTAGCTATCAATGCCTGCATTCAGCAGAAGACTGTTCCACAACTTTCGGGCTGAATGGTATGCGCTCATAGAACATGTTCCTTGAGCTGTCATAATTTATAAAGCGAAAATATTTTATGCTACTTCGCTACCTGAGTGCTTTTTCGAATAGAATGCAATCAATATAATTGCTGTTGTGTGTGTTTTTTTTTTTTTTCTCGTAGCGCACACTCATAGTGGTGGCGAGTTTTTTGCTGTAGCATTTTCAATATCGCTTGTCTAGAATCATTTTATTTTTTGATTTACTGGGTGCGTGTAACACTTGGGCCTGGTCAGATGCTTAAAACCTATTTTTGCATTTTTTTTTTTAAGAGACATTAGCTCTGTGTGCTCATATTGTTTTTGTTTTTAATTTTTTTTTTTTGTCGCCATCGTAACTTTAATTTATTTTTTTTTATTTGTAATTTAAGTCACTGCCACGACACCTCTGGTCTAGAGGACAAAGATTCGAATAGCGATGTGAATGGGAATATTTTTAAAAAAATTTAAGAGAATCTGTTGTAAATGTGTCGTTTTTGTGTTTTTAAGCAAGAAGATCAACAAAACGGTGTGAAAAAATATTTGTTTCAGAAATTTCTCTGATTCGCCAAGCAAGTTTGAAAAATGAGATGGAATAACACTAAATAAAGATTTACATGATTTTAACTATGAGCTACTTAGATCAAGTTAGTTTTGAAAAAAACACCAACAACAACAACAAGAAGAAGAGATAACTAAAGCAAACCAAATCCCTGATAGAGTTTCAGGCTTGACCAAAAAACAATAATCCCTTGCTTTTAACGTCATATGATTTCGATGAATTTGTTCAAACATATGTAAAGGCATATAAAACTTAAGCAGGGGGTTGGATACAGCTGAATCAAGACTACTGAAAATGGCACGGGTAGCACCTAACGAATAGTCGGTCTAGTCTGCTATGATTTACTCTATAAAGAGTGGTTGTAGTTGTTGTTGCCTTCTTCAAAACTTATTTCACCTCAATAGCTCATAATTAAAATAGTGTAGGAATTCAAAGAATAAAATCACAACTGATTAACAAAATAAAAATTTTTTTCCTCTATATATTAAAATTCCAACTCCTTGGACAGATTCGAAAGGAATTCGAATTATTTTCTGTTCTAAAATATTAAAACCACACATAATATTTTACAAACATATGCAGTTCTTAAATTTAAAAGTTGTTAATCATTATCTAGAAAGGTTTTCTAGAGACTGAAAAATTTGCAAAGCTAGCTCACATTGCAAAAAGTGTATTGAACGGGATTTGAAACACATTTTCTATAAGTGCCTACTTATTTTCGATAAAGTATCCTTGCAAATTCTTCAGATAAGTACTCGGAAAAAGAAATTATCAGTGTAGCTTGAGCCATCTTTCTTCACTTTGTTTCTTCTAAACTCCATCCTCCATCTTTGCACCCTACTAATAGCAAAGCACTAAACTATGGCAACCTCTGCCACTCATCCGCCTTGAAAAAAATAAAGATGCACTCAAAATGTGACAAGCTAAAAACCAAACAAGCAGCGTGGGGGTTTTTCTTCTATTCTTTTATTTTTTCTATTATACTGTGGAGATGTGGTTGCAGCAAAAAATTTTCATATCTGTGGTGCAGTCAAGCAGAAGAGCAACATGCAATATTGCACATTGTTATCCTGCGTGCACCGAGGCACACTCTTCACGCAAAACCACCCGCTAGCAGAAACTAGCAACTAACAATAAAATTAAATAAAAAGTTAAAAACTTATAAATTATGCAAGGAAGCGCTTAAAAATAGAAAAACATAAGAAAACTACAAGCAGTGGTGTTGGTGTGAAGAGGGTGGAGGGTGGAGGGTGGGAGGGAAGTTGTGATGTATGGCCAAATGACGCAGCCACTGCTTATGTTGCTGGCAACATGCGGATGAATGACTTTGAGTTTAAATACCAAGAAACAACATGCAAACATAGACTGACAAACACACCCACACACACACGCGCACACATACATGGCTCAAGTATTTGAGTGCATAAGTGTTGGTGTGTTTGTGTGGATGTTTCTTGCAATTGATGCTTGGAACAAAAACATTTCAAGTGGATTTTCAAGGATATTTTTGAGAAAACATTTTTCGCAAAATTATATCAAATTTGAAGGAAATTGAGGGTTTTTTCTTCTTGTTCTCATACGCTGAGCTGCTGAGATGCTGAGTATCTGAAAGTTTCAAATATTTAAGTTCAACTTGAAATTTTTTGTTTTGCTATTTCTGTGAAATTTCATCAAAGCTCAACATGCCTGTTTCGAGCATGTTAAGGAATTTTTAAAGAGTATTCGTTTGTTGGTGGTTTTTTGCCAAAATAATTATGTATGCACAGAGTGAGTATGAGGCTAGCTTCTATCAAGGCAACCTAAGTGCTGAAAATTATTCAATTATAAATTCTGAAATGTTTGTGCTATAAATACTGAAAACATCACAGTTTTAATTGCATCTTAAGAACACCCTACAGAACCATAAGCAAAGGTTTGGCCAAAAATAAGCGATATGCAAACTCCCACGTAAAATTAATACTCCTACGCACACTGCAAAAAAAAATAGAATAGCTTTATCACTCCGTTTAAGGCACATAAAGAGACGTGGCAGCTATAGAAAAGTATAAATATTAGGGCGGAACAAATTTTTTATCGACCAAGTGTACAGCAGAAATCTAATTTACGATGAGTTCTAAGAAAAGTTACCTCAGAAACCGTAGATCTTAAATCAACACCTACATCTCTCCCAGCGGGGTCTAAATTTGTACATTTCTTTTCTTTAAAAACAATTTTTTATAGTTTTATATAAAAACACTGTTGAATAGTTCAAAAACAGCAGCGTACATCATTGGTTTTGGGCTTGTTGATAGGGAAATTTTGCCAGATACCGACTCTGTTTTCATTTTAAAATTATTTTGACTTTTAAACTAAATTTCGCAAACCTGATATTTAAAACTTGCCAAAAATTTTTATAATAAAAATATTTTAATTATTTAAGGAAAATGTTTTATTTAATCAGTGCAAAAATTATTTACAAAAGGAAAGTTTATAGGCTTTTAAATATTTTTTTACTCTCAATGCGGGGCATTGTGGTTCGACTTTCTTTCGTCTCGATTTTTTTCTATAACGCGTCGCGAACCACTTAAAAAATTTCTGAACAAAACGTTCAGTTCCTTGACTATTCGATACATTTTGAGGGTATATCTATACTATTACATAAAATTTAAGCGAACTATTTTTTTACAAGTTAACTCACAAAGTAAACGTCCAATTGTTATAATAACACTGTGCGCTTTTTTGTATTTTTTTTCTTTGTACTTGATAATTTAAACGACAAAATTTTTTTTAAGATATATCAAAAATTACTCAAGATATGCACTGATTTTTATGTTGATAACTCTTGAACCATTCTGGCCAACAACTTTGCTGAACAAATAAATACGTAAAAATCGCTTCCAGTGGGGCTTATCTAGTGATTCTTACAAAAAGTCAAACGAAAAAATTCGAACAACATTGCGTATGAGTAACATTTTTTGCTTTGAAGCGCTGAAAGCGGTCAAGATGTATGTGGCTTATTAACGGTTTAAAGACAATTTCAAATGATTTTTCGTTATATATTTCTTCAACAAAGTTGTTGGCAAGAATAATAGAAAGAAGTTTGCTGAAAAAACCAAAAAGAAAATACTATTGGTTCAAGAGTTCTCAACATGCAAATGAGTGCATATCTGGACTAATTAAAAAAAAAATTGCACTAAAGTCTTCGGTAAAGTGGCGAAACGGATGTTACTTTCCTTATATGAAAGTTAAGTGAAAAACGTTGAAATTATTAAATACAGAATTTTTGTGCTGCACAGTGCAATTTTTAAAATGTATTTATGCTACAGAATGTTATAGGGGTATTTTTCTCTTATTGTAATTTTAATAATAAGTATATTTAATTAAAATGTTAAATTTTTTTAAGAAATCATCCCAGATGCCATGCAATTATTAATCGTTTTCTTTTTCACGTTTGTATTGCGAGAGTTTAAATAAACTCCAGGTTGCTCTCTTTTCTTTTTTTAAGCTCAGCAAGCACAGCGCAACAAAAAAATATATGAGCCTCGAGGAAGGTGAAAAGTAATATGCATATACATGCAGTAATGTGCTCCAAAACAAAACAAAATAAATTAAGATATGAGTGGATGAAGATGATATGTCACATTTTTTGATTTTCGCTCTTCATATTAAATCCAATCATAGGACTTAAAGTATATGTGCAAAGTCAAAATATGTTTTTCTTTTATTTGAAGGTGACATTGCACGTTGAAAAAAGGAATAAGGACTCAATTTAAAATATTTATTGTGAAAAGACAATAATACATAGAGACGTAAATATTACAAAAATACAATATTCCAAAAAAAAAAATTTCTAACTGATACTTCTTTAGCGCCGTTGTGATTTGAAACTCGATGAAACGAAAAATTACATAAAAAAATCTAACATATATAAATAAACCACCTTTTAGTATGTACACAAACCAATTTCAAAGACATTTTAAACGTTGCAGTAACTGTTGAACTATCGGACAAGTTAAGAGTCTATTTTAATGAAAATTTGTAAAAGCCAATCGAAAAAAACAGTTCAAAAATATATCGTATATTTTATTTAGATATATATTTACGTATATACATATATTTAGAAAGTCTTTTGGTTCTCCTGTTAATTTTTTTTAATGTAACTTACGGCTTTTTTGATTTCATATGACGATATAACAAAATTAAATTTATTGCAAAACTAAAGTCAAGAAAAATAAATCAAAACTTTGATTTTCAAGTCTTTATTTTTCCATTCTTAGGTAATGATGTTTTATTGAAAAAAGTAGTACTCAAATTTTTGAAGATACCAAAAACAGTTAAACAATTTCTGCGCAAAACTGGAAAAATTTCTACAAGTAAATATCATATGAAAGGTAGTCAAAAACGCAATTGTTACTTGTTTTATTTTTACCACAAAAGCAACTTTTGTGTATTTAGCCTGAATCGATTTAGCCATATCCGTCTTTCTGGGTGTGATCAACCGTAATTTTGAAGATATCGTAACAAAGTTAAAAAGATAAGCTTCTTTTTGAAAAATAGATATCAAGTTCGATAATAAGTCAAATCGGATGGAGATCACACCTGCCTCCCATACAAACAGACTTTATCAAAATCGTAATATTTTTTTACATTTCACAAAATTTAATCTAATTTAAACTTAAACTGAACTTAACTTGACTAAACTTAACTAAACTTAACTAAACTTAACTAAACTTAACTAAACTTAACTAAACTTAACTAAACTTAACTAAACTTAACTAAACTTAACTCAGCTTAACTAAACTTAACTAAACTTAACTAAACTTAACTAAACTTAACTAAACTTAACTAAACTTAACTAAACTTAACTAAACTTAACTAAACTTAACTAAACTTAACTAAACTTAACTAAACTTAACTAAACTTAACTAAACTTAACTAAACTTAACTAAACTTAACTAAACTTAACTAAACTTAACTAAGCTTAACTAAACTTAACTACACTTAACTAAACTTAATTAAACTTAACTAAACTTAACTAAACTTAACTAAACTTAACTAAACTTAACTAAACTTAACTAAACTTAACTAAAATTAACTAAACTTAACTAAACTTAACTACACTTAACTAAACTTAACTAAACTTAACTAAACTTGACTAAACTTAACTAAACTTAGCTAAACTTAACTAAACTTAACTAAACTTAACTAAACTTAACTAAACTTAACTCAGCTTAACTAAACTTAACTAAACTTAACTAAACTTAACTAAACTTAACTAAACTTAACTAAACTTAACTAAACTTAACTAAACTAAACTTAACTAAACTTAACAAAACTTAACTTAACTAAACTTAACTAACTAAACTAAACTTAAGCTTGAATTTCAAAAATGCACTCTGAGTAAAAAATTTGTCTAAATTAAATACAAATCACGCCTACCTCCCATATTTTCACATTTCACAAAATTTAATCTAATTTAAACTTAAACTCAAGCTTGAATTTCAAAAATGCACTTTGTGTAAAAAATTTGTCAAAATTAAATTAAAAGCACGCCTATCTCCCATACAAAGTGGCTTTTTGAAACTGTAAAATATCTTTAAATTCCACACAATAAAATTAAAATCCCTTTAAAATTATGCAAATATTATAATTTTTACCATTCAGTCTACGTTATAAATATGGCAGAATACAATTAAAACTCCGCCTACCTACTATACCAACATGACGTCATAGTAGTAAGTAGTAGTAAGACCTTAAAAAATTCAAAAAAACAAATACTAATGTATTCTCTTTATATATTACACATAAGCTTGAAAACTACAACTCAATGACGTCATCAAAAAATTAAACATTTAATATTTCGAATAAACCAAAACACGGCTGTGTGGGGTATTTTCACTTTGGCTCATTCCAAGATATTTTATATCAATATTCATTAAATATTTTTATGCAAATTTTGCACGTTTGTAAAGAAAATAAGTCATTTTTTGAGAGCTTAATTGCGCTTAAAACAAAATCGTTATGCTGTTTTTTTCGAATAATAGTTTTAAAAATAAATCAAAAAAAATGCAAAGATTTTTTAATTTTTTTATGAGTTCGAAAATTTATCTCCAGTGATTCTCTGACGAACACTTAAGTGACCAGCATGCGTACCACTTGACCGCAGACGCCGGAAAATAAACAAATAAATGATTTACTAGCAGAAAAGAAATGATTTACTAGCATTTCCGAATGCATTCACTTGCCAAGATCGGTCACAGTAAAAAATTTTAGGGTAAATTTTATCTTTTTTATAACATTTGTGTGGTATAAACGTTTTTTATTCCAAATAATTTATTTATTTTATACCACTTAATATTATAAAAATAATAGAACAAATATAATTTAAAAATTTTATAAGGATATCATGTGTAAATCAAAATATATTCTGGTTCGAAAGTAAAAAATTCACCGAAATCGGGAAATTTTAAAATATAGTTGTTTCGATTGGTCTGACGAGAAAAATGGTCTGGGAAAAATTTATATGATTTGATGGTATAAATTTTATTACATTTTTGGTTTGGATTTATATGTATACAAAATAGTATAAAATTTATGCTCATATTTTTTACTGTGGGGAAGTGATGAATAAACATTCCCTATCATATATTTTGGAATTATATTCGTAGTTTTGAATTTATGTTGTTTTCAAACCGCTTCTTTAAGAATGCATGTGGAAACTTTTACTTATTGTCAAGCAATGACAACAGAAAATATTAATATAATTTTTTCCTAGCCGTTTATTATAGCATTCATGTTTACTGTTCATGTTTACTGTTTAGTTTTTATTAAGAAAAATATGTTTTACTCGGTGGCCTCAATACTCTAGTGGCAGCGCGCTTGACTGTCACTAAGTGGTCCCAAGTTCGAATCCTGGCCGAGCATTTTCATAACAAGGGAGAGGAATGTTTCCAGGGAAATTAAATATAATAAAGCGCCCTCCATAGGACATAAAGTAATGAACTACAAAATTTTTATAGTGACATAATAATTATTTTTGTTTATAATTTGATCATTACACAATTGATTAGTAGTTATTACTTTCATTATATAAAAATAATGTCCCCAAAATAATTTTAATAAAAATTGCTAATATTTATATAATGTACTTAATACTAATTCATAGCGATGTTTAGAAGATATCCGTGGTCGTATGCCACCTACCCTAACAAAACAATACATTCTAACAGTAATAAGCGATCAAAATCGTTACCCAGATAAAAAAACAAAGCAGGCATGCCGATGGAAGTAATGTGGCAGGTTATAATCTTAATGATAAGAGGTCTATTTTTTTAAATTTTAAAAAATTCCTCTTAACTTTTAAGTGAGGTGTATCATTATTATTATTATTATTAATAAACACAAAGCATCAGTACAGTAAGAACTAAATGCTTTTATAGCACAACATATATACATTCAATAAAAGTATAATAACAACTGTATCATAATAAAGTATCATGTTAGCTAATGCAAAATTCCGGTTTATTTTAAGGGACAACTTCAATATTTTCATGATTGTTGTAATAATCCGACACTTTGTGTTTTCGATGAAGCACTTTTGATAGCAACAATGTTGTTATGTATATTATTTCAATAGAATCACACGGTACGAATGACTCAGTTGGCTATGGCTTTAGTTTTTATTCAAGTATTTTGGTTTCTTGAATAGTGGGTTCAAATCCCATCAGAGACAACATTTTTTTCATAATATCCTTTAGTTTTGTTTTGGTTTTTTTTTAGTTCGTTTCGTTTGTTTCTGTGATTTCGTTCTGTATTTTGCATTTATTGCTTATAATAACAAAGCGAACGCGTTAATTTTCTTACTCTGTGCTTGTACGTTTATTCTTAATGAAGCAAATTAAGCGACGATTAGTTAACAGCTGCAATGGTCGAATGGATAAGCATATACACTTATACTCACCCGGCCAAGGTTCAAGTTTCTGGATAATGGTAATTTTTTCAATTGCCGGCAACATTACTTGAAAATTCAGTAGACATGCGCGCCTTCTACCCGCTTATATTTTTTTCTATAGTCATGTCCTAGGACGGCATGTCTGTCAAATGAACTGCCGTAACAGCAATGCAGCATGCATCTCATGTTATGAATGCGGCATTAATGCCGAGAGATTCATGCAGCTGCTAGGGCAGTTCATTTGGAAGACATGTATACCTTCTGCATTCATACCATAAGATGCATGCTGCATTGCTTCTACGGCAGAGTATTTATTAGACATGCCGGCCTAAGACATGCCTATACAAAAGAGATATAAGCGGGTATGGAGGCGAGCATGTCTCCTGTCCTTCCGAGGCATGTTGTCGGGAGATATACAGCAGGCCTTCTTTTCCAACTGGGTAGGGCAAAGTGCATCACGTTATACATCTAGAGGGTGACATATGACCATTTATTTGAGGTGACATACTACCACGTATGTCTTCTGATCAGTGATGTCTTCAGTATTAATCACAATAAAATTATGTGTAAGTTGTTTAATTAATTGACGAAAAGTATTAAATAGTTTGTTCATAACAATTTTCAAAGAAAATATTTTCTAGTTTTATTCTTTTTAGAGCGTGCTTTTTAGTAGTTGGGTTTTAGTTTTTTTAACTAATTTTTTATTAATTATGAACTAAGTAATAAATGGACTTCTGCACTAACGTGATATCGCACCCAAGCCAAACATCTCAGTCTTGAAAGCTTTTTTGTCCGAAGCTAGTTAATCCATTGGTTTTTTTCTATTTTCCCTACTAGAAAAGCCAAAACACTAGAAAAAAGCCAATCGAAAATTTGTTTGGCCATCTTTGAAAAAAACTAGCTGCGTCATATTTTGTTTTTTTTTTTACTCTCCAGTCGCATTTCTCCACACGCTCTACCACATGTAAACATGTCTTAAGTCAGGGTTCAAAAATAAAAAAAATTCGAAAGTCAAAGTCATCAAATTTTAATAACATGCACGGCGTGGACGGACATCGAGGCACCACAAACATGGACCTGAATACAATGCGAACAATTTGGTGCTATCGCTGTTGAAGGGTTGATGTTGAGTGCCGCTGCCTGGAACCAACTCCTTAGCACTGGCGCTGCCAGTCACTATAGTTGCTGCGTGGCGCTTGTGATTTGAATGAAAACATTTCGATTTTTTTATTAGGTGCAAATTTATGCTGAATTTTGATGACGTCGTGAATGAATGTTAAAAGGCAGTCGTCGTTGACGCTGTCGCTGGCGGATATAAAAACGATGAAGGCGATGACTTGGCCAAAATACCCTTGGTGATGATGATGATTATGTGCTTGATTTTACTTCTGCTGATGATGACGTGGCTTTTATTGAGAAATGAGAGTGTGTTTGTGTGTGCTTGTGTTCTGTTGATTATGCACACCAACAAGCTGTACCAATGTAACTCTGCGCCCCCGCATCAAGGGTTTTTATGACGCTTATAATTTTACTATTTTTGCAGCGCCATCTGTTGGTAAGAATTTGCTTGCCCCGTTTATTTTTGTGTGATATATTGAAATTTTTTTTTTTTTTGTATTTTTTGTTTTCATTCTCTCTTATTGTTGGATTGTGTTGAAAGTTTTATGTTTTTATTTGGCCTAGGATTATGTGGTCCTTACGACCATAAAGCGGCAATTCTTTTGCAATTTATTTCGCTGGCATTTAGGTGCAGCTCAGTAGCAGGCTAACTGGCTGGTTGTGGCTGGAAAGTGTATAACGCATGCTAAACTGCTGGAATTTTAGTGGATTTATGGCCACTTTAAGTGTGGCTGCTGCTGCTGTTGGCGCCCATTTCAACGCATACTTTACCCTCAATTTGTGAGGGGTTTTTTTTGTTCCTATATTTTATATAAGTTTTTAAATTATTTTCACTTGAGCGAATGCATCATAAATTCTGCTAATTTTATCGTAATTCTTACCTTTTTTTTCTCTATTGCCAACAAGATCTGGTCCTTGTTGGCCATAAAATCTAGTTGTGCTTATAGTTATTGTTGTTGTCGTTGTCATCGCCAAGTGGTTACATAAAGGATTTTAATTTCAAGCAAGCCAACGTAAATCATTACGTAAATCAAAATTAGTTTACGTTATGCGCATTTCACATTAATTTCCATTAAAATGCAAACATAAAATATGCACGAGGCCGAGTTTAAAAGGACACCAAATCACCTCGGCAGCAGCAGTTTTCTCCCCTTTACCCCCTCTTCACACTCACATACACACACACAACAATACAGTGCCTTCAAGGTTGTTGTTTTTTGTGTGCACCAACATGAAGCCATTTAAATTCCTTTAAGACCCATTTCATTTTCACGTTATTAATATTGCAACCGAAGAGTATCCGTTGCCGTTTCTATGTGGCCGCTATAAAATGGTGTGAATTTATGCGGTAGCAACAGC
The DNA here is from genome assembly GCA_963920525.1 of Dichetophora obliterata. NCBI lineage: Eukaryota > Metazoa > Arthropoda > Insecta > Diptera > Sciomyzidae > Dichetophora > Dichetophora obliterata. Next base: position 257,067,972 of record OY986436.1, read on the forward strand.
AGCAGCAGCAGCAACAAGAACAAGAACAACAACAGCAACAACAAGCAACAGCAGCATCTGCAGCTAGAAGTCCTTCTGGCTCCATTTTCAGTTGGCCATTTAGGAATTTTAATTCCCTGTCTGTCAATTTGGTTGGCTGCTTGCTTGGTTGCAAAAGCTTACAAAAAAAAAACGCTTCTACCACATACCAAGCTTACAGATTGCTACTGGGAGGGTGGGCAACGCAACAGAAGCTAGGGGCAGCATAAAAGTTTTTGTGTTGGGCATTTTGATTGGTTGGTGGCAACCAGTGGAGGCACCTTAATAAGCAAGATAAACTTTAATTATCTCTAAATAATTTATTAGTTAAGAAAAGCTATTTCTTCTTCAGGTACACGAGCATTAAATGTAAATTGAACATAAAGTATATTAGAAACATAATAGCACAGTAGGAACAGATGACACAAAACTTTCAGAAGGTTTGACTGTCGATCTCACATTCAGTCAAGGAGTTTAAATAAGATGGCATATTCAGGTTCTTAACTGAATTTTAGCAAAACCAATTTTAAAATTCGCTTACATGTGCACAAAACAAAACAATTTTAATAAAAAAGTTTGGCATTCTTCAAATCTTAACATGGTCTATTTTTTCGCTCTGAGATGACGGCAGAGCAAATAAATAATTTCCATTTAAAAACGTTATGAAGCGAATAAAAAAAGCTCTCTTTTTTACAAAGATTTTTGTTTTTTCTTAATTTTTAAAAGATTTTTAATTTTTTTAAGTGACTAAATAAATACATCAGTTTTTAGTTTAATTTCCAATTTTTAACAAAAAAAATTTTTTTATTAAAATTTTTTCTAAATGACCTTGTTGTTTATTATGTTGATTTTATATGATTTAAATACAAATTCTAAATGTTTGACAGTTTAAATCATATTTGATTTTAAATACATATTCTAGTTGTTTAATAGTTTAAAATCGTTTATTGAGCTTTAGGTCAACGTTAGAACAATTAATTGTTCTAACAAATCTTTCCAAAGAAACAACAACAACAACAACGTTTTTTCAATATGAAAAGAAAAAATCACTAGCTGATTTTATTGCAATTTCGGCCCTGCTAAAGGCTTCATCAGAAATCTTTGTGATACCCGTGCAAGCGCGCACGAGCGTTTAATTCAAATATGATTTATGTTATCAAACATTTACAATTTGTATTTAAATCATATAAAATCAACATGATTTTTTTAAATTTTATCAAGAAACGAATTGATAGTGATGCTAATAAAGCTTATTTACTCGAAAATATTTTTGCTCAAAGCAGCCCTAGTTTTTGCTCAAGCAATGTAAGGTCGCATTAAAATATACTAATAAAACTGTTCTACTCAACAAATAATGATAATGTAAATGCAATGGAAACTGTGCCTTACAATTATTTCTTATCAATTTTGACTCTTGTAACTAGGGCTGCCAGGTTTTTTTTTTTTTAAAATCGGGATTTTATAAAACATAAATCGGGACATAAGAAAAAAAATCGGGAAAAAGATGTATGCATGTCGCTCGTTTTATTCAATAACGTGACAACTCAAAAAATGCAATATCTTAGTTAAGTACATAGAAATACTTGTCATAGATCAATTTTAATTGTGTGAACGATAACGATATCTTATTTACTTTTCGCGAGGTAAATGTGTCGCTCAATAGTTCAGTAACACAGCAAAATTTTTTGATGCAAATGTGACATGCATTCTTACGTACACTGCTTCCAGAAGACATTCTATGTATCAAACTGTGCTTCTTTTTAGCCTTATAAAGAAGTTCTTTCAAGTGGCATTTTTTTAAAATCATTCTGGAAGACATTCAAATGGCATTTCAATTCAATTAAAGAAGAAAAATTATATGTAATTATAATATGTCTATGTTTTAGATATTTTCCATAGGATTTTTTAAGCCCTCAATGAAACCCAACAACTAACTACTTACAACACCAAAATGCTTTGAAAATCAGGAAAAAGGATATTTTACGTGTAATTTTTTAAACCCTCACAAAACCCAAACACTTTTCATTTCCAACACCAAAATCGCTAGTCTAGAATGTCGAGAAAAGGGATATTTTCCCAGGAATTTTTTAACCCGCAAACCACATAAACCATTACAGTCCATTTAATGCCTTCTTAAAGTTCTCCTGAAAAACACCTTCTAGAATCCTTTGATTGAAGGGCTGAAAGAAATCTTCCATTGAAAAAGTCTTAGAAGCACTTCTAGAGAAGAGTAAGGAAAGCATTCCTCCCAATGACATGCATATGTTAAACGAATGCCTTCTGGTTATGAAAAAGGAAGGGATGGAATTCAAGGATGGACTTTCCCTTTCTCTTTAGCATCTTTTGGAAGCACTTTTTTGCTGGGACGCTGAGAATAAAAAAAACTTAAAATACGTATACTGAAAATTGATTTCTTTGAGTAAACTTCTTTGAATAAAAATAGCGATATGTAGCTTTAAAAAATACATTTTATTACCCAAGGAAATAAATCCACACCAAACGGTGCATTTCTCAAGTTTTATTGGCAGCACTTGAACTGCCTCTGGCTGGTCTTCAGACTAAATTCAGCAATTCTGTTCAGCAATTTTCTAAGTCAAATGGACACGTACGAACTGTAAGTGAAGAAGAATATCTGTACAAATTTAGTGATGTAGAAATAAAAATATAGAAAATATTTTTAAAAAGTAATAAAAATAATAAAAAATTAAACTGTATTTCGGAAAATCGGGACATTTGGCGTACCGCATAACGTCTTCGCGGGACTATGAAAAAATTATCTTGTATATATGACGCAAACACAAATTTTATCCGGCGTAAGGCTTTTTAAGTACAAGTCCAATCTTAGTAAATTTAGCTTGGTTTGGTAGGTTTAGACCTGTAGATGTGCAAACTGAACTTCTATCTTCTTAAAAATTTGAATTTCTTAAGTTATAGCGAGTTAAAGTTTTGTTGTTGTAATATAATTGTTGTTGTTATGTTGCTTATTCTCTTCTTAATTTCAGCATATGCCTAAAACTATGTGAGGTATTTAGCGCCACCTATTGGCTTATAGCTATAAAATTGTTATAATGACGAATAATCTCTTATAATTTCACAGCTAAAGCTATGAATTAATATATTCAATATCAAAGTGATACTGGAATGATTGCTTACAGTTGAAAAAAGATTTCTAAACTGATAGTCGCAAAATTTTTTCATTTTTAAAAACTTACACAAAAATTTAATAAGAAATTGGAAACTGGTAATGAAACATTTTTGTTCAAGCATTTTCCAACTGGAAATCAGGAAATATTCTTACTCCTGTACATTTAAAATAAATTTGATGAAATTAAATATTATATCGTCGTTGCGCGTGCAATACTGCGTGTATTGCAAAAAGGCAATAGATTTTTATTTCAAGTTTGATCAGTTGAAAATCTATTCAATAGCTTAAAAGAAAATCTAGGCATATTTGATTTTGGCGTTTTAACGCCACACGGGCTTACTAGTTCAGAAAAACTCAACACATAATTAATGCACTCCAAATTAAACTTTTCTGTACACATAACTTAATTAACCATTGACTATTTTAGCCATCTTAACTCAATTAATTAAAATTTGACTACCATTATGACGAATTTTTGGTAATATCGTTAAACCTTTGCATGTACCTCCCACACAAAATCAAGTAAAAAATTAATATAGGTGCAAAGGAGGTACTCCTAGGGTCTAACCGATTTCGATTATTTTTCGAACACATCTATAACTCTATTTGTCTACCCTTCTGACGAGTTTTTGTTAAGATTGGTCAACCTTCATATGTACATATTTCTAATACAAAGTCAAGTAAAAAATGAATATATGTCCAAAGGAGTTACCCCTAATGTCTAAATGATGTTGACTTTCTTTAGTACACATCTCTGACTGTATTTGGCAATAGCACACCCTGTATATTAAAATCATCAAGGATGATCAAGGTAGGTAATAAAGTCAAAGAATTTCATTAAAATGCATTCTTAACTTAAAATATGTATGCTTATTCGTTAAGATATTTACGAAACGTCGGGGAAAAAATGAATTAAAACTGTGTTTTTAATTGCATATTAACATATGATCAAAAAGCCTATAAATAATATTAAAAATATTTTGAAAAATTGAATTTGATCTACCCTAAACATTATTTACTTTTTTATTTAATATCTTTCAAAAGCTAAAGGAAATACATTCATTACCTTTGATTCGAAACACATTTCATTGTAAACTCTTAAGCTCGTAAATAAATTTCCAAGTAATAAAAAAACCATCATTATCATTATTAGAGAGGAATGTTTCATTGAGGGAATGAATGAATTGTTGCTTTATTAAAGATTTTATTTTTAATTTTTTCCAATAAGGAGTTGTGGCCCAATTATAAGAATTTTTTTTTTTAAACATGAGTACTCAAAGAAGTATTTTTTTTAATTTCTCACAAAAGCTTAAGGAAAATGTCACCCCAAAAAAATGCATTTCAATCGAAATAAAACTAAAACAGCTATACCGCCACTGTTCTAAATTAACAATTGTGTACCTACTTAAAAGTAACATGAAAGCACCAGCACAACTTCTGGCCTTTTACTACAAACACTCACCGCTAAGAAAATACAAGCCACTTCGTCTTTCATACTCTTCCATACTCACCCGATATTTGAGGCTTCATAACCAATGCAATGTTTATCGCTGCCAAAGGAACTGTAGGACAACATTTTCAGGAATATTTAATTCCCATTAGAGGAATTGATGGCAAAAGGATTAGCAGGATTTCAGCAGAAGGCAATGCAAGAATACTGACACGTTTAGGTTGAGCAAAAAAAGAATACATCTTGGAAGTAGTCGGCAGGCTTACGACAAAATACACAGAAAATTTCAACTAAAAGTTATCAAGATGTCCTTGATAAGGATGTTAGACAAATAAGTACAGGCCAGTGACAAAACTTACAATTTGTTGGTTTGGGTAAACATTAATTAAGTCAACAATAGAATGTGTTTTCAGATACAGATCTTTGTCAAAGGAATGAAAGGTTTTCAATGAGAAAAAACGTTCCAGATATGCGATGTCCTGACAGCAAACATCAAATATGTACTCATATATTATTGAAGTTTGCAGTTAAACTGGTCAGTAAAATGTGCCAAAAAACAATTGTTCTGTAGCGGAAGAAGCAGAATCAGTTACTGCGACGCCTAAATGTGTATCCTGTACAGCATCCTGTTACCATATTGAGCTCACAGCATGCATCCCTGCTGGCTGTTATTCTTCTTCATGTCGGTATATGGTATATGCATGGGCGTCTGCAGGATTTCTTGTGGCGAGGGGCAAAAGACAAAAAGGTGTCTAGAATATGCATAAATTAAATGTAACATACATAATTCCAATTTCTGAGAGTTTTGGTACTAATTTTGTTATCATGATACGCACACTACACCGACACACGCCTGTGCACATAGGAAAATCCAACATATTTTAAAGATTAGGTAAAAATCTTTCTCGTATCATTCTCGAAATATTTCCAAATTTAATTTTATATTTTTGTCATGTAATACATTTCAATAATTTTTTGCAAAAGCAAATATTCTTAGTTGTTAAGTAAATTAAATAATGTGAGGTCATCCATAATTTCCAAATATTTTCTTTCGCTTTTGAATTAGAAGCCTTGCCCTCGCCCAGATCGCAGCAAATTTCTCAAATTTAAATGTTGCAGGATTTTTAGCCATTTTATTAAGCTTAGGAAAAATTAAAAAATTGTCGAAATTGGATCATTTTTAACACAGAAAAACGATTTTTTTAAGCCAACTTTTTATTTATTTTACTTTGGTTTAAATGCTCCTTGCCATCTGTTGCTACGAAAAATGATCTTCGACTAATGAGGGATATCATTCTTTTAGCATTCGTCAATTTCTCGTACGAATAACTTTGTAATTTCTTCCATTACATCCGTAGTATTTACAAATTAAAAATAATATAAGTAGAATACATTCATTCGTAGATACGTTATTAAGAACGCTATTAAGTACGGTATTAAGAAAAATTTAATACCGAAATCGATCAGCCTGGCTTGTCGGACAATTACCGAATGAAATGATGGTTAAGCGCACAAATGTGGTAAGTGGAAATTTTTTATGTTTTTAACTGAAACGTATTGAAAATAAGCGTTTCTGAAAATTTAAAAAATTTCCTTTATCACTTTTGTGCTCTTAACCATCGATAAGGAAATATATGATTACAAGGTGGCCGTATCCTACTGGAAGAGTACGCGGCTCGTAAGCTAAAGAACCATGGTTTAAACTCCAGCTCAGACAGAATTTTTTTTTTGTAATTAGGTATTAGGATCTTTCGTAAAGGTAACAAATGTATTCGTACGATATACATTTGTTTTTACGAATACCAATAAAATATTCGTTATATGTACCAAACTGTGTCCATTCTACGAATTCTATTCGTGACTGAAAAACTACGAATAAAATTCGTCAATTTAAAAATGCATAGTTTAGACCAGCTTTACTTATAAATTAGCATTAAAAAAATTATTTTTGTAATCTATTCAAAATGTATTAACATACATAATAAACATATTGTGATATGAAATAAAAAAAGCCATAAGTTTCAAACAATTTAAAATCATCTTTTTGATTTATTATGATGCGACTTATCAAAATACAAGTTTCTGCAAAATTTTACACTCCTACAACTAAAAATGGCGTTTGTAAATATACACAAAGCTCTAAAAGACCTAATTTTAAGTGCAACTTACAATTTAGAAAGTCTTTGGCTTTACCCGTAAAATTTTTTATTTGTTAAAATAACCTTACGGCTATTTTTTATTTAAAATTGTTCCCTGCCTAAGTCTGCGGACAGAGTAAACGCTGAAGCAGGCAGGCAGGCAGGTTTACTTACTTGTCCCAGTGCGAGAAAACTCGCTTCATATGATTTCATATAAACCTGCTCGAAGTGTGCAGAGTGGAAGCAGGCAGGTCAGATCGTATCAGATCAGGTTGTTGCGATCAGGTTTATATGAAATCGTATGAAGCGAGTTTTCTCGCACTGGGACAAGTAAGTAAACCTGCCTGCCTGTCTGCCTGCTTCAGCGCTTACTCTGTCCGCAGACTTAGGCAGGGAACATTTTTAAATAAAAAAATAGCCGTAAGGCACAATTAAAAAATTTTACGGGTAAAGCAAAAGACTTTCTAAGTTGTAAGTTGCTCTTAAACTTCGGTCTTTTGTTCTTTTTGTGTTGTTTTTTTATAATTTTTCAAGGAAACTGGGTTTTTTATTAGCGCAGTTCACGATCTTGTTGCATCGTTGCAAATGCAAAATAAACAGCTCTTACAAAAACAAAAAGCATATGTTGCAAAAGCTTTTCAATGCATTTTGTTTTGGTAAAAGCTGTTTATTTTGCATTTGCAACGATGCAACAAGATCGTGAACTGCCCTATTATCTTAAGAATACAAGACCAATTACAACAACAACAACAACAACGCGATGAACGAAACAAACATCAACAGCAGCGACCCCACACATGTTTATGTGAGTGTGAGGGTTGTTTTTGGTGGGTATTGACAAATTTGGTTAACGTTGATTAAGATTGTGTTGTTGTTGGTGTTAAGTTGTGCAGGGGAAATGATAAATTGATAGAAGGCAATTGCTGGGCATGTAAAAAATAAAAAAAATACATGTAAAATAAATAAAACAATACAAAATTAAATTGCTTCGTGTTGCATGATTTTTAATATTTTGAACAGTAAAACTAGGGTCTAATATGTTGGCAGCCCTCAAATTCTAAAATTTTTTTAATACAAAAATCAAAAAAATTTCAAATAAGATAAACGTTTTTATGATTTCTCTATGATTTTTTTTTTTTGTGTTCGAAATGCAGCAAACAGACACTTTCCGCATTTTTGAAAAAAAACAAGTTTCACCAGCTATAACTTTTTTCTTTGAATTTTGTTTTTTTTAATTTTATGCACAAAATAGCTCAAGACTATGCTTTAAGCATTATTGTTGTTCTTGGTTAACATTTTGCATTTTTGGATTTTTGAGAATTTTTTTCGTAAAAGTACTCAAACTCGACATTTTCAAAAGGGTACACCAAGTTTTTCAAATTAATAACACAATTTTTTGTATTTTTATTAAGTGTTGTTTCAGAAAATGGTTTACAACATTTCATTGCAATTTTTTAAAATTTGGATTTTTACGATTTTTTTTATTACAACAAGAAAGAAACTAGAATTTTTCGAAAAGTAAAATATCACAACTCTGCTAATTTTCATCCGATTTTTCTCACCGAAGATACGTTGTAAAGGTATTTCAATCTGCTATTGATTAAAAGTAAAAAATTATTTTATCAGTTTACAGAATTTTAATGACGAAACACCTCATTTTCTCCCTTTATACCAATGTAATGAGATTAAATCGCAATGAGCCTTAATTTATCGGTGTCCGATTTGGTTCAAATTTCTGGAGAGTTATCTTATCGGCCAATGGAACATTTCTAGCCACCGAAAGAAACGCTAATTTTAGTTTGAAATTCTCAGTGCAATTCTGGGCTGGCCTAGTGGCACAACATATCGCACATCCTCTTCAAAAGAGTCACAACTCAAAATGTTTATATATATACTTTTTCGTGTAAGACTATTTGTAGTGATCATATCACATCTGCTATTTTAATTTTGTACACATATTCTTAGTCTTTAATTAAAACAAAATCGTTTTGTCTCCTTTTTTTTTGTATGGAGTCCCTTGAAGAAACAAATGGTTTTTTGCTCTTCCTGAAAATTAAATATTTTGAGTTGTAGCTCTTTTGAAGAGAGTGTGCTATTTATGTATAGAAAAAAAAACTTTCATAAACGCCATTAGCGGACGATGCAAAATAGGAAGCAATGGGGGAAAAAATAAATAACAAACTTTTTCTCGCACTGATCTGATCTGACCTGCTCGCATTAACTCTGAACGGCTTATTTACTGAACAGGCACCTGCCTGCGCCTGCCTGCCTGCCTGCTCGCATTAGCATTTATTCTGTCCGCAGACTAAGGGGGCAACCCAGCTAACACAGATTTCGATTTGTAACAAAAGTATGTTATAATTCTGTGGTATTCCAGTTTTTTAAAACAAATTTAGTCACAAATGGGTTGTATTAAAGTTTCAAATAAGTAATTTGTAACAAATCATTCGTTTTGTTGCAAATAAGTTTTGAAAAAATGAGTAATTTTTACGTTAAATTAACATTATTACATATCTTTTTGTAGCACCTATAAAAAATGTTTGTGAATTGTAACTGTAACAAATACAGTAACGAGTTAGCAACCTAGATGCGACTAAGTTGCTTTATGTTTATATTAAGTTATATCAATGTCACAACAACTAAATGCTGAAAACTTCGGTTTGAAGATGTTTTTATTAAGTTATAGGGAAGTCACTTAAACTCAATGTTTCCAATTTTGCTGTGTCGCACCAAAATGCCACAAGCAAAATATACATTTTATTATTCACAAAAAATTCTGTGTTGCTTGTCAATTTCTTTGTGTAGGCTGCTACTACCATGTAATCCATTTTTGTTATATTTCAGCGTTCAACGAGACTACCAAATTTAACAAATTTTTCGTTGAATGGCAATGAATCGTTGTGAAATTATGAGAATTTGTTTCGTTGCAAGAAGGTTGAAATGAGGTTTTTATTCAGTTACAAGAACATTGGAAATAGTCATTGCAACCTTATGCTATATTGAGGTTTTTAGGAGCTTTAGGAAATATTATAACTCAAAAAATGTAGTTAGAAAAAATAATGTTAATTGAGGTTTTTGTTAAGTTGCAAGAACATTGAAAGTAATCATTGCAAACTTCTGCTGTATTAAGGTTATTATTCAGTTGATGCAAGTTTAAAAAACATAATTGTAACTTATAAAATTTTGCTCGATAAAGGAACGATATGTTGAGGTTATTATTCTGTTGCAAGAACTTAAGAAAAAACCATTGCAACTTATATAATGTAATTTGTTACATGAACGTTGTATTAGAGTTATAATTCAGTTGCAAGAATTCTTGAATAAAAGTGTTGTAAGTAAATGCTGCATTTAAGTTATTATTTAGTTGCAACAACTTTAAAAAAATATTAGTAACTTTTGATATTTAGTTAGTTGCAAGAACTATGTATTGAGATTATGATTCAAATGCAAGAACATTGTAAAAACTGTATAAAAACTTCATACTCACCATATTTTTTTTTCTTCACTATGAATTTTAATTGGAATAAATTTAAATACGATTTTCTTTAGTATTTAATAATTTCCTTTATAATTTTCAGTGCAATATGACACTAGAAACTTAAAAAAATATTTTTAGCTATATATTAAACATTATTACGCGGAAATTAAGAACTCCAAATATATGTTTCTTATTTCCAAATTATTTTAAAAACTTTTTTTTGGGTGGCGCGTGAGTTTTCTAGAGATAAAACACAAACATTTATCGAGTTATTTAGTGTATAACTTCGTATTTTCAATTTAATTTCACATCTGTTTTTTACATTCCAATTTGTCTTTGATTTTTAAAATACATTCAAAAAAATGATAACTATTTTAATGAAAATTATATGTATATGTGTATGCAAAACATTTTAAAAATTTTTAAAAACTTATTTTTTTTAAATCAGGAAATTTATGTCATCAGTTCTCTAATTTCTTGTTAAAAAATCTGTCATTATGGGCCCCATACACGCTGCAACCAAAGCCAAGTAACTTGGAAGTGTAACTTGGAAGTTTTTGACAGTTATCACAATGAAGTCACTGACTCGCTGCAACTCATTGACGGTTGCAACTCAGGTTGCAGCAAAATTAAACGTTTAATATTTTGGTCGCAGTTGCTGTTTTTTGCTGCATTGTAGCGTTTATGGCAAAATGGATCGCAGCGTGTGTGTCAAATGTATTAAAATAGACGTAGTCTAGTTGCATTATAACGACAAAAAACTTCAATAAAACAAAATATTTGTTGCATTCACGTTATTTTACCTGAATTGTAATTTAAGAATAACATAATCAAAACTTTTTTTGGATGTTTCAAGTATGTTTCATCTTGTGACGTGCAACTTAGGTTGGTACCAACAACACATATATAACATTATTATAACACATTTTTCGCTAATAAGCGTAAAATATCTGCTTTTTCAGTTGTAATTACGTAACAATTACGATTTATATATGTATTGGCGACTCTTTTGGGACACTTTTACAACCTTCTTGTGCTAGCTGGGAAGTGCCCCCTTTCCCCCATGTTGACGCCCATGTTGGGTAAATGTATGAGCTGGTGGTCACCATGACAATCGAGTGATTTATATTTAAGCGCACACACACACACCTACATATTAGCATTGGCAAAAGGCACATCTATAGAAAAACTATCGTTAAAAAACTCGTAAGGATTTTGCCTGATATGCTCATGCAAATGTTAATAGGATATTCATGCTGCTGCTCCTTTTCCATACTTGCGTTCGTCCTTTTTTTATTACTTTGGTATTGTGATAAAAATGTGCTCTGCATTTGAAAATATTTTTTTCAAGTTTTATCTCAAGTATCGACGGACAATAAAAAAGGAATGAATACCATACATAGATAGCAGGCGCTGGACAACAACAGAACGACAATGCGACTATGGACATGCGAGCTCCAGAAGAAGTAATAATAAATGTTGAAAGAGCAACGGACGAAAGTACAAAAAAAAGGTTAAAGACAACAGCACTTGAAGAAGAACCACAATTGTTGTCCAGCCCATATCATTAATTTTGTACAAAGCACTGTTCTGGGTTTGCCAAAAAATATCTCACTCTTTGCATGGTCCCCCTTGCAAAAGTAAAAAATAACGGGAGGATTCGTCCGAGCTCAATTTCTTGTTCGAGTTTTTTTTAAGATTTCATTGAAAATATACTAAAAGGTTAATGTAGAAAGCTTAAACCTTACAAAATTTGAGCGTAATTTTAGGTCTTAATATATTTTATTTATAAGACAGTACGACAGTGGTTGGTACACATGAGAAATGTTAACAGAATATGAAAATAGGCTTAAAATAAAGAAATACGTGTCTCGGCGTTTTGCTGTAGCAAAAAAATCTTGGTCAAATTTTGGATTTTGCCATTTTTTGAGTACCTCTTAAAGTCCTTCAAATTTCATTTAAATCTGAGACATGGTGCCTTATTGCCTATACAAATAATTGCTATAAGAAATCATTAACTACACAGTACGACAAAATCAAATTTTTTGATTACACATGAGAAATGTTAACAGAATATGAAAAAAGGCTTAAAATAAAGAAATATGGGTCTCGGCGTTTCGCTATAGCACGTCAGAATTTTGAGAAAATCGATTTTCAAGCTTCGAAGGACCGTGAAGGTTTACTTGTAATGTAATACTATTATAAAAATTTCTACAAAAACAGAATGGGTGCACCGATTTTAATGCTTGAGCCAGTTTTGAAAAGGGAATTAAATTTGGATTTTTTTTTATTAAAAAACAATTTTTTTTCTTCGCTAAATGGTGCTTTAATTTTCATGTAAACTTAAAAAGTAAGCAAAAATGTACGAAATTCATTAAAAATACAATGTTGTCCAATAACCAATGAAATCCAATAACTAAAGTAGAATGTGCTTCACTAGCACATACATGTACATTACATTACATTACATTTTTGGTTATTTTTTAACTTAACAAAAAAATTAAAGTGCCATCTAGCGGAGAAAAATTGTTTTTTTTAATAAAAAAACTCCAAATTTAATTCCCTTTTCAAAACTGGCTCAAGCATTAAATCGGTTCACCCATTCTGTTTTTATAAAAAATTTTATAATAGCATTACATTACAAGTGAACCTCCACGGTCCTTCGAAGCTTAAAAATCGATTTTCTCAAAATTCTGACGTGCTACAGCGAAACACCGAGCCCCTTATTTCTTTATTTTAAGCCTTTCTTTATTTTATGCCTTTTTTCATATTCTGTTAACATTTCTCATTTGTACTCAAAAAAATTTGATTTTGGCGTACTGTGTAATTAATGATTTTTTATAGCAATTATTTGTATAGGCAATAAGGCACCATATCTCAGATTTAAATGGAATTTGAAGGACTTGAAAAGGTACTCAAAAAATGGCAAAATCCAAAGTTTGATCAAGATTTTACAGTACAAACAAATTTTATTTTTCAAAACTTTAAAAAAAAAGTTTTTCAAAAATTCTGCCTATCTCAAAAGGTCCGTTCTTCAATTTTTAACATGCCAAAATAAAACATACCTAGATTTTATTTTCATAAATTTAATAGCTTTTCAACTGCGCAAAACTGAAATGAAATTCATTTTCGCCTTTTTGCAATATACGCGGTATTGCACGCGCAACGACGATATAATGTTAGCATATTTAATTTCATACCCAAATTTATTTTAAATGTACAGGAGTAAGAATACTTCTTGATTTCCAGTTGAAAAATGCTTGACCAAAAATGTTTTCATTACCAGTTTTCAGTTTTTATTAAATTTTTTAAATTAAAAAATTTTCCTACCAACAGTTTAGAAATCTTTTTTCAACTGTAAGAAATCATTTGAGTATCACTTTCATATTGAATATATCACTTCATAGTCTTAGCTGTGAAATTATAAAAGATTATTCGTCAGTATAACAGTTTCATAGCTATAAGCCAATAGGTGCCGCTAAATACCTCACATATTTTTAGGCATATGCTGAAATGAAGAAGAGAAAAACAAACATAACAACAATTCACTTTAAACAAACTTTAACTCGCTATAACTTAAAAAATATAAATTCTTAAGAAATAAAAAGTCCAGTTTGCACATCTACAGGTCTAAGCTTACGAAACCATACTAAATTTATTAAGATTGGACTTATACTTAAAAAGCCTTACGCTGGACAAAATTTGCGCTTGCGTAATATATATAAGATTATAAGTTATAGCCGCAAGTCTTAAGTAAATTTTGGGCATTTTCACCAAAAGGTGAAAATGCCGCGACTCAAAAATAAAATGTTACTGAAAACTTTTTAAACCTTCATAACAGAGGAAAATTTTTTTAAATTTATATTGTGAGCTGATCTCAATTTGAATTTTGAAAAAATGGCAACAAACATGATGAATGGCAACAAAAGTAGAAAAATGGTTACAAAAAATTTAAAAATTTTAACAAAAGTAGGAATTTTATAAGTACCCCAGACAAAATATTCGACAGGAAAATGGCATTATATCATCATAATTGTGGCAAATGAGCAGAGTTCTGGCAGTATGTTGAAATGTGGTGGCGGCCAGTTTACTTTTTATGAAAAAAGGCTGCCAGAAAGTAGCAGCATGAAGGCATGGAAAAGTCAGTAGAAGGCAGTGTGTCGACATTCGGCATTGTATTGGACGGCAACTGAAATGTTCAAGCAGCTCAAATATTTTTGTTTTTTCAGCAGCAGCCTTCCTACGCACTATAACGGCAGGCATATGAACTCTGTTGAATAAAACCATTATTTTGGCATTGAACTGAAATATTTGGGCAGGCTTAAAAGTTTTGTTTTCTACAGAACAGAATGCTTTCGCCCTATACTGGCAGGCACATGAACTCTATTAAAAACAAGCATTGTATTGGCATCCAATTGAAATGGTATAGCAGCTTAAAAATGTTTTGCTTTCTAGACAACAGAATTATCTCGTCTGAAACTGGAAGCCATTTTTATTCTGTCTAACTCTTTTGAGCAGTAACTTTTTACTGGCTTTAACTTGAAATTTTTACAGACTTTTTCACATTTAACATGTAAACTTGGCAGTTACAAATAATTTTTTTTGCCGAAAATTTGCATAAATAAACGTTATTAAAAAATGTATAAAGGTAAAAGTGTTTTATTTGTATTCAATCATATTAAGTGGAACACTAAGAATCATATTTGGTGGAACACAAAACATAAGAAATATCATTTACATGTAATGCAAAATTCATTTTTAATACATTGTGGCGAAGTTTACTGTATTTCAGAAGATCTGATATACTGGTGTACAAGAGTGGCTTCAATATTTGATAAGACTGTCAGTTTTGAAAAATTTTTAGTGTATTTGGTAATTACTACATAAAAATCTGGTTAATAGTATAAGTTAAATAGAGTGCTGCTCCGTCAAAATACCACATGAATGATAAATTTCTGGGGTCATTCATGAATCTATTTTTGCATTGATTGCGATACAGTTCGCCATTGTAAATGTCTTCTAGCCTGTCAACATTTTCTTTTTTCTGTTAAAATGGTGAGAAATAATTGCTTGCAGCTGTGCCCCTATTGAAAAGGTGAGCAGATATCCGAATTCGTCTGTGCTTTTATATTTCTCGCATTTCTTTTTACTGGCCTGTAACAGTGCGCCGTACACTTAATAGCGGAATTTATTTTTATTAAATGTTTTTTAAAGACATAAGTGGAGATGGGCATTTTAGGGAATATAGATGAAATCAATCAATTCCAACAAAATGCTTAATACGGTACAAACATTACTCTGTCATCTTTCGTTAAGGAAATCTGCTTTTTTTTTATTTTTGGTAGAGCAATAATTTTAAAACTCACCATTTTTTTCAATAAAACTGTTCGCACACGAAGTCCATGGTATTGTTGGTGGCAATGCTATTATACCCACAGGAGTGGATTCCCTTCTTTGTTTGGGTTTGCTTACACCTGATAAACTAAAGATAAACTTTTTTTATCTTTTAAAGATAAACTTTGAAAAATCTCACTCAAAATTGTATGTCACAACATCAAAGGCGTTCAAAATTTAGGTGAATCGAAAAAATCGACAAACCCAAGGACCAAAAACTGTTATTTAATTAAAATTAGCTCAAATATATAAAATATATAAAAGAAACCAATATTTTGCATTCAATGCCATGTTAATGCCCTATTCAATTGCCTGCCACTACCTGCATGTATTCTGCTCTGTACATTCCCTGCCAAGTTGCTTCCACTGAACGCCACTTGCATGCTCTCTTATACATTTTTGAACCTCTGTTAGCCAGTCTGCTGTTCTGTACAGTGGCAGTCAACTGGCTGGTTTTGGAACAATTCCTGCCCTGCCCTGCCCTGCCCTGCCAAAATTGGGCCAAAATAATTTCATTTCAATTGCAATGAACAGACTGTTTGCCGTTTTAAGTTAATTTCCAGTCAAAAATTTTGTCTGGGGTATCATGGAGTTTCATTCAATTTTTTTCAGTTTTCTATTTTTACGGACCTGAATTACACTTTATATGATTTTTAAGCTCAATTAAATAAATAAAACTATAAAAATTTTTACTTTTTGAAAGGAAAAATCTGTATCGTAACGTGTTATGTTATGGCTTGTATAAAAATAATTGAAAAAGAGTTTTCAACGAAACAATTATGACTTTATAGCAACATCATTCCAGAAAATATTAAAATATTTTTAATAAAAAAACTCGTGCACACTTCACAGATTTTTTGATTATATTAATGCAGAGAAAAACCACTTCAATTTTTGTATCGTAATGCGTCCTCTTTTGATTGCTTATATCTTTGAACAGTACCAAGCGCGTCGGAAGCTAATTTCATCTGGGGGGCAGTACAAATGGTCGTGCAAAAAAAACTTCACTAAAATTTCTTCAAAGAAACATGAATGTGAATAAACGAATTTTTTATTTAAGTTTAAAATAAAAAAAAAATATATAAAAATATTAAAATTTCATTATTTTTAAAAGTTCTTCCAATTTTAATATTAGAGATCATTCTTTAAAGGATCTTTCATATGGTAATATGAAATTATAAGAAATAATGGTTGCTTTTATAAAGCAAGACTAGGTATATCTTTACATGGTTTAAATGCAATAAGGTACAAAAAGTTATATCAATTTAAATTATTCCAAAATGTTTCTTTCTGTCCTTGCGAGAAACAAACTCTTTCACCACCTCCATCGAATTCAATTCTTCGGTTTTATCTTTGTGAATGTGTATAAGTGCCACATGAGTGAGTCGTTTCTGTGTCATAGTTGCTCGAAGATACGTTTTAAGTCGTCTTAGTGCACTAAAAGAACGCTCAGATGAAGCTGCTGATGCAGGCACAGTCAAAAGCAAAGCAAAAGTTTTTCAACTTCATTTAATAGTTTGTTTTTACAGTATCCGAATTTTTCGCAAATTGGGATAAAATGCCACTACAATTTCAAGTTGTTTGGCCAAGCAATTGCTTCAGCAATTTCATCTGCAAAAAAGTCATCCGCATAAAGATCTATTTTTGTTTTTAGATTTTGTTCAGAAGGCACTTTTCCGTTGAAGGCTTCGATTACAATATTTTCCAACGATTCCAGAGTGTCAAGATCTGTTTAAATGTACAATAAGATTAACAAAGTGCCAGTTTACACTAGCTTCACTCAACCGACTCACCGAATGTTAAATCAAAGTGAGTCGGTTGAGTGAAGCTGGTGTAAACTTGCAAAAATAAAATAAAAGTAAAATATCAACCTGTTTGATCGAATCTAGCCGTTATCTCATTTGAGGGAAGATCTAAAATTTCGAAATAATCTTTTCGTAGCCGATCATATAATGGCAACTGTACTGAAGGAACCGGATTTGATGTTTCTTCAAAGCGTCGAGGTGGATTTTCATCAGCTAATTCACAGTAGGGGCTTTCGCATGGTCCAAAACATTGGACCAACATGGCAGATTGTACAACATGTAGTACCATGCGTAAGCTAAAACGATAGTCGAAATTTTTGGTTTTTTTCTGCCGATTGTACAATATTGTACAATTATGTAAAATTACTGCTCAATTGTTAGGGCATCTAAAAGTTGCTTAGCTATTAGCCGGATGTGTTCTGCTTGAAAGCTTGCAATTAATGATGTTGCTTTACAAGTTGGATCGTTCGAACGCTCAATCAAAAAGTCCCATTAGTTTTCCATCTAACTTATCGTACAACATGTCGTCCAATATGGAAAGCCCCTAAGAACATGTCAAATTTTTTCTTACCAGAATTGCAAAATTAACAAGCATTAAGCTACATACTTAAGGGTGCTTTTAAACTGAAGTGGTGGGTTTGCAGTAGAAACTCTACATTTTGTTATATCATTTTGCAAACACAGAGAAAGAAAATGGTTATCCGCAAGCATGCTTATGAAGAAGAGAGAAAGAAGAGGAAAATATATAATACAAAAACATTATCGTTGTAAAAAAAACTGATATTTTGAATAACTTTTGAAGTTTTCCTTTTAAATTGTTTATCTAGCTAAAAAAGTGGGGGGCAACTGCCCCCCTTGTCCCCCCGCTTCCGACGCCAATGGACAGTACTGTCGATCGCTTCCACCTTTTACACTAAATATAGTACTACTAGAATGCTATCCAAAAATTAAAACAGGAAAAAAAAGTTTAAATATTTCTTTGCTTTTTTTAATTTTTAACAACAAAAAAGGCATACGAACGTTACTATGGAAATGCCCTTATTCATTTTTGACGATCCCTTTACGAATATTTTTGTGAGGTAGCCCACATATAACGAGGCTATAATTTAGGCTATAATAAGGCTGTAATAAGGAACAATGATCGACAGCTTTATAAAAACTTATAAAAATCTAAGTATGGTCCTTCCTTTTGAGATAAGCACATTAATATTTTAACATGATCAAAAAATTTAAAAAACACATTCTCTGACTTAGAAATGTATTATTGCGGCAAATCTGATCTACTTTCCTATTCCATATGTTGATACAATGTTATTTATATAAAATTGCATTAGAAACAGCAATACGCCCAAAATCGAATTTTTTTCACATTTATGGCATGCAGGGGACGGACGATATGTGAAGAACTTAAATAACATGAATTTTTTTAAATTAAAAAAAAGACGAACAACTTGCGAAATCTAGACGAAGAGCATTTTGATTTGCGTTTGTTAAAGAAGGACGCAAAGGCGTGCTCAAAACAAGGTATGCTAGCATTCTCAGTTAATAACGTAGCTTTTTGTAACTAAAAAATTATTTAAAGCAAAGAAGTAGTTTTAAAGCTTAGCACGGTCAAAGATACGTGACAAGCGTTTTATATCAAAGTATAGATATTATATATGTACATATGCATACTCGCACCAATCTGCTGCAAAGTCACCAAGCACATTGCCTTTTTTCAAATACATATTAAATTTTTTCCCAAGTACTCTACGTTGGTCGCTTTTTCCTTTTTTATTTTCTTTCATTTTTCTCGTCGTTGTTGCTTTTGAAAATTGAAATTGTTGTGAAAGAAAATTTGTATTTGTTGTGGTGTCGACGGTTTGCAACAAAAGAAAATAAAACCGTCCTTGTAGAAAAGGAACAAGTACCAACAGAAAACGACAGAAAGAAAAAATAGAACTTGTGGAAAATTTATTTGAAAGCACAAAATTTAGATTTTATTGGCATGTGTAACGAACGAATGTGCATCCATGGCCGGAAAGGACGCAACACCAAGTGCACAACAGTACTAACCGCCAACAACAAAACGTCCTTCCCCAAAACATAGAGCCATGCCGCACTTCTCGCCGGACACCGAGAGAGAGAGAGAAGCAAATAATTTAGCAAAGTCAGAATGTCATAAATTTACAGCATTGACAGTTTTTAGTTGATTAAATTTCACTGATTTTAAAAAAGGACACCTAAGAGTAAAAACACACAAAAAACTTCGCCCCTATTATTTCAAGCATAACGTAAGCTTAACACTGATCCTTAACTGTCCACTAGTCACATTGAACACTCTCAGTTTATTGCGAAACATACACTGCGGCAGGTGGACAGCAGGTGAAACAAAGGATAAGGATCAGACGATTCAGGGCGGTAGTGGTAAGGACGTAAGCGAACACCGCTTCAACGTCGACACTTGGTAAACATTGAAAATTAATCAAGCAAAGTGCACAAACCACATGGTGGGAAGCGGCCAACATTGGCGAAAGGATTGAAAGGATATTGAGTGTGACTGAAGCATACAACAGAAAAAAGAAGAAAACAAAAGGGGGGGGGGGGTTTTGAAATATTATCCATGATAAAACCAACAATCAACTTAATCGATTGCATTTTCGATATTGAGCTGGTAACAATGGTGACAATGGTTGCATGGATGTTGGTAAGAGCGGAATGACTTTTGCATGGCTGCATAAAAGAAAGACAAGACTCTTTAAATCAGCTGCAGCAGCATATCAACAGCTCAAGCACCTAAATGTATGCAGCAATAAAGCAAAAAATCTCAAAATTGCTACAAACGCCATGTTTGCTGTCTAATTTGAAATTTGAACCGGAAACGCGATGCCATGCCAAGCATGCCGCAAAGGCATAAGCAAACATGATGGACTGACATAAAACAGTGCGACATCCCAGTGGACCGCATGTCATGTGCAATAAACTGAAGCTTCACTACTAGTTTTGAGGAGTAAAAAGAGATTTCAAATACAGCCATGGAGTTCGTGACACTCATGCACACGCACACCAGTCTTTTGCAGCCGCTTTACTCGGTCAGGTTAACCATAGCCATCAGACACCGACCACCACCGCAGCCATGCTCGGTTATTAACGTGTTCTGTTGCCGTTTATATTGTTGCTGCAGTCACGGCAAAAACAGCAGCAACAAATGCTTACATTTTTCATGTGACGGACGCTCACAGCATAACGTTAAATCTAGCGTTAGGAATGACACACTGACATGTAACGCAATCAAATATCTTGCTGCCAGCACGTCGCTTGCAATGCTGAATTCCACCTGCACACCCAGATCAATCTTATCCCTCCCAACAACCCATCAATCCACCAAGCCACCCCGGCCAACTGGCGTCTGCTCCGTTTTGTGCCTTGTTTGTCTCATCTTGATGGCCTAAATGCAGCTCGTTCTCATGTATTTGCGGCTATGTTGTTAGGTGTGTCAGTCTGTCTGCCCTGTAGCACTCACACACACACACACAAACACACAGTTACAAACTGTGGCGAATTCTGCATCTGCCCTACGCCAGGTGGGCGTTTCGCACTCGTTAGGTTGCAGTGTTTGCTTCGGTTCGTTCGCAGCCAACTTCCATCTCTGTCTATCGTTTAGTTTACTTGTTTCGGGTTATGTCTCGGTTTTGTTTTTTCCTGATTTTATGACGCGCCTTGTTAGTGCAGATTGACAGATCAGATAAGCTTTTGTTTATACAGTTTCACATACCCCGCCCCTAAGCAATAACTGCAACAACGAAAACATGTGCTATGTGGATTTTTTTATGTGTGGCTGTTGATATGATATTAGGGAAGTCAATTCCGAGTACCCAGAACAATTTTATCCTCTTTGAATCCCGAGGTTTTTTCTTCGGAGTCCCAAACTGTCAAGATTTCAAAAACGTATGCAAATATTTTCAAAAATGCATCCTTTCGTATTCAATCGAATAGGTAATTATGTACTTCATCTTACACACTAAAAAATTCTTAGGATAGCAATTATGAAAATTGTGATTAATCAATCAATCTTCAACGCCAAACATTGAAGAACCACCGGGCCAAACTTGATGTATCTTGAAGACCGTCATAAATAAAAAAAAAAACAATTTTTGGGTTAATGATGCAGAATTGTTCTTTATATCATGCTTCATATTGTGTTAAAATATTATGTTAATATTTGTAAAACTCTCCGCGGGAGAAGATAATTTGCCTCTCTCTTTTCATGCAAGGTGGGAGTCAATTGAAAACTTCCAACGCATTTTCTGCAAAATCGCGTTTTTTGAGTTATGACGGTCTTCAAGTAAATGCGCGATATGTATATACTAAAAAAGGGTATATTTTTTGGAGACACACAGTTAAAAAAATTTCTTAACTATTCACACATTTCTTACGTCAAAAATATATTGAAAAAAGGAATTCTCAATTTTCCAATTAAAAATATGTAACAAGAAAAAATAAAAATACTCAATATATAATTGAATCTTGCCAAACAAAAATTATTGTATGCCAGCAAAGGTCCAAACTAACGTACTTGCTATGCATCTGGGTGACATCATTTTCCGGTTCACCTGGAGAAATATCCAAAATCGATAAACCGACCACTGAGGAAAATGGATTAACTTTAGGAAAAATTCAGAAAACACTTATTTCATGTTAGTTTAAAAAGCAAAAGGAATTTTCATGCAAAGTAGTCCCTTCCTTCAAAAATGTCAAGTGTCGTTAACTTGAAATATTATCAGAAAATATCTGAATGACCAAGAATAAGAAGTGAGGTAAAAAAAACTAAAAAAATGTTTTAATTTAATCTAACAATTTCACTTTATTTATGAAAAGACGTTAATTTGTCACTCTTTCCGTTCAAATGGTCAACAAAATCTGTTCCCTGAGTTAAACTTTGTTCGTTACTCTAACACAAGGAATTCTTTTGTTTCATGGTGGGAAAATTCATAGTAGGATTAACAGATGGTAGATAGCTATATACCTATACTACCCTCCTAAGCAAAAAAGTCATCTCTCCATTTGAGTAGTTTTGAGATATTTAGCTTTTACGTTTTTTTTTCTTTCTAAGAAACACACTTGAAATGACCACTTGACTTAAATCTTTCAGTCATTTGGATTTGAAAATGGGTAATCTTAGCTAACGACAAAAATCAGAAACTCATTCACGGTTCCGAATCGGCCTTTTTCTACATTTTCAAATTTTGGCATTTGTGACTTTTTTTCTTAGGACGGCACTATAACAATAGAGTGAAAAAGTATATCGAATCAGAGTCTAAAATTTAAGAAAAAAATATTCAATAAACCTTTTTTTGTGAATCTTTTAATTCTCTAATAAGTCAAAAATATTTGTTGGTTTCTTTATAGCTGAGTTTTAAGTTTATTGAGTTAATTTATTATCCTTATTAACTTTTTTAATTATATGTACTTTGCAAATATTATGAATATTTTTTAAAATTATATTTTAATTTAATTCCATATTTACACCGATTACATTTATAAAAAAGTAATAACAAATTAAATTATTTACATATTATCATCGAGAGCTTATATTCAATATGACCTATCTACAAAAAAACTTTTTTCAGGAGTGCAAAAAAACCGTTTAAATGTTTCAGTGTGCAAATATTCACCCACCAAAGTACCAGAATATTTTATTAAAAGAATGACAAGCTTCCATAAACCAAAAAAAAATTGTGAAATCTTGTAATTTTCGTTTAAGTGTAGATAGGCTCTTTTGTATTTCAAATTTGGTTTTTTTTTTCTATTTATAATATTAAATATATCTTTAATTTGTATAATCCTAAAAATATTATTTCAACTTGTGCACTAAAAGAACTAAGTTCTTATTTTACTATAAATAAATAAATAAATTATGTTGGCTTTATATGATTTAAATAAAAATTCTAAATGTTTGATAGTTAAAATCATACATGAATTTAAATACAAATTCTAGTTATTTGATAGTTTAAAATCGTTTATTGAGCTTAAGGTCAAAGTTGGAACAATTAATTGTTCTAACGAATTTTTCCAAAGAAACAACAACAAAATTTTTTTCAATATGAAAAGGAAAAAATCACTAGCTGATTTTATTGCACAATTTCTGCCCTGCTAAAAGCGTCATAAAAAATCTTTGTGATACCCGTGCAAGTTATTTTTTCCTTTTCATATTGAAAAAAACTTTGTTGTTGTAGTTGTTTCTTTAGAAAAATTCGTTAGAACAATTAATTGTTCTAACTTTGAACTTAAGCTCAATAAACGATTTTAAACTATCAAACAACTAGAATTTGTATTTAAAATCAAGTATGATTTAAACTATCAAACATTTAGAATTTGTATTTTAATCATATAAAGTCAACATAATAAATATAGAGGTCATTTATAAAAAACTTTAATAAAAAAATATGATAATTTAAATAAAAAAAAGTAATCAGTAGATCAGTCAATCATTTATTCAATAGGAAAATTAAGTTCTTCGTGAATTTATTGACGATTTTATTCAGATTTTAAGAAAAGTTTTTTGATAACAATATTAACAAAAACAAGAGAAAAATATTAAAATAGCAGCAAAGAATGATAGTGGTCTATTTATTTAATTGCTTACATATTTTCAATATTATTATATAAGTATTGATATTCTAATAAAATTACACATTTCAATTCTTGGAAATGGTTGTACTTTTTTGCTTGAAATGCAGCGGAGCAGTATGCAAATTAGAGTCATGATTTCTCTTCCTTCTGCGGATAAAGTCTATTGACTCGTTATCATCCGAGTCTGCATTAAAATTTATTAATATTCTAAGAGAATTTCATTCGATTATAAAAGAACCTGTTATTTGTCCAATATATTCCTCCGCTAATGATGCATAATCTACTTCTATGCTTTTCAATGCATTTCCTTCTCTTTTTTGCCCTGCTATTTTAGTCTAACGCGAATTTGTTAGAATTTTCTTGAATATTTCCGAAAAAAATTGTAGATGATGATGTAGATGATCCATTTATATTCACAAACAAAAAACTGTATTGTAGATACGTCGATCATTTAAGGGGGAAAACTTTGCTAAACTCTCTTTTTTTTATTAAAATAAATCTTAAGGTGGCAGATTGAGTCAACGATTTCTTTGTCATAAAAAACTCATTTTCGTGGAAAGTGTAGATAGATCATATTGAATATAAGCTCTTGACATATTCATTCTATTATTTTGTTAAATCACTTTCTTGAAGTAATTCCGGGATCCCAAGATTTGTATTTTCAATCCCGTTAGTTCCGGGATTTTAAGAATCCTTCGATATTGGACTCCCTAATATATTTGGTTGCGGTTATGAGGTGTATGCAATTCATTATGGTTTTTTGGATGTTTCTTTTTTTAGGTGCAGTTTTAGTTAAATGTAGGCATTTGGAAAGAATTTTGAAAAAAATATGTTAACTTTTCTTTGTCTGATTATAAGCAAAAAGCAATTTAAATAAATAAGGAATTCAATTTTTCATAAGGTTTTTAAAATGCTTCAAATTTAAAATAAATAAATAATGAAACATCTATAGCAACGGTGGGCAAATGTGGGTCATTGAGCCGCATGCGGCTCTTTGTTAAGTAAAGTCCTGCTCTTTTTTTGTTTTGATATTTCAAAATATATCACAAAAAATCCAAAAATTTTATTTATCTCGTCAAATTCCATAAAATTTCATGTTGATCCGTAGCTCGGTTCTATAACTTTTTTTCACCGCAGTTCTCAGCAGATTTTCTCACTTTGACGTCATTCTCACTTGCACTGTTTTTGTAATAAAATGAGATAAATCGATGACTTTTATTCAAATGTTTCAATTCTACTTTCGAAGGAATTCGATAGCCGAAGTGTTTCTGTAAGCTAAATATGCGACTCGAGTCGAGTGATGTTATCACTATGTTTTTATTTGGTTAGAAAAATATTTGCTTGTTGTTAGTTATTTTACTGGAGCACCTGGAGTGTTAGCAGCTGAACAAAATATAGAAAAGAAGAAATATATAGTAATATAGAAAATATAGAAAACCAAAAATATAAGTTCTTTACAATAAAATAACTTTTCTATACAAAATTTTGTGCTAAACAAAAGTACAGGACATATTTCACCGTAAAAATATTTTGAAAAATAAAAGATATTTGCTGAACTAAGCGGATAACTAAGGTTTAAAGCCAAATAAAAATAAAGGCATTACAAATTAAGCACAATGTATTATTGTGGAGGTTTTTAGTTTATTAATCTCTGAAAGCAGCACTGATATTACTGTACACAAAGTGCTCTGCCATTCGTTTTACTTTCATGTGTTCGCTCTGGCTTGTATACCCTTTTCATCACGGACCACTATTTACTGGCTTATCGGTTACAGAAACACTAGTTTTCGCAAAAGTATGTATTTTGGAATGAAATACTGTGACTTCAGAAAAAATTACTATTTATTGCAATAGTTACACAAACGATCTATTATTGTTTGACCAACGATTTGACGAAAAATTTGATAATTTGTACCTTGTTTTTCTTTCCAGTACATTCTCTTTAATTATGGTGTACTTTTTCTCCATAATACAATTACAAGGTAAGTTCAAATTAGTGAGAAGTGTGACAAAAATTGAGCTAGATATCAAAGTCAGCTGTTCGAATCGTTGGGTTCCTTGTTGTTAAGCGAACGGCTTAAACCAATAATTTTATCATATTAAACAAAATTTTGTCATATTGGACAAAGATTTTTTTAAAATCTCGTTTTTTTTTGTTTAAAAACTTAAAATGACTATTTTTTTCTTGGTTATTAGTTTGCAGGTACATATGTTATGTATGTACATCGCTAATATTAATTTTAATTTTTTATAATAATACCTTAATTTATATAAAAATTTTTTTTTGTTTTATCTTTGTTTGAAGTACGGTGTGGCTCTTTCGCAGGTTTTGAAAATCTAATGTGGGTCTTAATGGACTCACTCGGACCCACCCCTGATTTATAGAAATAAAACTCATTTTATGTTCATTTGTTTGGCCTTTACACAAATCGCAGCGGATTTCGCTCAAACTTAATATACATATTAAGTTCATCCTAGATTAAAATGTTACATACTTATTTTTTGCCACGCCCCGTTCCAAATTCTTCAACTAACGGTAATTTTGTTATAGTAATACTTTTTACCATCGAAGTTTTTTGTGTATTTAATTTTAAATAATTGTTGTTATTTTGACATCAAAAGTACTCACATATATTAAAAATTGTAGAAATTTTCAGTACGACTTTTTCATAAAACATCGTTACCTCAGAATGAGAAAAAAAAGACATGAAAATCAAAGTTTAGACTTTCGATGCAAATATCTCCGCTGTCCATTAATAAATTTCGTTAAAATTTTTTATTGTTCAAAAGTTCAATAAATGTACTTCACAAAAATAGTTTGAACTGTACCGTTTAATCAGTGTATATATGTTTTATGATTATGCTAAAAAAGGTCCAAAATATTGCATTTTTACTCAAAAAATGACTCAAAAATTGTTTTTGTTGTAAAAATGAAATCAAATAAAAATTGCACATCTGGTTACCTTTCATATGACATAGCATTTATTTACAAAAATTGTTCCAGTTAAGCGCAAAAATTATTTTACTATTTTTGTCATAAAATTTTTTTTCGCGAAATTAATTTTTTCCAAAATGTTGTTTTTCTATTTTTTACAAAAAAGTCAAGTCTCAAACATAATTTGTGTGAAAAAATTACCCCAATATCTCTTTCCAATCAAAAGTTATGCCTAAAAATCAATTTTTTCATACCAGACTATTAATAAAACAGAGTTTTGTTTAAAAATTCTCTGTATAATTTTAACGCTCCCATTTATCTCTAAGTTAATTTTTGAACCTCCCCTTAGTTTTTTTGTAAAAAAGTTCAATATATTTTTTAATATAAATTTTTGTTTAGGTGTTAAAATGACAATATCACAAGAGCCCATTTAGTCTCACTATAATTTTGATATTATTGAAAAGGTAATTTTGATAGCTTAAAGATAAAATAAATATTAAAATTATTTTTAATTTTTCAAATATGAGATGGAACTCCAAACACCAAAATTTCCCAAAACAGTTTTTGGATTAAAGTCCATTCAATTACTTTTCTAACGGTAGCTCAAACTTAAAATTCAACACGTTTTTCATTATTCCAAAATTTAAAAAACATTTAATCAAGAAGTGTATATTTAAATGTTTACATAAATGACTCTCGAGTAACACCGGGTATATCAGCTAGTTTTCTAATAAAAATAAACAAATTAATTTAATCGAATAAAAAAATTGTTATTTATCTCGGAACCAATACATATTCTAGTAACAAAAAATATTGAGAGCAATTTTTCAAAAATTTATAAAAAACACCAATACTTAACCTAGGCCAATGATTTACATCTCGTTTCAAAGTAAAAGGGACAAAAAGACAAAAAAAATAGTGATATTTGTTAGAATGTGAAACTTTTATGCATACAACTAAGTTTTTACAAAATTTCAGAATTTCAAATCCAAACTAAAATTTTTATTGATTAGTACAAAAAAACCTATTTGCAATACTCTTTTTTTATAAACTTTTATTTAACTGGCTTCGTTCGTATGTCCGTCAAAATTTGCAAAGCATTTTTCGAACCCTTGTTGCTATCCGATTATGTAAGTCTGGTGACAATGCAATAGTATTGTAAAATTTTTTGCCATACCTCTTTTAACCGCCCACAAGTCAATAAAAATACTATATCACCAAAACAACCTATCCACAAATATCCAAAAAAAACAACAATATCCACAAATACAAAAACGTAAGGTTTTTAAAATAAAAGATGTTAATAATAAACTTTTAAGACTAAATAGTAAAATAAAAAATTAAAGTTAAAAAGATTTTTCAAAATAAGCTTTTATTTAAAACAAAAAGTGAACTAAAAAGATAAAATAAATTTACCTGACATTTGTCATATTTGTATATAGTAGGTCTTTTATAGATTCAGAACAACCCCTTTCTTGGTTTCTCATTATCATAATAAAAGCGTACTCCAATAAGTAAGTTCTGGGGACGTACATCTACTTATACTTTTTTCAAAATGTGTAATACATATATGACAAATGTCAGTAACATTTATTTTTTTCTTAAAAAAAATAAAAAGGTAAATAAAATAAACTACTGTTGAGAGTCTGATAATTAATGCAATTTCTTAAGAACTACTGTTTAATGCGAAAAATTTTGCAGAAATTCGTTTTGTTTTGTTTTGTTTTGTTTTGTTTTGTTTTGTTTTAGATTAGGGATGTGTTATGGTGGCGATCAAAGGCATGTCATGAATTGTTTTTGTTTCAATATAAATGGGAACTTTCAGAGAGTGAGCAAGGAAATAAATTTTACCAAATCATGGCATCAAAGCAGGTTGCGTTGTGAATTTATTAACAACATTTGTGTGTAAGCATGAAAGCACGAGACCGGGGATCATATGACCGCCATCATAATATAGTCCTTATTGACCTACAATAAGTCAGTTTTATTTATTCCCACTTGCAGTGTTGCAATTTTTAAGAAATTCCCAATATGTACAGAGTTGCACACTTTTTAAGAAGACAAGCAAGGCGATTTATTACTAATCTACTTTAGAATGAGGTTAACTTTTCTATGGCTCTTCTAATAAAATTCAACAAGATGTAGGAGTTAATCTCATCGAGGGCCTTAACCTCGTTTTAATCTCTATATGTAAACGTAATAGAAGGCTCAAACATAATAGGCTCAAGCTGGCTGCAGCTAATATCAAAAATCAACGAAAAGCTAGCTCAAGTTCTGCTAAATATTTAATTTGACAAAAATGACTTGAGCGACCTCGTATTTAAGTCACTGAAAAAATTCGCCAATTTGTATATCAAATCGTTTTGTTTAGTTTGTTCTTATATTAGCTTAAAAAAGTTAATATTAATTTAATTTAAATTTTAAAATTAAAATTTTAAAATTTTTTAAATTAGAATTTTAAATTTAATTTAATTTTAAAGCAAAAACAGCTGATTTCTTACGGAACATTCGATTTGAATCGCTTTTTCTGCAGCCAGATCAAGTTAACGAAACTTAACGAAAAAGCTGACTTGAGCAATTATGGTTTCTATGCATCATTTCTATGTATTCGTATAAAATTTGACATTAGCTGCAGCCAGCCCGAGCCTATTATTCCATGAAAAATGCTAACTTTATCGCCAAGTCATCACTGACTGTAGATTGAATTGTAACAAAGCCAACAATTGCAATTGGGTCACCACTTGAAAAACACTAAGCATCACTTTAAAGACACTCGACTCAAAATTAGTCAAACTATATGTACTGCATGTGACTTTGAGCGTCTGACAGACTTATGTGACTTTTATTTCGTTGTCATTAGCAAGAATATTCGTCCACGTCCTTAGAACAATGGGATGAACTTTTTACGTTACAAACCTAAGTCCCAAAACAATGATCTCAAAAAAGTAGCACAGTGATATGAATTTGGAATAAATGTTACTCATATGCCACGTTAAAATGGTCAAAAGGACATTTATACGATTTTGAGACACAATATGTAGTTTTTCGAGTTAGTTTGTTTTGAATTTGTTTTCTCTAATGCATTATATATACACCAAAATAATATTCCCTACAGTTAACTTCGAAACAGCCATGTCAAAATGTCGAAAAAGTGCTCAAAATCCTCTTTGAGCCAAAAAATGGATGACATCGTATATCTCTTTTTTGAACGTAAGTAAGCAAAAGTTATAATGCAGAATTTCTAGTTTTGGCAATAACTTTCATGAGTTATAAACAAACTTGACTTCCAAAATTTTGAGTTGCACTGTGCACAAAATTATTCAACATTCAGATTTTATTGCAGAGCATTTTAACATGCAGATAGGGATAAGAAAAAATCCAAGTTATTTGCTAAATTTTAAGCAAGCGTTGAAAAAAGTTGTTTCAACAGCTGTTGTTTAAACAGCTTTTTATTCATCAATATATTTAAAAGAAAATAACGTCTAACATAGACCTTATAAATTCTACGCTTAGAAAGGTGGAATACTATTTTTTCTTTACTTACTCTTACGTATTTTTAAGTAGTGGCAGCCACAACAATAGTAATTGATTTGTTCACGTTTCTGTCCTGGTCACTGGTTACTTTATTTTGCAAAAAATCATAATATATTTCGATTTAGTACATAAAACATATGTTATTAAAAAACTTAAGCGAACTTTTCGTTATGGTTAAAATGGTTTAATACACGAAGACTCGCCTGCCAATATCATGTCTATGGTTCAATCCTAAATTTGAATGTTTTGTTTTTTCACCTTTTTTTAAATCTCTTATTTTTAAACAACAAAAAGTAATATAAAAAAGTAGCTGATAATTTTATGAACAATGTTGAAGCATTAGCTTCGGCTAAGTTATTTTACCATGACTTATGGATTAATGTATCAATAAAAATTTCATAACCAATTTTACAATCAAAAAGAGTGGATATAAAAAGATACAGTTTCATTCCTTCAATCCTTCATTTAACTGCATCCTTAGAAAAATTTTAAAAATAAGCCCTAACAAACAAAACAATTGGGTTTGTTTACTTTCATGAGCAAGCTTACACACAACATTTGAAATTAGCCCGTCCCTTAAGTATTTACTTATGCGGCGCCTGTAAATTTAAAAAACATTTCCAAGGCAATGGAACATTTTGGCTAAACAGCTGCACATATGCATGTTTTATTCTAACGCCATCAAACTGAAACTGATTGCATGAATATTTACATTAGACACCATTTTATTCACGGTCATCTTTTCGATGAAATGTGATATAAATACAAAAATCAAAGCATTGGTAAATAGTTGAGTGAAAACGCTGACAAAGTAGTGAGAAGAAGTGGAGCCATCACAACAATAGTGAGGGGTATGGTGGGGAGTCGAGATATAAAAATACTTTACTATTATAATTGAATTCATGGAAAATTTTATACACTAAAATGTTTGTAATTTACTCTAGACACAAAACTGCATCTTGGAACAATTTTAAAAATAAAGAAAAGTAAAATAAATTTAGAGCTTAACTGGAAAGATTTTTGCAAAAAAAAATGCTATGTCATATGAAAGGTAGTCAGATGTGCAATTTTTACTTGATATTATTTTTGCAACAAAAACTGTTTTTGAGTAATTTTTTGAGTAAAAAGTCAATATTTGTGCCTACCGGTACAGTTCAAGCTATTTTTGTAGAGTGCTTTTATTGAGCTTTTGAACAAAAACAATTTGAATGAAATATATTTATATACAGCGGAGATATTTGTATCGAAAATCAAAACTTTGACTTTCATGTCGTTTTTATCTCATTCTCTTTATGAAAAAATCGTTGTACTAAAAATATATAAAATTTTAAAGATATGAGACTGTTTTTGGTGTAAAAATAGTAAAAAATTTTTTAAATTAATTTGACGAAAAACTCCAATACTTAAAAGTATTATAATAACAAAATTATCATTAGATGAAAAATGGCGTAGGGGGCAACCAAATATGTATACCAAATTTGAGGGAAATCCGTCGAGACATTAAGATTTGTATAAACGTTAAACAAAAACAAGCACAAAATTTGTTTTATTACTATAGATTGCTAAAAAGATCTCATTTCGTTCAAATAGGTACCGTTTTATTCTATAACTTCTTACCATTTTGAAGCTAATTCCAATTATGCCTCATGATTTTCACAAACTTCTGTTGAGGCGATTGTTTTACCAGCAAAATAATTCGTCATGGACAGGAAAAGGTGATAATCAATTGGTGCCAGGTCCGGACTATAAGGTGAATGCATAAGAACCTCCAAACCGTGCTTCCGGATGTGTGTGGCCTGGCGTTGTCCTGATGGAACACAATTCCTCTCCTATTGGCCTAAGCTGGCCGCTTACGGGGTGATTCCTTCTTTTAGAGGGTCTAGTTGTTTACAGTTCAGGTCAGAATTATGAGTTTGGCTGTAGGGTAGCAGCTCATAGTAGATGATTCCGTAGCAATCCAGCAATCCAGCAATCCCACCAAACACATCAAAACCTTCCTATAAAACCTACTATATAATGGTCAGTCCTGGCCTTGCCACCGTTTGCCCCGTCTTACCGTGATTTGAAAACGACTGTTTTCACTTGACGTTATCGTAAGTGATCCATTTTTCATAACCAGTCGCTATCTACTTCAAAAATTGCAATCGCAAATATTACACTATTTGCTCGGTTTTATACAACGCGAAATATAGATTACTAAAGGCATCTGTTAGAAAAATAATGTATTTCTTTTTACTATGCCTAATATTTTTATTTCTATGACTACATAATAGCATAACATTCGAAGAATATTCTGTAAGGTTTTCATTAATAATTATGGAGAAATGATCCATTGATAGCAAATCTCCGCAGACGTCTCAAAAACAAGTTTCATTGCGGTGGCATAACTCACCACTGGATCATATGAAATTAGTTGATAAGTATATGCAGATAGCGCTCTGTCGATTTTTTTTTTTAATTATGATTTATCAGTTTTTTATAGCTCTTTAAGGTCAAAATACCGATTTTTCATCATATGTATCGGAAATTTATGCTATTTTAAAATACTAAAAAATTAAAAAAAAAATTGACTTTAAAAAATAATGTGTGAGAAAAATGCTTATAAAAATTTCCGGCATGTTGAAACCGGACCGAAGAAGTTGACACTTACAACTCCATATCTTCCTTAGTTTTACTCTAATAGACTTTAAATGTTCATGCAATAACTAATGTACATCTATTTATGTATATATAAAAAAATATTTACAAAGGAAATTATAATACCCTAGTCTCCCTTTGTTGTTTTCAAATCAAAGGTTTGGGATCTCCTTCCAACATATACACACTTTTTAAGCCATTAACCCGATTTTTATGATTTTTTCAGGATTTGCTTATTTTGCTCCATAGATCACAAATGTTTAGTTTAGAAAAAACCACAATTCTGGTATTCCAGAAAAAAACGTACGACATGACTTTTTAAAATAACTAAATTTAATATATATCTTTAAAAATTTAATTAATAAATTTGACCATTCGCTAAATAAACTTCAGAGAAATCAGCAAAATTGAACCATTAGTTTACGAGCTACAAGCTCTCAAAACCTTAGACTTGATTTTCTCGCAACACCATTTTTTTTCTCTCACCTTTTTTGCACCCATTGCAATAAAACAAAAATAAAACATATAAGTATTTTCAGAGAAAACAGTTGACTTTTACTTGAACAAAGACTAAACAAAATGTATTAAATCGGTTTTCATATCAGGTTTTTTTAAAGCAACACCATTTAAAAAAAAAATATCTAAGTATTGAAAAGGTTGAAAGATCACTTGATGTGGAGCTTTTATTTCTTGAAGCTTACTTTGATCTTTTGGCTTTACATTTCAGTCATAATTTTCTAAATAACAGCTTTGTTTAAGTTTAGTAAACTGTTCAAAAAAATGTATACAAAAGGTAAAAAATTTTTTCAGTAACTCCAAAGGTACCTCTCCCCCATAGAAAATTCAAAAGTTTATTAGCTGCCTTGAGAGTCAATAGGTTATACTTTGTCACCCGCAAATTTCAAGTCAAAAGCTCTATGCGTTGATTTTTTAGACTTTTTTTAATATAAGCGTTGCTTTAAAGCAACGCCGGCGTTTAATGGGTGAAAATAACTTTGCGCAATTACAGCCCAAACCTGATTTAATCGCACCTTGAACTTAAAAATCGGCTCAATGGTTAGGAAGGAGTTGATTTCACAACAGAACTATTTAATTATTTGTAATATAGATAGTCTTGTAAGTCATGATTATAACATGGATGATATACAGATCGTAATATTAATGGCACATGATTCACAAATGATTTTTTACATATTTAAATAGCAGGCAATTTTTAGTAAGCCTTGGAAAAAGCTAATAATACTTAATTTTTGCACCTTCTTTTACTGAAACGACTTCTAAGCATAACCGTATTTTTAAACTGTGTGGAAACAGAACTCTCTCTCTGCATGTGATTTCTTCATCATTGACAGTTTGATTTACAAAACAATTTTGTATTGGATATATTATTTGTTCTGTAATATTGAATAATTGTGTTTCAAAATTTGTAACATGTATGAGTTCATAAATAGGGTTGAAAAAATTTAAATTCATTCCCTGTTTTCTTCATTGTCTTGTTAATGGTTTACATGTTTGTTTTGTTCTCTTTTATTTTTCGTGTTACATTTAGAGTCGTAAATATCAGCAAACATGATGGCCCCTTTGGGGGTTATACTAAAAGCCATGCTATGACATGACAATCCTTTTTGCCAAGCCCAAAGCAGAAGAATTCAAATACACACACTCAACACAAGTGTAAAGTGCACTTAAAGCAACAGCATTTTTTCTTGGTTTTTTAACCAGAATTTATTTTGTTGTTACAAACATAAACATATCTTTTATTTTTATTTAGTACAAAACTCAAAACAATTCATAATCAAATCAAATTTCCTTGTATATCACATAAATTAACTTCGAGCAGAGCATCAAAGTAAGATTTTAATTGGATTTGTACTCGTTACATAAACATTAATTAACCTAAGCTAACGTAGCATGACGCAGTGAGGCATTTGGCACTGTCAGTCAGTCAGTCAGTCAGCCAGTCAGTAAGTCACTCACTGAGAGGGCATCACCGTCAGCCATGCCACCACGTTCTTATACATCGTCCTTGTCTATGTTGTGCCTTTGAGAAATCTACGGTGCGTCCATCAGAAAGCTTTTTCCTGCATTGTTCTTTACCTAATTATTTGCGACATTTATTTATTAGTTGTTGTGCAACGTTAAATCGAATTACGTTACTCCACACCCCCCTGTAAATATCTAAACCTACACCCTGACTATCTGTCAAACGTTTCCAACTAGAGTCTGTCGCTATACTCTAGCCTTCCGGTATTTTGACAGCATTCAAAAGTCAATGTTTCCCTGGAGTCATTTTGTAATTTAAATTAGCTTCAATCGCACAAAAGTTGCTCGCAGCAAACATATTAAATGACAACGTTTGGGAATTCAGCGTAATTAAGAGATCAAAGACGCTGCATTGATGTGCGTAATTAATATGATTTAATTATAGACAACTTGATTAGACCAATATCATGTTTATAAATGATAATTATTGCACTGCAATATGACACCGCGTTGAAGTTTTCAGATATAGATATCTACAATAATATGTTCATATGTTCATGTTATGTCCTTGGAGGCGGTACTGAAATATTTGTTTAAAATTGTATTTTTATGTAAAAATTTGAGGGGATATGTAGTAAATTGGAATGAGACTTATTCAACTTAGGCCAATAGAAGGGTGTCAAAATAAGTAATTAGGTACCTATTAACCCTAGAAAGCTACACTGGGGTTCTGCCAGTCCTACACAGATTTTCGTCCTTAACGCTTCGGCTATACTGGTATGCAGTAGTTGAGGATCGAGGTTTTTTTTCGATTAGAATAGGAAACTGTCTAGAGAAGATTGTTGCACAGAAAACCCTTTTTTTAATATAAGAAACCAAAATAAATAAAATAAAATCATTTTGTCATATTTCCAGTGAACTTTGCTGCGAAACAACGAAATATTTTAAAAACCGTGTCATAACATTATTTCTCAATTATTAAATTAAATATTTCGAATCAATATCAATTATTAAATTATAATTTGAAAAAATATTAAGTTTTGGATGATAACTCGTGGAAGAAAAGTCCGATTTGGTATTAAATATCGCATAAAATATTTAATTAAATAATTGTGAAATAATTTCTTAAAAATAGTACATTTTGGATCATTACTGGAAGAAGAAAAGTCCGATTTAGTATTAAATATCGTAAAAAATATTAAAATAAATAATTGAGAAATAATTTTCGAAAAAAAGTACATTTTGGATGATAACTCGAGGAAGAAAAGTCCAAATTGTTATTATGTATAGCAAAAAATATTTAAATTAATAATTGAGATATAATGTTATGGCACGGTTTTTAAAATATTAAAATAAAAACCGACTTTTGTTTAATAAAAATTTTTAAAAATGTGACTTATCCATTTTTCCAGTGACTTACTAGGTCACTGTGCAGTGTACACTGTAGAGCAGAGGAGCTCACAAAATTTATTTGAAGTTCAATGTTCTTCTTTCTAAACAAACATAAAATATATAAAAAATGCATACCCAATAAACATTTTTATTTGATATCAACTTGAGACACATTTGATGTAGCTGTTTAAGGCAATATACAAATTTTTTTGCATTTTGGACATTTTACTACTTTTCTAATAACATAAAATACAAATAACTAGTATCGCTTGTAGTCGCAATTCGACCTACTGTTTGTAAAGCAGCAAACAAAAATGTACACTTACGTAGCGTATGTTAAGGCACTGTAGCGCAGATTTGAAAAAACAGAACACTCATTTGCCATTTTTGTAGCGTTGCAATTTATGTACTTGGACGCAAACAAAAACATACATCCTTTATTATTACCTCACAAAAATTAACACAGACTTTGTCATTCTGTAGCTTCACTGGAAAATTGAAAAATGACATTCCGAAAATGTCAATCTTTTTTCTGTCACTCCGTTTTTGAAATATTGCCCACTGTAGTTTAAAAAAAAAAGCTGGTCCTATTTAAAAGCATATATTAAGAACAAACTAAAATAATCAAACAAATATCAAGTTGAACCTGATTAGATTCCCTACAAACAATGCTTACTTAATTTTTTGAATGACTAACTTAACTGACTTAACTGTTAGTTTTGGCAAAATAAATTAAATTTTTGAGAATTCTTCGTGTTTTTCAGAAAAAATTTGCAAAAAAAACAAAACTAATTGCAAATTTTGTTAAAAAATCAATATATTTTGTTAGTTTATATATTTTTTGCTTAAAGTCTGTACTTTTCCGAAACAAACGATCTATAAAAGATCTTTAAAAGATTTTGCCAAAAAAACCTGGCGCTTATCGTTATTTTTTTAATCAACGGCTTTTCACAAAACACAAAAAACACATTTTAAGGATCCACCCTAGTGTAAAAAACTTTTTGGAATTTTAACATCAGAATCGAAATCAGTGTCCCCTTTTACAGCTAGCACGTATACAAAGAGTACAAAAAAAATTGTTTAAGGTAAACCTTAGTTTAAAACTTACATCAGTTGCGAAATCAGCGATCATCGCATCTACATAGAGTGTAAAATAAAAAACACATATTTAGGGTCCACACTACTGGCAAAAAACTTTGTTTGAAATTTTAACATAAGATTCGAAATCAGGGACCCCTTAACACTGCAAGCACATACAGAAAAAGTATAAAGAAGTATAAAGAAAAAATCACATATTTTGGGTCCACCCTAGTGTCGAAAACCTTTTTGAAATTCTAACATTTGATCAGAAATCAAGGACCCCTTAACACTGCCAGCACATACACAAAAAGTATAAAGAAAAAATTCATTTTTAGGGTCCACCCAAGCGTCAAAAAACTTCTTGAAATTCTAACATCAGATTCGAAATCAGCACCCAGCGCCTCTAAAATGTATAAAAAACACATTGTTAAGGTCTACCCTAGTGTCAAGAAAACTTTTTGAAATTCTTACTTCAGGTTTGAAATCAGCGACACCTTAATACTGCCAGCACATATACAAAGAAATTACAAAAAACACATTTCAGGGTCCACCCTAGTGTCACAAAAACTTTTTGAAATTTTAACATCAGGTTCGAAATCAGCGACTCCTTTTACTGCTAGAACATATTCAAAGATTATAAACCAAAAAAACACATTTTTAGGGTCCACCCCACTATGGGTAAAACGTGGCTATTTTTGGCATAAATTCAATTTTTTTTTGTTTAAAATTTAAAATCTGCTTTCGTTTTTTTGAATTCGTATACTCTAACGGTTATATAAACGTTTTTTTTTATAATTTTTATGTTACACCCTGTTATTTTATGAAAGAAAAAAGTCAGCTGTTCCAAGGTTGCATTATGAACAGAAAATGCGCGCGAAATTTTTACTAACTTTGATCGTGAGTAAAACATTAATTGTAAACATTGTGAAAAAGTTTAAATATGGAAGAAGTTAGACAAGGTATGTAAAATAATTTGTGATATAGTTTAAAAAATAGTTGTGTGTTATTGTCTAGTAATTCAGTGTTTTGTTGGTGTGTTATTATAGGTCGAAACTAACAAACATACGTGTGTTGTGTGGAATATAACTTCTGTGTATAGAAAGGTATTTGCAATATTTCTTTTAAAAGTTATTAATCAAACTGTATATAATCAAACATCATTAACACTTTTTGTTCCTTTTTGTTCCATTTGGGAAAAAACTTCATTTTGTAGTTTCATACGAGTTTTGCATTCAACACTGCTTGAAGTTTGGAGCAGCAAAAATCGACAAGCAAATAGTGTAAAAGAATTTATTTTGGAGAACATTAAACAGCAAAACTTATCAGATGAGCAACATCAGTTAATTACAGAAAAAGTCAAGCAATTTATTGCTTTCATAAAATTAAATTTGCCAAAATGCAATCGAATACTTGACCGATTTAAAAAAAAAAACACTCGCGTTGGCTTGCATCCATTTGTGCAAATGCAAACTGCATTTGTGTTGAAAAAAGCTGTTACAAGCGAGAACATAACAGGAATTATAAGGAAACTGGAAAGGAGTGATCCGTTGCCAATAAGTGCTGATGAAGCATTAGCTTTTTTAATTGAAAATGGCTTTACAAAGCAGCAATGCATTAACATGAAAGCATTAAATAAGCA
This sequence comes from Dichetophora obliterata, assembly GCA_963920525.1. Lineage (NCBI taxonomy): Eukaryota > Metazoa > Arthropoda > Insecta > Diptera > Sciomyzidae > Dichetophora > Dichetophora obliterata. The sequence continues at coordinate 257,107,212 of OY986436.1, forward strand.
GCACGGATGTGACATTTATCCTCCTTACTCTGAGATTGTAAAATCAAAATTGAAATGCAGACCTAAGGAAATCAGCTATTGTGATACTAAAACAGAAGTAACAATGCAAAATTTACTGGACCATACAGCTGATCGCATACTTGAAATGCAGAAGGACGTCCTTGATGTTGCTGCACCAACACATTGCAAATTAATTGTAAGTTATGGGTTCGATGGTTCGACAGGACAGAGTTCATATAAACAACGTTTTGAATTGGATGAACATATTGGACTAGACCATTCACTCTTTGTGACAACCATAGTTCCATTGAAATTAATAGATAAGCTAAATAGAGTTATTTGGCTAAATAACTCTCCACAGTCTGTCAGATTCTGCCGGCCTCTAAAAATGGAATTTATAAAAGAAACTACTGAACTTATTTTAAGTGAAAATAGTAAGTTAGATATTCAAATTAAAAACATCCAAGAACACATCTATGTACACAAGGGCAAAAACATTATTGATAAATATGATGCACATATGACTCTTATAGATGGTAAAGTTCTGAATATTTTAACTGGTACCAACTCATGTCAATCCTGCCCACTATGTGGTGCTAAGCCAAATCAACTGTTAAAAACCGATGACTTCAACTCGAAAATCTTTGGCGTTAAACCAAATAATCTTAAATATGGCTTAAGCCCTTTACATGCATGGATAAGATTTTTTGAATTTGTATTAAAAATCTCGTATAGAATGGAATTAAAGATATGGCGTGTTAAAAATGATGACAAAGTCAAAGTCTCTTTGCGAAAACAGTACCTTCAAGAAAGGTTGTGGACGGAAATGGGTCTCAATGTAGACAAACCCAAACAAAATGGTAGTGGAAATAGCAACGACGGAAATACTGCAAGAAGAGCATTTAGAAATGTTGAGCTTTTATCTTCCATTTTAAATTTCGATTTAAATATTCTCAAACACTTTTACATTATATTGATTGCCATCTCTTGTAAATATAAGATTGATACAGAAAAATTCAAAAACTTTTGTGGCCAAACATTCAATATGTATTTTGAAAAGTATTCTTGGTATCCAATATCTCCAACTGTGCACAAAATTTTGGTACATGGGCACCAAATAATGGATACTTGCATACTTCCTGTTGGAGTTCTAGGAGAAAATGCATCAGAAGCGAGAAACAAGCTGTATAAAAGCGACAGGAGATTGCATGCAAGAAAATGTAGACGATTGGATAATATGACAGACGTTTTTAATAGAGCATTGGATTCTTCAGACCCATTAATGTCCACCCTAAGTTTAACAAAACGAAAAAATACCAACAAAAAGAAGAGCCTGCCCAGAGAAGTCATTGCCCTTTTCAAAACACCTGTTATTGACTTTTCAGACACATTAGAAGGTGATGAAAATGAAAATGAAGCAGAAGACGATGAGGCCGACGAAATTGACAGTTTTGGACTGGAGAATATTGAGTTGGAAGAAGAAAATGAAGACGATTAACTAGAAAATCTATATTCATATATGGTTTGTAAAATGACAAAGGCATATTAGAATTTGTCTCATATGATTTTTTTTTTTTCAGTGATCCGGTTGAGCCAACCTTACTTTAATTCAACTTACCTTTATTCAACTATCTTATTCAATAATTTAAGCTTTAACAAAGTTTCTGGAAAATAAAATTTACGCCTAATTTAAATATCCCCGGTCTTTGAAGGGTTAATGAACAGTTTTATACCTTAACAAAAAGTCTGAAGCCTTGTCTATCATCTGACTCTACCAAAAAATAAACACATTAAATTTAAGTGGTTTTTCCAAAAAGTGAGGTTAACAAATTGTTTTTTTAGTACTGGCCCCTAATGGGTTAATATAATAAAATATTTTTAGATGCAAACTTACAGATTCTTGAAACAGCTTTCTAGTGATATATATTTCAAATAACGAAATAAAAAAAGCCGAGGTGCACCCATGCAGAATTTATGCCAAAACCTGACCTAATATTTTAATGGGTAGGCGGAAGAAGGCATGGTCCAAATAAAAAAAAAACCAAAATTCCATTTTGATGTTAGTTAAATTCGTGCAAAATTTTAAAGGTCTAGCTTTAAAACTACAATTAATGCCAAAAATATCGCTATTTTACCCATAGTGCACCCTAGAGAAATTTTTTTTTAAATAGCATAAGAATAGCACAATCCATCAGATTGTGGAATTAACTGCCTTTAAGTATAAAAAGTATTACAACTAAAAGCAACTTTAAGCATGTAATTTTCCAACATTTCTCTTAAGTATCTCTCTTTCACTAATTATATGCAATTGTATTTAAAAAACCTTACTTTAATTAAAATTACTTAATCTTTATTTGTTGTTATTCTTGATTTTGTCGATTTTTCGATTTTTGTTTGAATTAATTTTGAATTAATAATTATTTTGATTAGATCTTTTAGTTAAATGATATTAATTGTATAAAGTTAAATTTTTAATTATTTTTTTTTTTTTTTTTTTGTTTATCACTTGTTATTTTGTTATGTATCTATATTCTTACTGCATTTAAAAGTCTCTGTCTTATTTGTGAACCTTTTCTTTAAATAAATAAATAAATAAATAAATAAGATCAGCGTACAAAATCAATTTTTCAATTCTAACATCAGATTCGAAATCAGCGACCCCTTAATACTGCCAGCACATACACAAAAAGCATACAATAAAAAAACACAGTTTTGGGATGCACCCTAGTGTCAAAACAGTTTTTAAAAATCTTATAGCACCCAATCGTGATTTTCTAACAATAAAGTATGCATTTTTCGTTAAATTGACACCAAAATTGTAAAATAGTTTAAGAAAATTATCCAATCATTTACGAACTGTTTCACTTCATTGAAGAAACTTAGTGTAATTGTGTTGAAATCTTATTACATTTCAGTAAGTTTTTCTACCGTTTATTTACCATCAGCTATAACTAAGAGAAGCATTTTCTCTGAAAATAAGAAATTTTCTACTGTTTATTAATCATCGGCTATAACTAATAGAAACTTTTTCTTTGAAAATAAGAAATTTTTCATCGAATACCTGGAAAAATTTTGGAATTTTTGCAAAAAAAAATCAACCATTTTTTAAGATTGTAAACAGCAGCCTGTAAGAATTATTATTTTTATACTGACGAAAAACCGCAAACATTATTATTATAAACATTAAATTGAATTGAAAAATTACCACTATCCGGAGACTTGAACCTCAGCTACATGAGTGAAAGTCCATCAGCTTATCCATTCGACCATCGCAGTTGGTAAACAATCGTCGCTTTATTTGCTTCATTTAGAATTGTTTGCTTTGTAAGTAATTTTAAAGTATTTTTTCTTGAAATATAAGAAAAGCATCCTTAAAATAAATTAGTTGTGGTGTACAAAAAAAGAAAAAATTTCGTGTATTTCTGTGAAATATCTAAGTATTGTAACTTATATTTCTTTAAATTTAAAAAATCATGCTGTAGAATGTTGCAAGCGGACTTGATATCAATACAGTTTTTCTTCAAATTATTTCTACTTTTATACATTTTTTGGCAATTTAACTTTTATCATACCTACATTTCTTATATTTAAGTAAAAACTTGTTTTCAAAACTAAGAAGCTGTTTTGATAACGTTGCAATGAATTCGAGACGTGAGATCGTTATATCATGTACAAATTCTCTACATTAAGGAGATACCTCTATAGAATATAGAAAATCTCATGCCAATGAATTGAAGCAACAGTTTATTAATTTAAGGGAAGCAGATTTTTTTGAGTGTAGATTTCACTGTAGTTCATACATTTTCTGCAGTTTCCATTTCTTTAAACTTTATTTAACAAAACAAGCTTTCAGTTGCTAACCAGACTTCAAGCACACAGTTTGCGATTGCTCGCTGCTTAAAATGTTCTTGTTTTTACGTAAATTATGCACTTAAAAAATAGATACTAACTGAAAAAAGATGAAAGGTTAGAAATACATTTTTAATGATAAATATATCAAAGCTATTTTTTAATTTTTTTTTTCAATATGTTAAAGTAACATAAGAACATAAAGTAAGTGTTAAAAAGTAAATGAAGTAAATAAAAAGGGTGAAAAGGACTGTTTAAAAACTAAAAAATAACTCTTCAAAATTAAAGTTTAAGAACTCTTGTATAAATAAAAATTCAAAATATTTAAATATATTTTATTTTCGATTACAAAAATAAGAGACAAAAAAGCAAGTTAGAACAAGAAATGAATTAAAGATAGTTTGTTCAGTTTTGTTTTCACCTCATAAAGATCGCGCATATAAAAAACAACAAACAGATCAGCAAGCAATCGCAATCTGCTAACATGAAGTTTAGACAGCTACTGAAAGTTTCGTGAGCTTACCTTTAAGTGCAATCTTTTAGTACAAAAGCTTTCTCGCACACATACAGCTGCGGTCAAAATAATAGCAGTGCCCTTATATTCAGACGTGTTTGGATAATTAATGCTAGTCTACAAATTTCGGATCCGGTAAGTCTATTTTCATTCCTATATTCACTTTCAACACTCGTTCCAACTCCGTACTCAGTTTCCTCCTATATTGTAAAACTTTCAAGATACAGGGTGTTTTACAGTTTAGGTACGTGTTTAGTATTATTGATCTAGAATCTAAACTACTCACCATAAAATAAAAAATAATATTTTGTATTTTAGAAAAAATATCAGATTTTTCATAAATATATCAATCGCTTTCGTGTCATGTGCTGTAGCGGAGAAAAAATTTTGAGATTATCCAACAAAATATCGACAAATTTTCTATCTTTTGTTTAAGCTGAGCTGTTACTGTCCAAAGTTAGGATTTAAAAAAATACTGTTGATTAAGTGTATTTTTACATGAAAAAAAGACATTTTAAATTTGGACGGTTACTGTTCCGCTAAAACAAAATATACAAAATTTGTTGATATTTCGTTACATACATTGATGTAAAAGTTGATAATTTTTCAAAAATACAAAATTATACTTTTTATTTTATGGTGATTAGTTTAGATTCGAGATCAATAATACTAAACACTTGCCAAAATGAAAATGGACTTACCGGATCCGAAATTCGTAGACCAGTATTATTTATCCAAACATGTATGAAATATAAGGGCGCTGCTATTATTTTGACCGCAACTGTACACAATCAGTAATCTCACTGTTACGTGACGATTTCTACCAAATCACACCACCCTCAAACTGCGTAAAGGAACTTCGTTTAAGAAAAAAATTTTAATTCGAGCACCAGACTACATCCTTAAAAAAAAGTATTTACAATCATTCAAGTGAGTGTCTTCTGAATTTTTTTAGAATATGTGATTTTTTTAAAAATATTTTAATCCAGACATAATTTAAGAGCGAAACTTTAATAAAAATATGTTAATTAACAGGTATTTAGAATCGTTTAAGGTTTGTATTTATTTTTATTTTTTTTTTTTTTTTGTTATGAATTTGAAAACAATTTCAAAAAACTCTAAATTACAGTGAAACTTCTCTAACTCAAACTTCCGTAACTCGAAATTCTCCTTAACTCGAAGTAGTATTTGTGCTTTTTGCTTTCTCAAGACATTTTCCTTATATTTTGATATCTATAAGTCGAATTTCCCTAACTCCAATTTTTCTTCAACTCGAACCGAAATCTCATTTGTATTAGGAACACTTTCATACATATTCATCTCCACAACTCGAATTTCTCTCACTTACAACAACTTCAATATTTCTATGTGTGTTGTAATTCGAAGAATTGACTTCGTCGGAAAAAACAGAAAGAAAAGAATTTGCATAGCATCTTTGTAAGCTTGCGTCGAAAATATCGTCTATAAAAGTTACTTAATCAATTATATTAAAAAACTGTCAAAAATGCTTATACTAAATTTAGAGTCAACTTTTATTTTGACTATGGTTATGGGCCATTGCATCTTGTGCTATGTGTATTTCGTTGGTACATGTTTTGTGTAAGTAAAGAGATTTTTTGAATTTGCAAGGAAAGTGTGGCTCATTTTACAGTGTACAAGAATATGCTATATGAAAGTGATATATCTGATGATGAAGAAGTTGAAGATATTCCACTGCCAACAAGTTTAGAAAGAAATCACTGCGCATACAAAAATTAAATTATTTACATAATATTTTATTCTAACTTTTTATTCTAATATTTTATTATAACCCGAATTTTCCGTAACTCGAAGCTAAATTCTGGTCCCTTAACACTTCGAGTAAGGGAAGTTTAACTGTAATAACAAATATTTAAATATTTTTTTTAATAATTCTAAACACTATTTTCTTTGTTAATATTTTTTGCAAAGTTGACTGTTTTTAAGTAAATGTCAGGTAAAATAAATTTACCCTGCATGTGTAAATGCATAGCCTGCATGCCAGTGTTAATCCAAGCGCCATTTCAGATCCAATTTGTTGAAATCAATTTTTTTCAAGGCACATAGCATTGAAGTTTTAAAACTAACATCATTTTTTGACAAGAATTTACGTAAAATGTTATTCAGGGCAAAATTAACGATGACCAAAAAATCACCTTCTTGCATCTCAAAACAAACGATTTTTTTCATATGTCATAAATTTCCAAAATTATGAAAAGTTCTTGATAAAAGCTCTTTGAAAAATCATCAGGTTTTTGATTCGGACTAAAGCAACAAGTTTTCCTCTCAAACACAAAAGCTATAGTACTTGTATAACAACTTTTGGTTGTTGTATTTGCTGTGCATAGAAAGGGTTTCTATTAAAAAATTTTTTGGTATCAGCAAAATGTCTCCAATATGTTTACGGGACTCATTTAGCAAATTCAGCAACCCAAAGTGTTCACTTTGATTACAAAACTGTGAAAGCTTACAGAAAAGCTGAACAAACAAAGGGTTATAATATAACCATTATACAAACATTTATACGATTCTAAGACTTTTTTTCTTAAAACATCATTTTTTACTGTAATCATTTATTTACGTAATTACGTCACTTTGTATGGAAGGATTGAAGGTATCTCAAGCTCCGATTTATAGAGCTGGACATATAAGGTACTTATGGAAGTATAAGGTACCTATTTACACAACATTAGTCCTTGTAAATGTTAGCTTTGTACACAAAGTAAACAAAGAATCTTTTGATTTTACGTATAATTCGTACTGCTGAAGGGCTTTTGAAGATAGTGGTAGTGAGTTGTGTTTAAACCAAAAATAAAAAATTCTACATGCAAACAACTTTTAAGCTAAAAAGCTATTGTGGCACTTTAATTGCAAGCACAAACCGTTTTTAAAGCTTTAAGCTAAAAAAGCTTTTAAAACTTTTAGCTTAAAAGTTTTTGTTATACATTTATTATACGTACTCATGGCAACGAGTATATAAAACAAAAAAGAATTTGCAAAAATCTTCGAAGAAAATAAAAAAAATCAATTTTAAACGATAGGATATAAGAATATTCAAACATCTGAACAACTCAAATAAAATTGTTTAGAAAAAGCTGTATGTGTTATTAGTAGAGATGCAACATGGCCTGAAATTACTATCCGGATAGTAACTTAATATCCGGTATCCAGCCAAATCACTCTCCGTTGCATCTCTTGTAATTAGTAACGAAATCATACAATTCTGTCATCAATACCAGAGATAAAGATATAGGAAACTTAAATTTTGTGACGTCAAAACATATGTTTTTTCCATTTTTATGTACTTTGGTGAAACTCATTTATTGTGTACGTGACTTCACCTCAGATCAGTGTTGTCGCGACAATTCTAAAAAAAGTATCCATGAAAAGGTCACAAATGTATCCACTTCCGACAAAAAGTATTCACATATTACAGTACTGAAACCCATTTTTTAAGCTTTCATTACAATTCTATTTATTTAATTTGAAGACTAACAAATAGCTGTGTTAAAATGTAATAGTGAGAAACAAAGCATGTACATACATATATAAAATAATGCATAATAATATTAAGACCTAGTGCTAGAATATTTTAAAAATTTTTAGGATTTATTTTTTAAAAGTAAAAATAATGAACAATGATATTTAAACCTTAAAGGTATATTGCAATAAAAATTTTTGATTATGACGCGCTTTTGAAATTTAAGTCCCAAAACAGGGTTTTGTACTGGTTATTCAGTGTAAAATATACGATTTTTGAAATTTTGATAGCGAAAGCCACTGATGCGAATAACATATTAAAATTTCAGATGATTCGGCTGAATAGCTTTTGTTTTCGATACAACACATTGCCAAAAAAAGCAGTTTTGAGATAAATGAGTGCAAAGAGAGTGAGTATGTATAGCTCTGCTCTAAGCTTGATACCTGCTAAAACGGCTGTAGAAGCGGAGATAACGTCAGTACCCTTACAAAAATTTAACAGTAAATTCTCAAAAACTATACTTTTGAAAGTTTAAGAAGAAAAAGAAGAATAAAATTTTAGACAACCTGCTCGTGCCTTAAAAAGGAACATATGTACATTTCACTACTTCAGTCTGTGTTATATATATATATAATATTTTGTGTTATTTTTATATTTTTTATAAATTATGTTTATTACATTAATTGTAAAAGTTTGATATTTATAAAAAACACTATATACAAAACATAACTGTTAAAAAGCGATTACGATTAATAAACAATTAGATTTTATTTTAAAAATAGCTATAATCATTACATAATCCTTGAGGGAGATGTTTTTGATAAGTAATTGATTTCGATTACAAATAATCAAAAAATAATTACGACTACTTGGAATTACGAAAATAATCAAAAAAGAATAAAAAGTAATCAAGAAACAATAATCCGACTACTCTTAGAAATTATTTTTGATTCTGTTTGAGGTTGACTCGCATCGTTTCAACGGTGAAGTTGTGAAGTGCAACCAGCCATTTTTAACGGAAATCGCCCATACGCTGATACGTCTTTTTCAGTTAACACAGTTATATGAATAACAGTTATACGAAAACTTAATCAGTTTTATTAACAAAAGTGTTTGGAGCTACAGTATGAACTTTGGGTTCATGGTTCCTTCTCTGTTATCGTTGCTAATGCTATACATAATAAAAAAAAAATCAAACTTAATTTCTAAAAGTACTCTGATTATTTTTCTTGATTACTTTTCATTCATTTTGATTATTTTCGACATCTAAAGTAATCGTAATTATTTTGCGATTTTTATAAATATATTACGATTATAAACAGAAAATAATTGTACTTAATCAATTATTTTACAATTTTAAAAAAATAATCGAATTGCTAATGGATACGATTAGTAATAATTATTTACCAGCTATGATACAAAATAATATATAAATACATAAAAAAGTAATTTAATAGCTTATTCAGTTAAGTGTAATATAAATAAAATGGGTTGCTATTGCCTTTATTTATATTAAATTTAAAAATTATTCGTTTTTAAGTATTTTGCAAAACAATATACCTTTACTTATTCCCAAAAAAAATCTACTAGTCTTATCGTTTATAGTAAGACTTAAATTAGAAAAAAAATTCATTCAGCAGCAGCTGTGCTATGAGGCCGACTTAATATATTTATCACAAAATTCTTAAGTCCTTTGTAAAGAGGTTGTGTTAATGCATTTTTTTGATAAAAAAGTACTGTCCAAAAATGTCTCAATGTCATAATTTTTCTTAAAGTTTTTGTTGAATTTAAAGAAATGCCTCCCTTTTTATATATTTGCAAATAAAAACATATATTCATACATGAGTATGAAAAAAGTATCCATAAATTTTTCTTAATGCCCGTATGACACTACGTTTTCCTTCTGTTTTTTTTTATTGTATTTTTCATTTTAAATACTAACGAAAGACCGACGAAAATAAATTACAAAAACAATTCGGCAATATGTTAGAGGGAAACAAATGCGTTGCGTAAAAAACTGATTTTTAACATTTTGTTTCCGGCTGAAAAAAATCTGTTCAAATCGCGATCAGTTAAAAAGAATAATTTTAAAAAATTTTAGATATGAAACTTAAGTGGACAGACGACTACGTTTTATTTTTAATTTGTATTTATAAAATAACACATTCGGTCAAATAAAGAAAAATTAACGAAATACAGACAACTATCAAAAAACCTAACGAAATACGAGTTGGCTACTATGTTTTTAATAGGCTAGATTGTTTTTCGTTTGTTTTTACTTCGTTTTTTAGCAGATAGCTTTCTCGTTTACACCACTTTGGATTCCTAATATGACCTGCTCTTTCGCTCGAAAAACATCATAAAATACACTAAAAAAATAGAACAAAAACTTAGTGTCATACGGGCATAACGGCAACACTGCTTGGACTTAATCCTATGGTGTAATTATTTTACGATAATTTCACCATGATATTTCAGGGATGCTTTCCATTGCATTTCCGAAGTCTTTTTTGGTATACCTTTCGTTACACATTTTGTTCCAATAATATGCAGTTTTACAGTTATCGGACCTCAAACGTAACTGGTGAATTTTTTAATATACCATAAACCAGGGTTGTTTTCCGTTGATTTTACGACCACATATAAATGTTTTGTGTTAGTATTGGAGCCAATTTAACGTAAAATCGAACATAGTGGTATCCCTCTCCAACGGAGTTTCCCATCTCTTTATCTCTGATCAATACATCATCAGCTTCTAAGAAGACTCTTTTAGTATTGTCAGTATGTCCTTCCTTTCAAAATTTATCAACATTTTTTCGTTTTGTTTCAACATCTACTTGATCGTCAAAAAATGTCAATACAATATTGGATTCGTTCAAATGACATAAGTGATAGAATATTTTTTTGCACGCATTTACCGAACATTTTCAGTTCTCTTTGCAGCAATATTTCATTAAATCGTGCTTTTCCTTGCCACTAGAATTAAATCGAAATTTTAAATAAATTTTATTTAATTTAATTTTAATTTAAAGTTTTATTTACACGAAGTAATTATCGAAAAATTTACGTTGATTCAATATTTTCACTCTGCGAATTTATTTAAAGTTTTGGTTTATTTAACAGACAACAGACAACAAAAGTGGGGCCAAACGAGTTCACCTAATTTATATCCCCCTTGAAAAAAACACAAATTTTTAATATTTTTATCAACGAGGCGTATGAGTTTAACCCTCTAATGCCCCTTCTTTTGTTTGAGCTCCAAAACAGATTATACTAATCAGATTATACTAATTTGGGAACGAGAAAATTAATCTGAAGTTCGTTTTTAATTTTACTTCCTTGTTCATTTTTTACAGGTGAAAATGTAAGCTACGGGTGAAAAAATCAAAGGTTTTTTAACACCTTGCATTTTGCTTTACATCTTTTTTTACCTCAATTAATAGAAAAAAAACAGCTTCTTACTCACTAATATCTTTTTTTCACTTCGATCTCACTTCAATTAATGTATTTTTTAGTTCCCCGAAAATCGAGGCATGTGCCTTATGCAAACAAGGTTTGGTCTTTGACCTGAAAGGAAAGATTTATTTAGAGGAATTGATTGGAACCATACGGGAATTATTGATTAGGCGAAACAGCCGTGAAAGGCAATTTGAATTGCTTTAAACCGAGGCTAGTGTTATGCCTTAACATCGGCAAGCATTTCCAGCCCTTAGTTGTTCCATTCCTTTAATTCCACATTTTCTACAATTAAGTTGTGGATTTTTAGTTTTCCATATTTCTTAAAAGTAGGAAAGAACAAAGAATGTGAAAATAACCATGCCCGAGCCCAGATTCGAACCAGGGACCTCTGGGTTGAGAGTCTAGCGCACTCTCCACTAGACTACAAAGGCCGACATATAGCATGCTTTTCATGCTTGAACTGAAAACCTGGTTGCTATTTTCCACTAACGGTACCAATCTTCGGATGCAAATCTTATTTTTTAACCTCATTCTATTAGAAAATTCTGGTGGCGCGAAAAAAACATCTTTGCAGTTCGGGCAGATCTAATGCTCAAAGATGTCTAGTATTTTTTTTCTTAAATCTACTACGCAGTTGTAGTTTTCCACCCAGACAAACCGAGAGATTGTTGATATTTTTAAAAAACTTTCCAATTGAGAACAATTTAAGAATGTGTGGGAATTTAAACAAAGTAAAGTATTATCGTCCAGATCAATTCATAGAAACGAGTAGGATATCTAAATAATGAAAGATTTTATATTAGTTATTTTACTATTTATATTAAACTAACAACATTTAAGACAGAGGTATAACGGTCCATAAGCACTTCGATTCAACATCATCGTCCAACATCGGAGTACTTAAAGTTACATAACGTCGATTTTCATCATACTCAAGAGTGGCACACAAAAGTTGCTTTGATTTTGCATTCTGAAAAGTCAGATATTCTTCGTAGTAGTCCATTTGCCACCATCTGGTTTCCTGACCTCCTTTCCCCAACCAAAAATACGGCTTCTGCTCATTCTCATCAACGTACAGATAGCGAAGTACACCATCGTAATAATTGCCGAATGCAATGTTGCCATCTTCATTGAATTGTAGTGTCATATCGCCATCGTTATCAGTAGAGTTTTTTTCAGCGATCCAGGTAAGGGGCGTGCGCTGCATTGCATTAGGCCCATTTTCACGAGGTGCATAAAGATATTCCCAATGAGCGATATTTAGTAGTCTCACAACTTTTGAGGAAAAAACACTGCGAAGCGTTGGAGGTAGAGCGTTAATAGTTTTTAATACACGCTGTTTGAGTGTTTTTGGCAAGAGCGGGAACTGCTTGTGCTGTTGTATTTGACGCATATAGTGTGCCATAAGACTTGCGAGCCTTGGATCAAAATCAGCACGTGTCATAAATTTCCAATTCAAATGAATCAAGGACGTAACCATTTGCTGGAAATTTTTATTAGTGTATAAAATCGAAGCCAATTCCGACTTATCAACGAATAGATAGACTGCATCAATAAATCGCTCAAAAACTGCTTCCGACACAAGTGGATCACAAGTAAAAATGCGTTTCTCCAAACGATCTATTTCAAAATTATTGCGATATGTTTGCGAGATTAAAGCCTCTTCGAAGATCAGCGCACAAGTGTCGACAAGCGATTTTTGTATCTGATGGCGCAACAACATGCTACACTTGTCTGCAGTGCTTCGTTCTTCTTCAATCTGCTCATACAGATCAATTAGCTTGTATGGATCCTTTGCACAATGACTATTTGTCTTACGCCAAAAGTTTCTCACCGGTTCATCAGAGCTATTTTTTACACACAGAGTCGTCTCTGTGGTCAGCTGCTGATAACACAGTCGAAAGTTAATGCAGATAATAATCACAAAAAGAGCGAAGAATACGCCGCCGTTTTGCATATTCGCGATGATTCTCGGTTGATCACTTGTCGTTAACTAAATACAATTTTTGATATATGTGTACAAACTTGTTTACAAATTTAATTCTCTCAGCAATAAATCAACGAGTATTCTCTCGAAGCTAAGCTTATTGGACATCTGATCAGAGTCATATAATGAAATGATCGGATAAATGTTTTGTTATGCTAGCTACAAACTTGGCAATAAGTCAGAAAGAATAAAATTGTAATAGTGTCACCAAGTTAGTCACCAAGAAAAACTCTAGTAGTCTCTCTCTTAATATTTTGTAAAAAAATTAAATTACATTCAAACTTCCGGATTTGGAAATACTTTAACGCAAACTTCTTTATAATTCCAATAAAAATGAGGACAATTGCGATTCATAAGTCCAAGTATCAAATAAGTCCCCGATTATGTGCTTGGTTCTTTTCGTTTTTGTTTAATTTTTTTCGAGGAAGCCTGTTTATTCTTTCATCTGTTTTTTTGTGTGATAACTGCATGTTGTAGAGTTAATCACGTTAAGTAATCAATAAGAAACGCGTATTAAAAAACTTGTCAGTTGTAGAAAAATGTAATCTTTTAAGAGAAGAGGAAAAGAGGAGTACCCATTAATGTGGCAATAAAATTCAACATTTTACCAGGTACGGTTTCAACGATTTTAAAAAAATAAGATCCCACGTATCTGGAACTTCTTCTGAATATCTTCCAAGGGGCACGAAAGGATAAAAATGCCAATGTTTAACTAAAATTGTCAAATAACGCCGTAGGTAGGTATTTCATAAGGGGGGCACTTACTGAAGCAAAAACAAAATATTTTTTGTTTCATTTCCATAGGAATTTCTGAAAGCCTAAGATCTTTCCAAAATTCTTAACCAATTTCAACAGCCGAAGTGAAAAGAGTTAATGAAATTGTATTTATTTTACTTCTAAACATACAAAAATGATTCAATAGCTCGGTTTTGAGCAGGACGACAAGTATTTATTTAAGTAAAGCAATGAAAACAGATATTTTAAAAAGGTTAACATATTCAAACATAGTTGTAGAAACAAAGCCATTTTGTCGATAACAGTTTCCTCGTTCACAAAAATATCCTTGTCATATACTATTAAACGAGCAATATTTATTTGTTTGTTACTAAATGAGTTCTCGAAAACGACTCGACCGAGAAAATTCGTTTAGCAGCGCACTTTGGGGTATTGGACTCATTTGGGTAGCCAAAATTATTTTATTGCGTAAATATTTTCTATTCAAGTCTGTTATTTGATTTTAACCCTGAACGACCATTGGGACATATTTAAAATTGCAAAAAAATCAAATTTTTATATAATAAAATTTACTTTTGGCCGCCCAAATCGGTGAAATACCCCTCTGTTCATCCCGAAAAGTGTTCACACCCGAAGTTCGATTCCAAAAATTGGAAGTCCAAAGGAATTGGAATAATTGCTGGCATCCCTAATTATGACTTGAGGAAAATTTATATCCCAAAGCGGTTTCAAGGATATTTTCAATATTGGGGCTTACGGGGGCGAAAAATCAATCTAACTAGGTTTCATTTCTCAAAAAAATTCGTTTTCTCCGTGTTGTCATGCAAATAATTTTTATTACTTTCCATTTCATTTTGCTTTTCTTATGTATCGAGGCGTGTGTCAGAACTTTTTGCATGCTGTTGTTTGTGTTTTTACTGCGTATAAAGGTCTTATTTTTCCGTGTATTTTAATGTAGTAGCGCAAAATGAAACTAGCAGCGCATGTTGGGCTATTTGACCTATTTAGGCAGCCAAAATTATTTTATTCGAATTATATTTTTCTATTTTATTACAGACTAATAATTTTTTTGCAGATTTACGTAGATTTAATGGCACTAGGCGTATTTTTGAACTGAGAGGTGAAAATGTTACTCAAAAAATTCCTGATTACAGAAGCTTTAAAAAATTAATTATTGTCTCGATATACAATCAAACGAAAAAATTTAATGCATGGGTTTTGGCGGGAAGCCGAGCTAAGCTCGGTCACACAGGAACTTGCAATTAAGGCAGTTTTTAGGCAAACAATTTTTAGAAAATGGAATTTTTTAAATTGAATTTTGTTGTACAGCTGTTCAAAAATATGTAAAAAAAATTCAAATCAAGCCCGCTTATAATACAGATTCTACAGCGCTTAAGACCCGGTGCGCCAGAGTAAATTTACCCATTTTTCTCGAAACATACTTCTTCAAAATGAGCCACACTACTGCAAACAAACTAATCAACCGATTCAAATTATTTTTCAATTTGTTTTTATTGTAATTCAACACAACATTTACTAAAATAAGCGTCTTGGGATAAATTGTCTAGTTTTTACACTCGACAATATGGTCAAAAATAACGCAAATTTGTTTACTTTTTTTCCATGCTTCATAGTTTTCTTAATTTTCCATTTTGGTAAAAGATTTTTTTATGCATTTTTTTTTATTTTCAAACGATCTGTAGCCGAGCTATGGTGTGGCCGATTTTCACCTTTTGAAACACATCAACCATTTTTATATATAAAAAATATATGTTAAGAAAAAAAACATTTTTACTTAAACTGATGATGTAAAATATACACGCAAATGAAATTTCTTTTTATATATAATAAAATTTTTTAGAAAACATCTCTTAAAATATGCCTTTTTTAAACCACTTTACCCTAAACCTCCCTTAAAGCTAGGAAATAATGCACAAGATATCAAATAAAGTTCTTTGTTTATTAACAACTTATCAAAGTTAAATTAATACATGCAAGTAAATATGTTAAAAATAAACGTTTGTCTCTGAGGTAAATAACAAAGTTATAGTGACCCATTGACAAATCGGTGGGACAACATACTTCGCCATCTGCGTAATTAAAGTTACATAGCGTCGTTTCTCATCATATGCAAAAGTGGCACACAAGAGTTGCTTTGCTTTTACATTCTTGAAAGTGAGATACGTTCCATAGTAGTCCATTTCCCACCATCTGGATTCCGGAGGTTCATTTCCCAGCCAAAAATACAGCTTCTGGTCATTCTCGTCAACGTACAGATAACGAAGTATACCATCGTAATAATTGCTAAATGCCATGTTGCCTTCATCATTGAACTGTAGTGTCATATCGCCAGGGCTTTCAGTATAGTTTTTTTGAGCGCTCCAGGTAAAGGGCACGCGCTGAATAGCATTTGGTCCAATATTACGAGATCCATAAAGATATTCCCAATGGGCGATATTAAGAAGTCTCACAACCTTTGATACATACACACTGGAAAGTTCTAGAGGTACTGATTTGTATATTTTTAATGCACTCTGTTGGAATTCATTTGGCAAGACCGGGAACTGGATGTTCTGAAATATTTGAAGTAAGTGGTATGCTATTTGGCTCGATAGTCTTGGGTCAAAATCAGCACTTAGAATAAATTTCCAATACAAATGGAGCAAGGACGTAACCATCTGCTGGAAATTTTTGTTTTTGTATAAAATCGATGCCAACTCCAACTTATCAACGAATAGATAGACTGCATCGATAAATCGCTCAAAAACTGCTTTCGATACAAGTGGATCACAAATAAAGAGGCGCTTCTCCAGGCGATCTATTTCAGAATTATTACGATATGTTTGCGAGATTAAAGCCTCTTCGAAGATCAGCGCAGAAGTGTCGACAAGAGATTTTCGTACCTGGTGGCGCAACAACATGCTACACTTGTCTGCAGTGCTTTGACCTTCTTCGATTTGCTCATACAGATCAATTAGCTTGTGTGGATCCTTTGCACAGTGGCTATTTGCCTGACGCCAAAAGGTGTTTACCGGTTCGTCAACGCTATTTTTTACACACGTAGTCGTCTCTGAGGTCAGCTGCTGATAACAGAGCTGAAAATTAATGCAGATAACAATCAGAAAAATAGCGAAAAATATGCTGCTGTTTTGCATCTTCGCGGTGATTCCCGGATGATTGCTTCAAGTTAACTAAATACAATTTTTGTAATATACAAACTTGTCTTTGAATGTAGTTTTCTCAGCAATAAATCAGCTCAAGTTCTCTCAAAGCTTAGTTTATTTTACACTGGATCCTATTTATATTTATGATCGGATAGTATTTCATTACAAGCTCTACGAAATTGACATTAAGATAAGGTTTTAAAATTAATATTTTAAAAAAAATATGAATATGTAATGAGTTAATACATTGAAACTATTAATTTTTTACTATTATTGAAAAAAAATCACTGTTTTCACATAATGCGAACGATTAAATACACAAATATCTCAGATAGTTTTGAATATACTTTTTGGTAGGAGTGTGATGTTAGGCATCTGCATACGCATCATTGATTGTCTCATATCCGCATGCTCCTAAGTCATCTCTCACTGGCATTCCCATCCGTGTTATCAGACGCATACCCAGAAAAAATTTCGGGGGTTTTTAATTTTTTTATTTAGACTTATGTATTTCAATTTTTGGAACGAAGTTCCTTTACGCGGCTTGCGGGTGGTGTGATTTGGTAGAAACCACCACGTAACAGTGAGATTTCTGTGGGTGTATGGGTGCGAGTATTGAGATTCGAGCAGACCATGGCACAGTCACTGACAAGGTAGTAGCGTAGACTGGCTTTTTTCTCACGAGCGGCGATGGGTAGTTGTCAAAATTAGTTGTTCTTAAACATAGCTAGTCAATCACAGCAAGCTAAAAACATTCCAATAAACTTCGCGAACACATTTAATGAATCAAAGAAAAGTTAAAAATAAGCACATACATAGTCAACAGCAGCAAACTACAACTCCTTTAGCTGTTTTTGACAACTACCAATCGCCAAAAAATGTCACGGCCATGATTCAATTACTATAGGTTGTCCATTCATTTGACATTTACTCACAAGAATGAAGATATACACCCTTAAAATTGAAGAGGAGAGCAAAAGAGTAATTTTTTAATGCCATCAAAGTAATCAGTTGCAGGAATATCATACATTTTTGCAGTACTAAATACCCAAGGATACATTTCACTGCTGTTTTTCTACTACGTTCTGCACTGCTTGTTTGTTTTGATAGAAAACTTCAGTGAGTTTTTAAAAAACTATTTTCAATATTTTGCTGTGCAAATCTATTCACACCGCTGACGGCTTATTGGATCCACTGGCACATTATATTTTTGAATTTCATCACCAAAATAAACTGTTTTGCCAATACCGCACGTTGAAGTTTATTTTAATAATTACAACTTAATAGTCGCGATTTATATATTACTTGACAAAAAAAAACGGCTCGCAACAAAATTTGAAAACAATTTTCAATAATAATTATCAAAGCAAAAATTATTATAAACGCAATGCACACTATTTTTTTGCTGCTAACAGCAAAATATAGAATAACTACTTTTTAAAAAAAAAATACAGAACAAAACACCGAAACATAACTTTTTTCATAGAAGACCACAAAACTTTGGTTGTCATTTATATTTGAGAGAGAATATATTTTTTTTACAAATTTACGGGTGTTGTCAAACGAATGGACAACCTATAATAATTGAATCAAGATTCCGCCTTGCGCATGTCTGCTCTCTTTGTGAGCACGTACATGTGACGTCAGAAGTGCAAGAGAAAAGAGAGTCAAACTGACTGAAAAAAACGTAAAAAAAATTTTTAATAGGGGTATTCGATTAAAAAATCTCCTCATTTTCTTATAAAATCTAAGTTTTGTAAAAGAAATAAATTTAAATCAAAAAACAACGCTTGTACAGACAAAATTTTAATATTTTTATATTGTTCTTGGAGCAGACTAACAAACGAGTATGCGAGTGCGCAACTCTCTCTTTCCCTGCCTCTCTCTCTCTCTCTCTCTCTCTGTGTGTCTCTTTTTCTGGCAGACAGATATGTCGTGAAAACGCATTTACTGTTTTTATTTGTGTGTTTGTTTTCAATCATACGCGTGAATCTTTACTGCAATATGGTTTTAAGAAATTGAAATCGCAGCCAATGTATATAATACAGTGTAATCTGATGTTAGAATTTCTAAAAGTTTTTTGACGCTATGGTGGACCCCAAATATGTGTTTTTTTTTATTTTATTCTTTTTGTGTATGTGCTGGCAGTTTTAAGGGGTCGCTGATTTCAAATCTGATTTTAGAATTTCAAAAAAGTTTTTTACCACTAGGGTGGACCCTAAATAGGGTTTGTTTTATGTTACAAAAATTTATGTTTTTACTATTTATATATGTTCTAGCAGTAAAAGGGGTCGCTGATTTTGAAACTGATGTTAAAATTTCAAAAAAATTTTGTGACACAAGTTCAGTGGTCCCTGAAAATGTGTTTTTTTTTATACGATTTATGTATTCTTTTATACTCTTCTTGTTTTTTCAATGATAAAATTGCAATTAACACTCAAAAAAATATATAACGAATGCATGGAAACATAATGGTAACAAGTGCACATCATGAGACAAGTTGTAACACATCTTGTTCACTTGTTGCTATTATGCCATGGAAACAAGTGAACATTTTGTATAGATTGACTATAAATCTCTGATTATAAAGAGATAATATAATTTAATATAATAAGCTAATATAATTAACTACACCTATATAACAGAACCATTTATATTTGTTAATAGAATTTTAAAAACACATAGTTAAAAGAACTCTAAGCTATTCAAATATATACATATTTTTTATAACAAAATTACTAACATTTCAATCCTTTCCAATGAAAAATGCGTACCTAGATTCAAATAAAGTTTATAAAAACTCACAGCACTTCACTTTTTACACTGTTTACAGCTTGACAGCTAAAAAACAAATAATTTATGTGAATGATTAATACATTATTTGGTGAGTGAGCTAGCAACAACTTCAATAGCATTGTTGTTGTTTGCTCACGTCAAAAGCCGTCAAGGTTATTGCTGCATGTATTGTGTTGGTATTTTCTTGTACCGCACACGTGTTCGCTTTTTTTGTTGTTGTATTTGAAATTTTTCAGTGAGCACGTGTTCTTTCTAATTATTTTTTTTTTCTTGCATCAAATTTTTTTTAAATGAAATGATGCGCTGAAGCTGTTCACATTATGGTAACAATTTTGTGATGGTAACAAAATGTTTGACGGGTTTGTATATGTGCTGGCTGTATTAAGGGGACGCAGGTTTCAAAACTGAGGTGAGAATTTCCAAAAGTTTTCTTTACACTAGGGTAAATCTTCCAAATGTGTTTTTGTTTTATATGTATGTACAGTGGTGGTCACGAATTTAGCACACACAGTGTTAGTAACTCTAATTTGAAATTTTTTACATCTTAGCTTGAGAATTCTAATCAAATATTTTTTGTTGAGTATTGTTTATGAAGTTAACTCTATGTACCGTTAGTTGGTTTCTTAGTTACTCTTAAATTTTCTGACATATTTCAAGTAGTATGAATCAATGTGGTTTAAATGCTGGGCACGAATTTAGCACAGGTTAGAATTACTGTTCCATATCGTATTTTATTTTCGTTAATTAAACTTTACTAGTAAGATATACTAAATTTATTAAGTTTCTATTTGAGTTCTAACAAAAAATTGCAGAAAGATATGGCGAAAGGCTACTGCTGTTCAGAGGCTCAGCGGCATTTGATTCAGCAAATGAAAAATGGTGGAAGCACAGTTTCAGAGATTGCTCTGCTTCTTAGATGTTCGTGAAAGTTATTATATAACGCATTACAACATGTAGAGCAGTATTAGAGCATTAAAAATGTAAAATAGCGACCAAGAGCGCGAAAAACAATAGCAAGAGAGGTCCATTTGATTTATAGAGCTTCACTTAGTGATCCTTTTAAGACCTCAAATAAAATTTAAAATGAAATTTCATCAAAATATGGCATAAATGTATCCTCAAAAGGCATAAGAAGACACTTGAATGAAAACAATTTCCGTAGCTTTATAGCCCAACAAACACCACATGTGTCGCAAAAAAATATTAAATGCAGTCTTGCGTTTGCAAAAGAATATTTAAAAAGTCAACGAATTTTTGGAAAAATGTGCTTTGGAGGGATAAATCAAAGTTTTGCCGGTTCGCATCTGAAAGCAAACAATATGTGTGGCGTCCTCCAAACCTGCAACACAATCCAAAGTAATACACGCTCAAGACGATTAAACAGGGTGGCTGAAATGTTATGGTATGGGCGGCGTTTACTTGGCACGGAGTTTGTCCGATTGTTAAAATTTACCAAAAAATGGATCAGCACGCTTACACAAACGTACTTGTCAATACAATGATACTGTTTCAAGAGGATAATTTTCCACTTTAATGGCGTTTTATGCAGGATAATGATCCAAAGCACAGTGCTCACATAGTTAAAAGTTGCTTGGAAGAAAAACATATTGATATTTTGAAGTGGCCATCGCAATCATCGAAATTAAACCCGATTGAGAATCTGTGGAGGGATGTCGAGCAGCAAATACTAACAGTAAAATCCAAAAATTTGCCAGATTAGTTTAGGGAAATCCAAAGGATTCGGTATAGTATTCCAAAGTACCGTTGTGAGGCTTTGGTCAAAAGTTTACCAAGGATATGAGATGCAGTCATTAAGAATACGGGATTTCCTACGAAATATTGAGTTATACAATCAATTTTGATTATATTTTTCATCCTAGACATTTTTTCGCTCGTGTGCTAAATTCATGACCAAGTCGAAATGCTTATTTTTAATTTTTATTTGATTTTAAGTCCTATAAGAAAGTTTTGAAATAAAAAAATGTATATAAGAAATAAAGAAGACATAATACATACACTAAAAAAAAAGTTAATTAAAAATTTACAAGAAATAAATGGAAAATATAAGTATTCACTTTACTTTTTTAAGTGTGCTAAATTCGTGACCACCACTGTATATGTGCTAGCAGTATAAGAGGTCGATGATTTCACACCTGATTTAAGAATTTCAAAAAGTTTTCTTGACACTAGGGTAGACCATAAAAAGTTTTTTTTTATAATCTTTGTAGAGGCGCTGGGCTCTGATTTCAAATCTGATGTTAGAATTTCTAAAAGTTTTTTGATTGTTTATACTCTTTATGTATGTTCTAGCAGTATTAAGGGGTCGCTGATTTCGATTCTTACGTTAGAATTAAAAAAGTTTTGACACTAGGGTGGACCCTAAAAATGTGTTTTTATTTATACTCTTTGTAGATGCGCTGGTCGCTGATTTCAAATTTGATGTAAGAATTTAAAAAAGTTTGACACTAGGGAGGACCCTAAAAAGGTGTTTTTTGTTTTATACTCTTTAGTAAATCCAGTTGTCAATAAAATTGTTCAATCAATTCAAGCTCCTTACGAGGAATATGATGAATGAATGTTCAATGCTGAACGCCTTGTTGCGTCATGAAACAAACATCGCTTGCATCGGTAAATGCCTATTTTCATCTCTCATTAGAATTGTACATCTTAAGTTTCTATAAGCAAATCTTTTTTTCCTAAAATATTAAATAAAACTTTTTGATTTGATTGTTCATTTAAATTATTTGCCTTTAACAAATTATATAAAATAAAAATATTAAAAAAAATAAAATATACGGGTTTAATTTTGAATTACATTTGGATTTGAAGAAAAAGAATAAGAGTAAAAGCCTTCGTTCCTGACGGGGATCCCCTGACCACACCACTTTCTATTAATTTATAGACTTGAAAAGATGAAATTGGTTCAAAAAAGAAACAGTTTGGGTGAAAAGGTTACATTTCTAAACATTTGCACAAAACGTCATTAGGTTCGACATCAGCGACCACATCCTACCAATTTTAGCAAACAATTTATTAAAAGCATCAGCTATGTATATCGAAGAGATCGCAGTTCCTGCGACCTTAATGCAGTCCGCTTGAACAATACTATTCGATTTATTTAAAACTAGCCGGCGTTGGTCTTGTAAAAAAGAGACTCCCCTTTATTTATCAAACAAACTAACAAACTAAAAAACATTGTTTGTCGCATGCTTGAAGCTTAAAGCTATACAACTGAGCATGCGTTGGTTTTGTTATACCGTAAGTTAGCGCAAATATGATATTTCGAAACTTATTTCATAAAAATCGGCCCAGTACTTTTAAAGTTTACCTGGAACAAAAATGTTCACTTCAATTTCATACATTAGTGCAGATTGATATTATTTATCAACTGTCATTCTTTTTTAACATTGCCCCTGATTTTGTTCAATTCATCGATTGTTATAAAATGAGTCCACGATAATTAAAAGTAAATTAATTTATTTTGTAATACTTTGATAACACCCATATCTTCATCGTTTTCTGTGGATATTATTTTTTAATACCAGCATCCGTATCCGCATATTCAAAAAACGTTTTTTACAGATCAGTTTCTGCATCCACAAAATGAAATTAGTCACATCTCTACTTTATGTGCTGAACTGTTAAGAAATAACTACCAACCGGACGAAAGCATGCTTCAATCGTTCGCATCTATTGAGTTTAAAAAAACTCTTATTTTATTAAACAAGTAAAACGAGTTCAGCCAAAAAGAATGTTTAGAATGTTAACAAAAATTTCTTCAATTGCTATGTTAATGAAAATACTTGTTCGTATGACAAAGTGTTTAATTTTTAATATATGTACGGCATATAATAGTGTTATGTAAATTTACTCCAGTCGCAATACAGGATTTACCGCCCAACGACAATGCAACGGAACATCGAACTCCGACGACGGTGTACCTAGTGATACAATTCGTCGATAATCATCATAAAGAACATCGGAACACATAAGTTGTTTTGACACCGTGTCTTTAAATGCAAGATAGTCTTCATAGTATTCCACTTGCCACCATCTGCCATCGTCATGGCCTTCTTGACTCAACCAAAAGTACGCATTCTTATCTTTACCGTCGATATACATAAATCGTAGGACACCGTCATAGTTACTGGCAAAAGCAATGTTGCCGCTATCATCGAATTCTACCGTCATGTCGCAATCCGTATCTGTTTGATTTTTTGCCGATGTCCAAGTAAGTGCCGTACGCTGCATACTATTAGGGCCTATTTCACGAGGTGCATAAAGATACTCCCAATGGCCGATATTGAGCAAGTGCACTACTTTTGAAAAAAATATGTTGTGAAGTGCTGTTGGCAAGGTATGGATTGCTTTCAGTACACGCTGTTTGAGCATCCCGGGCAATGACTGGAACTGTTTGTGGTACCGTATCAAACGTAGATAGTAAGCCATTAAACCCGTAAACCGTGGGTCGAAATCAGCACGTGTCGTAAACTTCGAGTTCAAATGAAGCAACGAAGCTACCACCTGCGGCAGATTTTTGTTCGAAAATAAACTCAACGCCAACTCCGACCTATCCTTAAAAAGATAGACTGCGTCGACCGATTGTTCAAAGACTGCATCCGATACAAGTGTATTACCTAAAATGTAGTTTGCAAGACGATCAATGTCTGGGTTATTTCTAAAATTATTTGAATTCAACGCCTCTTCAAAGATTTGCGCACAAGTGTCGAAAAGCGACTTTTGCACATGTTTAATGAGTAAGGAGCTGTATTTGTCTGCAATTCCTCCATCGGTGATCTGTTCATACAAGTCCATAAGATTGTATGGATCCTTTTCACAACGACTATTAACTTCACGCCAAAAGTTATTCATCGTGGTTTCGGAGCTATTTTTTACACAGTTTGTCATCTCTTTGGTTTGCAACTGATATGAAAGCCGACAGTTGGCACAGATAACAAACGTAATGATCACAAATAACACGTCTCTTCTTTCCATCTTTGCGATGATGGTCGTTCGATTGTTTAGAATTGACTGATTTTGTTTTTTGCAAAACATGATAGAGAAAGGCGATTTTATGAAATCAAGAATGAAGCTTTTGAGCTTAAGGTGAGAGAAGCAATTGTTGTATATTGCTATAAACCTGTTGTTATGAGTTAAGATCACTCTGGACCCTCTGAGCCTCACATTAAAACCTGTTGTTGTGATTGATCTTCAAGCCGTGATGTTAGGTTAAAGATAAATATAATTATGAAAATGGCATGCAGGCTTTAACTTTGATGACTCTGACTATCATTTAAAAAAACAATAATTTGCTTATAAGCAAATATACTGTTAGTTTAATCGATTGATGCTATTTCGAATTAAAATTATTACTCAAATAAGTGATGTTCAGTTAGAGAAAGATATATGTTTTTTCAGACAACATACACATTGTTTTTTTTAGTTTATTATTTACACAAAACTACGCAATATTTTCAGGAATGGCTGCACCACTTAGAACAATTAAGTTTAAAAAAGCTCCGTTATATCAAACTCGCTATACAATTCCATTCTTTACTTACATGTTAAAAATTTTTTTATTTATAATCATAAAACTTGTTCAATTAAAAAACAATGTGCGGTCGGGGAACCACCGTCAGGAAGGAAGTTTCTTACGCTTTTTCTTCAACTTCGAATGTAATTCAAAATAAAATAGTTGAAAAATAATCGTCGGAAATTTGCGAAGAAAAGATGTGTTCAGTGCGCACAAGCAACTGTGTTTCATGAGAAAAAAACAACAAAAGATTATCTTTAAAGAAAAAGAAGAAGATTAGGATAAAGCTCAATAAACGATTTTAAATTATCAAACAACTAGAATTTGTATTTAAAATCAAGAATGATTTAAACTATCAAACATTTAGAATTTGTATTTAAATCATAGTAACTCAACATAATATATAACAAGGTCATATAGAAAACTTGAAAAAAGATTTCTTTATTAAAACTTAAGATGTGAAAATCTTATGTGAGATGAAAATAGGCAGTTATCGTTGCCAGTGATGTTTGTTTCATGATGCAACAAGACGTTGAGCATTGAACATTCATCAATGTTCCTCGTATGGAGCTTGGATTGATTGAAACGTTGCATTTCAAACTTAACTTACTTAAGAGTATAAACCACACACATTCTTAGGGTTCACCCTAGTGTCAAGAAACCTTTTAAACTTCAAACACCAGATTCGAAATCAGCGACCAGCGCATCTACAAAGAGTAAGAGAGAGGTTTACCCTAGTGTCCAAAATTTTTTCAATTCTGACATAAAATTCCAAATTTATACAAAGAGTATAAAGCAAAAAACACATTTTTAAGGAACATACTCTAGTGTAAAATGTCTTTTTAAAATTTTAACATTCGAATCGAAATCAGCGACCCCGACTGCTGGCACGAAGAAGTATTAAAAAAAGAATGAAAATGTCTAATATTTAAAAAGCCTTTTTTATATTTGCGTAGTAATTAAGTAGCACTATATTATGTAAAAACAATGACAACAATTCACCTTAAGGATTTTAAGATATAAGCAAAAATTTGTGCTGGCATTACGTTTCAAAAAACGGAGGTGATTTTTGACTTAGATTAATAAATTTTAAAAACTCTCAGAATTAGGTAAGACCATTTGTATACAACTTTTATTAGAAGGGCTTAAAATAACATAAGTTTATTTTCCAAATAATCAAATTGAAAAATCTTCTCTGGTTTTTTCGTTATTAGGCTTTTCTTCTGGCGTTACGTTACTAAAATTTCCCTTGTAGTTTAATTGGGTAATTAAGTAATTAAGTAGTTAAGTAATTATGTAATTTAGTAATTAAAAAACAAATTTAATATATTGTCCTTTCCTTGTTTCAACCATTTTTTCATTATCTTTAACCAATGCCTTCCTTTTTTACTAAAACAAAATGCTGACGAAACATTTACTAAACATTTACGAAACAGAAAAACTACATTTGTGAAAACGAATTGATCATCATGGTTAATGAATTTATGTAGAAATCGTTCACGTTAATAAAATTAAAATGTTTCCCTTAGATAATATCATCAAATAATAAGTTGTTAATAAGTTTTAATTTTTTTGGTCACGGTAGACTTTTCTGTGGAAATGCCCATATATTTACAAAAAGTATAAAAAAAGAAAACTCCTTTTCGAGGTCAACCCTAGTATCAATAAAACTTTTTGAAATTGTAACATCAGGTTCGAAATCAGCATCCCCTGGACCAGCTGGTCGTCAAATTATAATATCAATTTTTTTTTATTGTTTTGTGGAATAAAAACTATTGATTCTTGGTTATAATCGGGCTCAAGGTCACTTTTTAATATAAAACAAAATTGTATTTGTTTTTATTATTATTAATTTTATTTTGTCCAAAATTTCGAACTCCACCAGAGTTCATCTTCAGAGACACTGTATTTTAACAAAAATAGAAATATTTTACAATTTTAACATATTGAAACAGAACACTAAAAAACTTACATATTAAAAAAAGAGATTTTGTTTTATATTAAAAAGTGAACTTGAGCCCGATTATAACCCAAAATCATAAATTAATATTTCGAAAAAATATCACATTGTAAAAATTATTCTTATCATTAAATGCTAGTATTAAATATTTTGTACAAAGTATTTTTATAAAAATAAACTAATAATTTAAAGCAAAAATCTATTTTTTTTCTATTGCAAAAATGCGTGAACAGGTGTTGTGCTTGAAACTTACTTGAAGTCGTAAGTACATTCAATTGGCGACGAAAGATCTCTCCATTCTGATAGGAGCTATAACAGGGCACTATCTTATAGGTAGACATGCCCTTAGAATGGGGGTTCATGCGAATGACTTCTGCAGGGGTAGCAGGGATGAGGAAGAGGAGGAGATGGTATCGCATATCCTCTGTTAATGCCCCGCTTTAGCCCGCAGAAAACATTAGCATCTAGATAGCCTCTTTTTTTATGATCTCTGCGTTTACTGCTTTTTATTATTAGTACAGGTTGGTTCCACGACAGTGCTTAGGAGAGCAGGAGAGTACCACAACGGACCAAATATCTGGTCTATGTGGACCGGTCTTTAACCGGCCGCCACCTTAACATCCAGAGTGAACACTCAATTCGGTGTGATTGAAAAATTCCTCAAATTACTTGCACTCACTCAAACGTAATGAGAAATGTCAAGTTTTGTTGTCAAATTGCTGCGTGAAATAATCAAACAGGACAGTAAATCGTAAAAGTTTTAAAAAATTAAATATTTTCAGAAATATAGAAACGCGCAAAAGAAAATGTTATAAAATTCGACGCTTCGGCATGGCAGGCAAAAATTTCAAATCATTAGCTGCGTTCCATTCGCTTCAAAATAATCCAGATTATTTTTTTTTTACATGCAAAGCAAAAACAAAAAAATAATCCTATAACAAATAGGATTATTTTTGCTATCCATATAAAATTGTGACATAGCCTTTGAAAACTTTGAAACACAGGTGCCTCATCTGTATATTTTTAAGAGCTGTCATTTCATTTTTTGAATTATTTGTTTGTTTGATACAATGACTATTAGGTAGCCATGACAGCTTCCTATTTTCTCACGAGCTGCGTCCATCGAATGTTTAAAGAAAACAAAACAAACCGCGTGTGTCACACACATTGGACGCATTCAGCGGAGCCAACAATTGCACTTAAGTTATTTATATAATTGCATAATATTAATAATTAAATTGAATAATGTACAATTTTTCTGACGTTTAGAGTAAAACACGCTCAAAGAAAAACATCGTTCACGGTATCGCTACCATAACAGTTCACAACAGTTTTGAACGACACACGTTCCCATGACACCTAATAGTTATTGTATCATGATTGCTTGTTTGAATTTAATGTTGACTGCAACGGTACTGCCCTCCCCGAGTCGTTTTTTGCCGTTCTTTTGAGAAAATTTGTTATCGCGATTATATTAAGGCGAAACGAACGCAGCTATTGTTCCGATTTGATTTCGTTACGATTTGATAACGTGCAATGGTTTAGCAACTATTTCTTATCCAATGATGCTTCCGAAACTCGTGATGGGGCAACTCCAAAAGTTGAAAGGATGAAAATATTCCTAAGATCACTTGACTACTTAATTACATCACATAAATTACAATTTATTTTTTTTTCTTCATTATTTTCGAGAAATTCCTTATCCACTCTTTCATTAAAAAGGTCTGAGTCCACATTTGTGAACAAATAGAACTTTCTTACAAGAAATATCACATGGAGGCAAGTAGTCACCACCCTCAACTTTTCTTGAGTACTCACTCAGAGATTTAAAACTTGATTTTTATTCACACCAAAGTTGAGAGGCCTCTCAAGTGTCAAAAACAGGAGTGGAGTATTTTCGTTGAGCTTAACGAAAATAGATTTTATTCAGCCCAAATTGCGTGTTTCCGGCACGATTACGATTTCCGGGGCACCGCGATTTTAAAATTATCGATTTTTTAATTTTTTTTTTTTTTTTTTTGCTAAAAGATCTTTAAAAAACATCCATTTCTTTATCCATTATCCAATGGTTCTAAAAGATTGGTATGTCATTTGAAAGATATTTAAATTACCGTTTCAATGATATACAATACTTGTGTCATTGCAAGCGTACTTGTAATTTTATAAGCAAGACTATATCATATTTGTAATTTAAAAAATAGTTATATTCTACTAAATTTGCGTTATTAAGGTAATGAAATTATATTTTACTTTTGAAGCTTACAATTTAATCTTTCATTTGACTCATTAATGTACATATATACAGCTGTAGTCAAAATAATAGCAGTACTAATTTATTCACACATGGTTGTATAAGCAATACTTGTCTACAAATTTCGGATCCGGTTAACCCATTATCGTTCCTATATGTACTTTCATCGCTGGTTCAAAGCCTGTCATTATTTTCCACCTATTTTTAAAATTTTCCAGATACAGGGTGTTTTACGTTTTTGGCAAGTGTTTGTATTATTGAACTAGAATCTAAACTACTCACCATAAAATAAAAAATAATATTTTGTATTTTAGAAAAATTATCAAATTTTCCATCAATACATAAACCACTATCGTGTCATGTGCTGTAGTAGAACTAAAATTTTGAGATTAACAAACGAAATATCAACAAATTTTGTATCTTTTGTTTTAGCGGAGCTGTTATCGTCCAAATTTAAAATATCTGTTTTGCATGTTAAAATACACTTAATTAAAAGGTTTTTTCTTAATTCTAACTTTGGATGATAACAGCTCTGCTAAAACAAAAGATACAAAATTTGTTGTTATTTCGTTGGGTAATCTGAAAATTTTAGCTCCGCTACAGCACATGATACGAAAATGGTTGATAGATTGATGGAAAAGTTGATATTTCTTCTAAAATATAAAATATTATTTTTTATTTCATGGTTAGTAGTTTAGATTCTATATAAATAATACTAAACACGTGCCAAAAACGTAAAACACCCTGTATCTTGAAAATGTTACAATATCGGAAAAAACTGTGTACAAATTTGGAACGAGTATTGAAAGTACATCTATGATTGATAATCGGTTTACCGCATCGAAAATTTGTAGACTAGTATTATTTGTCCAAACATGTCTGAATATAAGAGAACTGCTATTCTTTTGACCGCAACTGTATATTCTTTATAATTTACACTTTATTACATAAAATTAATAAAAATTGATATTTGCTATTGCATTGTCCAAAACTGATCAATTAAAAATTTCAAATTTTTTCGCTGGCTAGAAAATCTTATTCATTCATATTAATATTACAGATACAATGTTGCCTTAAGAACAGTAATTTGTTGTAATGGTGATATTAGAAAATATGGAATAAGAATACAAAACAACTAAGGTAAATATGCTTGAATTAATAACTTTCCGTAAAAGGGCAAATCATTTAATCATAAAAAACACATCAAAAATTAAAGAAATCATATGTTTAATTTACGAAAAGAGAGATAAAATTTCATACATACGACATAGATATCATTGGCCATAATACGCGCGAAGTCAGTGCAGCATTTTCCAGATTAGAAAGAGAGTCAAGTCGAATGGGTCTGTCAGTGAATGCAGATAAGACGAAATACTTGGTGTCAACAAACAAACAGTCCCAGCGTCTTGGAACCCACGTTACCGTTGACAAAATACCTCCTTCGAGGTTGTGAAGAACTTCGTTTATTTGGGATCCAGCATTAATTCAACCAACGACATCAGCATTGAGATCAAACGAAGAATAACTCTTGCCAGCAGGTGTTACTTTGGGCTCAGTAGGCAATTGAGAAGCAGAGCCCTCTCTCGACGAACGAAAATCACGCTCTATAAATCGCTCATCATGCCCGTCCTACTTTACGCATCACAAACCTGGACGCTGAGCAGTTTAGATGAAAAGACTTTAGGAGCATTCGAGAGAAAGATTCTTCGTAAGATCTACGGACCAATCTGCGTCCATGGCGAGTACCGAATACGGTGGAATGATGAACTGTATGAGCTGTACGCTGACATCGACATAGTCAAGCGCATTAAAATCGAGCGGCTTCGCTGGCTTGGTCATGTTCAGCGCATGAAAGACGATGCTCCAGTGAAGAAAACATTCGATTCGGTACCCAGCGGCGGTCAACGCAGAAGAGGACGACCGCATCTTCGTTGGAAAGACCAAGTAGAGGACAACCTGACGAAGCTTGGAATTTCCAACTGGCGCCAGCAAGCGAAAGACAGAAATGGCTGGAGCAAATTCTTAGATGAGGCCAAGACCGACATACGGTTGTAGCGCCAACTAAGTAAGTAAGTAAGTAAGTAAGAGATAAATTTTCAGGCTTCAATAATTTATTTTTCATAATCCATAGTAATAACGGTAGTTTTTGAGAAAATAACGGATTTATATAAGCAAATATTTTACTTTTGCATACAAATAGCTGTAAAATATTAAATACTTAAAGAATTTGATTCATTTAAATTAATATACAAGCTTTATATATTACCTTTCAAATATTACTCTAATCAACAATACACGGCTATACACTTAGATAAATATAGATAGTTTTCTGAAAATATCTAAACAAGTAAAAATTTTCTTAAAAAATTGATAACTTGAAAAAAAATCGATTAATCGATTAATCAATTTTTTTCTTTGGCCATTCTTATTTTTTGTTAAAGAACTCCTTGAATCCATTGTCAAATCGCGGCGCCCCGGAAATCGTAATCTCGTCTGTTCCTCAAAAATCATGAGTAAACACTCGCTTTCAGTTTTTATTCACTCCACCCAATATGTTAGCACATGACTCCAGAATTTGTTGTTGACTGGGCTATGAAAATGTTGCTGTGTTATATTAATTTGCAACACTGAAGCAAAGGTGAAATGTCAAAAGTTTTATCATATTTTTAATGCACCAGCGGCGAAATAAACAGTTAAATTATTATTAAAAAATATGTTTAGTAAAACAATGAATAAGCTTATCTTAATCCTTGCCCTGGCGTCTTTAGTTCATGCAGCGTTTTCAGCAGCACATCGTAAGAACTCTTGTTTTAGGAATCAATTGGTTTAGTTTACTTAACCTTTTTCTCGTAGATCGGACTTACATGCGGTTGACCAATCAGGAATGGGAGAAGCTACCACTGGATGTAAGTAGTTTTAGATAAGCAATGGCCACTTTAATATCTATCTAATCCATTTCAGCTAGTTGTACAAACAGTGGTCAGTTTGATAATTGTTGTTTACAGTGTAATTCAGGTTGTGTTGAATCCCAAGGAGATTCGCGCTACTGTGGATTTGCAGGCCAAATCGTGGGATTGTCTGGGGAATCAGTCTACTTTGTACACATTTAACCATAGAGGCAAGGCACTTAATTCCAGCTATGAGCCACCAATGGGTGGTCGAGAAGATTTGTGCAGAGTGGAAGATTTTTAATATTGTTTAATTGTATCGTCGAAATTTTACTAACTAGCATGAAAAGTATAAAAGAAAAGCGTTGCTATTTATTATGGTTACAATGCCGAGCTTGAAATTCAATTTAAAATTTAATAAAATCAATACGCCGAAATTTGTTAAATCTACAATATTCATATTAACCTGTTATATTAGCTTGATTTCTGATTAAAACAGTTAATTTATTGCAATAACTACTAAGCGAATTTTATCAAAAAAAAATTTGTTATCGATAATTGTAATTTCGACTGAATGAAATTCTTCGATTCGAAATCTATTGTATTTTTATTTATGGAAAGTTAATTTAATTAAGAAAAAATACGAAAATTAGTATAAGAAATGTCAATTTTTTTATATATTTGGGAATTTTTCATTGCATGCGACTCTCTACCCCAACTTGCACTCATAAAAAGACACACAAACACACTTAAAATTGATTTTCTTTTGTGGCCAAATGAATAATTTTCTATGCGCAGAAAATTCTCTTCATTCAGTCGAGTATAAATTTTCAACAGTGGAAAACCTAAACGTGCGACGTTGCTAAAGTAAGTGAAAATTTTAATAATTTTCACTAATTCTTCCTAGTTTAAACTATACAAAAGTAGCTTAAAAATAATACTTTTATTAATTTCTATTCGAAATAAAGAAAAAATTAATTAAATCCTTGTTCTACATCTGAAAATATACTTGAAAACGGTAAAAAGATTGCTTTGCAGACAAAGAAAAATAACACAAATTTTCGCAAGTGCCATTTGGGAAAAATCGAAGAATTTTCCGTGCATTAGTAAGTGTGTAGAGAATTTTTCCTGTGTTAATGTGTGTGTGTGTGTGTGTGTGTGTGAGAGTATTCCTGCACTAACAGTTGCAAAAAATGTGCGAGGGAAAATTGCTCATATCAAACATTTTAGTATTTTAGATTTTCTTTCTCAAGAAATGCAAAATTTTTAACTCTACAAAAAATGTTAATTCAAGTAACGGAAAACTGTTGTTTAAATAGCCTTGAAGTAATTTTATTTGAAAAATCAATAGTCTTCGAAACAGTTTCTAACAACACAAGATTTAGAGACAAAAAATGACTCTATACAGAGTTGTTGTTGTTGTTGTTGCCTTCTTAAAAACTTACTTGATCTAAAGCTCGCAATATAATTCAAATAAGTTTTGTTTTCTAGTTAAAACATGTCCAATCTGAAGAGATTTCAAGACGAAGAAAATGAATCCCGCTATGGTCGCGTGTATGCTGTATCTGGTCCCGGTAAGTTGTTGTTGGTCCTGAAACATTACATCACATTGATACGAACCCAAATTCATTAAAATCTTAACAGTTGTCACAGCTGAATGCATGTCCGGCTCGGCGATGTACGAGTTGGTGCGAGTCGGTTACTACGAACTGGTGGGAGAGATTATTCGCCTAGAAGGTGATATGGCTACCATTCAAGTGTACGAAGAAACTTCCGGCGTAACTGTCGGTGATCCTGTCTTACGTACTGGCAAGCCGTTGTCAGTTGAGTTGGGTCCCGGTATTATGGGCAGTATTTTCGATGGTATTCAACGACCTCTCAAGGATATCGGTGAGCTGACTAGCTCTATCTACATCCCTAAAGGCGTAAATGTGCCAGCGTTATCGCGAACACACTCCTGGGAGTTCAATCCACTGAATGTAAAGATTGGTTCGCACATAACGGGCGGCGATTTGTATGGAATGGTGCACGAAAATACTTTGGTTAAACATCGCTTGATTATTAGTCCACGTGCCAGAGGAACTGTCCGGTATGTAGCGCCCGCAGGTAACTACACCGTCGATGATGTTGTTCTAGAGACAGAGTTCGATGGTGAGATTTCGAAACACACCATGTTGCAAGTTTGGCCTGTGCGTCAGCCACGTCCATGCACTGAAAAGTTGCCAGCCAATCATCCGCTATTTACGGGACAACGTGTTTTGGACTCTCTGTTCCCATGTGTCCAGGGTGGTACCACTGCCATACCAGGTGCCTTTGGTTGCGGTAAAACTGTCATCTCTCAGGTGAGCAAAAACATTTTCAATGTACGAGTACACAGACCTCTGCACGCGGAGTATTAAACCAGTAGCCGTCACCCTGGGCTCTTAAGAGCTCTCTCGTTTCAGACGTATTCTTACGCTCTCTCATTTAGCCGCTATTGAGACAGCATCTACAGCGAGAAATTTAATGTATGAAAATGGCAACTGAAAATATGTATGAAAAATATTTAATGATTTCAAACGCATTTCAAGAAATCCAATGCGTTTTATGTTATTAAAGAATTGGATATTGGATTTCTGAAATGAAACAAAATGTGGTTGAAAGAAATGGCAAAAACAAGCAAAATAAATTGATAATTTTATTTATTCCTCCAAAAGCGGGAACTTCTTTCTGATAAAAAATACATTTTTCAATTTAGTTTGAAATGCTTGAATTTGAATGAACTTTTTTTTAGTGCACAATTGTTTCTGCTCACCAACATACACTCATTTTTATTTTGGACAGGTACTGTCTTAAACCGAGTTTCAAGACATTCATTAGGCAACGAGTGATTGTTATGTTACATTCGTTGCGAACAAATCAAATATAACAGTTCAGCATAGCATCGTGGGACAAACAAATCTAAATCAATCGGAAATCGAGTCGAATGAATGAATGATTCTGAAAATATGAGTGCAGCATAGATACATTACTCGAATTTTATGTGCACAAGAACATAACATTTGGTGCTTAAATTTTAAGATTTTAAAAATCTGTTGTCAGAGTTTCAATAACCTTTTTCACACTAGGGTGGACCATCAAAATGTGTTTTTTTTTTCTTTTATACTCTTCGTATAAGTGCTTAAAAGTTTTTAATTTTGCGTGGCAAACAGTAGATAAGAATGGGTCGCTGATGCCAAATCCATTGTCAGAATTTATAAATTCAAAATTTTTTTACAGTAAGGCTTGTTACGCGACTCTGTGATTGGCTGTACCTGCCTTGATTGGCACCGGCTAGCTCATGGCAGTTACGGGTGCTGTTCCCAACCCGTCAGGCCAAGTCGAGGATGCTACAATAACTTCCGGCACGAACCGGTTCGTAACTGCCCGTAACTGCCATTAGCTAGCCGGTGCTAATCAAGCCAGGTACGATACACAGGGTCGCGTAGCAATATGGCGCCCAATCAATAAACATAGCGACAGTTGATATCATGTTTTTCATGGTATTCTTGCGTGGTGCATGCTTAGCCAAAGTATTTAAACTTAAGACTAATTGCGCCTACGTATAAATGCTGTGAAAAACCGTTGATAGAAACCTGTTAGCCAAAGAACTCATGTTCATTTAAATCAGTTTTATATTTTTTTTTGTTTAATAAAATAGCGCTAAAACCAATAAATTGAGCACAGCTTTAAATCCTGCTTCCTCCGGATATTTTTTTCGTAGTGCTGTCTTGGCTGGAGTATGTAAATTCAAAGCCAATTGCATGAATCGCCAAAAACATGAGAATACCTTGAGAAACCATGGATGAAAGTTTAGAGCAATGAGAGCAGGACTGCCAACTCATTTCAATCAAATTCCCCAATTTTGGTGATCAATTTCCTCTATTTTGCAACCGATTCCCCCCCAAAAAAGAAATTTACTTTAAAACAGTCTTTATTCAGTAAATATTGTAATAAGTAAGCTTTTTTAACCCATATTGCAAACATCCGCAAAAAATATGACAAAAAATTTTTAAAAAAATAACAAAATCATAATATGAAATATTGAAATATTTCATACAATATGAAAATATGAAATAGGGTATAAGAAACGACTAGAATAAATCCTTTTTAAATTTAAGTATAAACATTAGGGCGGGTCGATTTAAAAATCGTCCATTGCTCAGTGAAAATCGTATTCTAGGGATCAAAATAAGAAACTTTGCCCGAGGAGCTATAACTCTAAAACGAATTCTAATGCCCCAAATTTTCCGTAGGGTCAAATTTTGAAAAATCCCTCTTTGACCCATTCAGAGTGCCCAATCGAGTCCAAATGTATGACCGACCCTTTCTTACTTTATAGGGCCGATCCACCCATGCCAATGACACACCCCCTGGAACCCCCTGGGGTGCTCCCCACACAAAGTTCCACATACAAACAAATGTTGTTGTTGGCACACCCCAGGGGGGTTCCAGGGGGTGTGCCACTGGCATGGGTGGATTGACCCTCCAAAGTTAGACGGGGTCGGTCATACAAAAAAAAAATTTTTTTTAGACGGTAGCTTGCTTAGCAAGTTGGGGTTATCTTAAAGAGTTCCAAGAGATAATCATAGTTGGGAGGGTACGCGAGAGGGTGGCCACCTCCTCGTACTTGTTCTGACGTGTGCTTGGGTAAGGTAGAAGAGGGTATTTAATTCAAAGTTATGGTAAGCTTGTTTTTTTATGATTTTTATTTCTTTTGTTTGGTATATTATTTAATTTAGTTCTTTTCAGTTTAGTTCGTTTTTTTTTTTTTGCATTTCATTTCAAACTTCCGGTTCGTGCCGGAACCATTGTCAGAAGAATATCCATTGTCAGAATATATAAATTCTAAAATTTTTTGACAATATGGCTGCCACCTTAAAATTATATATTATTGCTATTTCGAAGCTGGGACAAAATCTAGGTAAATATGGGTCGCTGATGCCTAATCCATTGTCAGAATTTACAAATTCCGAAATTTTTTTGACAAATTTGCAAAATTCTCTGAATTGGGCAAGACTTTTTGTATACAACTTTTTTTAGAAGAATTTGAAATAATAAAAGTTTATTTTACACGTGATCGATTTCAAATATGGTCTACCCTAGTGTCACATAAAATTTTTCAAATTCCGGAATACTGGTCTTTTGTAAATGATTTGGTGCGCTCGATTCATTAATTTCTTTTTCGAGTCTTTGGTTTGAAAAGGCAAATCAAATCATATTACTCAAAAGCAAAACATGCACAAGATTTGTTTTGCTGTTGACGAGTGCTCGGCAGTGATAGTTGGTTTTCGTCAAATATCTCGAATACGAACTTACTCGCTGTTATAGTTATGTAAACTACTGAACCCGACACCGTTGTGGTAGAAACGAGTGTATCCATGCAGAGGTTTAGTACACAAAGCGATTGATTTGTTGTTGTATTAATACTCACTTCCTTTTATGCTAGGCTCTTTCCAAGTACTCCAACTCTGATGTCATCATCTACGTTGGCTGCGGTGAGCGTGGCAATGAAATGTCTGAAGTATTACGCGACTTTCCTGAACTGACTTGTGAGATTGATGGCGTTGTTGAATCCATTATGAAGCGAACTGCTCTTGTTGCCAATACCTCCAACATGCCTGTCGCTGCGCGAGAGGCTTCTATTTATACAGGCATTACACTCTCGGAATACTTCCGTGATATGGGCTACAATGTGGCCATGATGGCCGATTCTACATCACGTTGGGCCGAAGCCTTGCGTGAAATTTCTGGACGTCTTGCTGAAATGCCCGCCGATTCCGGATACCCAGCCTACTTGGGTGCTCGACTTGCATCTTTCTACGAACGTGCTGGACGCGTCAAATGTTTAGGCAACCCTGAGCGTGAAGGTTCCGTCTCTATTGTTGGCGCTGTGTCACCACCTGGTGGTGATTTCTCAGATCCCGTCACTTCTGCTACTCTGGGCATTGTTCAGGTATTCTGGGGCTTGGACAAGAAATTGGCTCAGCGTAAACATTTTCCTTCCATTAACTGGTTGATTTCCTACTCGAAGTACAGCCGTGCTCTTGATGATTATTATGACAAAAACTTTCCAGAATTTGTGCCATTACGTACCAAGGTCAAGGAAATCCTGCAGGAGGAAGAAGACTTGTCCGAAATTGTGCAGCTAGTTGGAAAGGCTTCTCTGGCCGAAACCGATAAGATCACTTTGGAGGTGGCCAAATTGCTCAAGGATGACTTCTTGCAACAGAACTCATACTCGCCCTATGATCGTGTGTGTCCATTCTACAAAACTGTTGGCATGTTACGGAATATGTTGTCGTTCTATGAAATGGCGCGTCATGCAGTCGAGTCCACCGCTCAATCGGATAACAAAATCACATGGAATACCATACGTGAAGCGATGGGCAACATACTGTACCAACTGTCATCAATGAAGTTCAAGGTAAGTTTAATGTTGGAAATAAACTTAATTATCTTTTAAAATTTCATTTTAAATAGGATCCCGTAAAAGAAGGTGAAGTCAAAATTAGAGCAGATTTCGAACAACTCCACGAAGATCTTCAGCAAGCATTCAGAAACTTGGAGGACTAGAAATTTTTTGAAAAACCAAAGCTAGTTTTTATTTTTGCTAGAATAATTTTTAATTTAAAAAATTTAATGTGTCCCTTCCTAATTATTAAATATTTATTCTTTCAATATTCCCCTTTACTTTTAAGTGGTTAATTGCTGAATACTGAACTAGTCACAAATTGTATGATTTACTCTAAAGTATAAAAAAAAACAGCAAAAAACGAAAATGTTTTAAGAAAAAGACGAACAATAAATAGCAGCCTAAAACCATAAATTATCTAATGTTAACTAAATATGTAAAGTTTAAAAAGTTACTTCTACAATGATATTGAATATTTTTTAATATGGTTGTTTTGCCTAAACTTAACTAAATTATTCATGTAATATTAACACTATTAAATCGTTCATATAAGTGTGCTTGATAGAAGAAACATTTTTTAATTATTAAAAAATTTAAATATTTGCGGCACGTTTAAAGTGAAAAAGAAACACCATTTAATCCAAGCAATTCAACATGTGTAGCGTTTAGCTTTATTGAGATTATGAAGAGAAAAAAAATTAATCAATCAAATCGATTGATTATATTCGATATAGATATTTATTGTAAAATATTTAAAACACAAATTTAAAACTGTATTATCAAAATATAATAAAGAAATAATCATAAACTAATGTCATAAATGCCATTAAGAAATATTGGATTTAATATTTAAGTATGAAGTTTTTGAAAGTGACTTGGAATTGAGACATTCTTTTAACCTGCTGGAAGAAGAATTCACTAAGAATTCTCGCTTGACTAGACTTCTTAGCCGTCAACCAATATCATCAGATCGGTAGCGTCATGATGTTCAAAAAACATCGTTGCCTTTTACAATACGTTTTTTGGCAACACTTAACGAACCCGGGTCATATCAGAAATGCGTTGGAAACAATTGTAATTTGCCAATGAGTCAGTTTGCAATCTCTCGAGCTTTGCGGTCTGCGGCACAGTTCATAGTAAAAGTGAAAGGTACGGAGATTAGATTTCCAAACTCGATGGGGGAGCGATAATGCCACAAAAACAGGATATGATATTGCGACCCCTAAATTTGTATATGAATAAGGATTTTATAGCTTTAATGTCGAAGCAGTAAGTTGTGTTAATTTGTATTACTATACATCTTTTTTTAAACGAATTTTTGTGCTTAGGTCAGTGATCACCGTCAGATATTTACATTTTTAAATTCGAAATTTTCGGGTGCTACACACGATTCTAGCATATGGTCCACATCATATATTCGCGAGCACCTCATACGGAGGCAGAATGAAGGTCAACAATTCGACGCGAATCGTAGCTTTTAGGGGATTAAGATGACCCTCTGGCTTCTCACACCTATTGCTAAACCAATCACTCAGCAAGAAACATTATTTAACAAAATGCACGCTAGCTCCAAAAATTGTATCGTTAGAGCGTTTGGCGTCCTAAAGATGGGATAAGATGTTTACACCGAGTGCTTCATTATTCGCATGAGACTGCAGGAGATATCGTCGTTGCAAAATTAGACTACAGATCTGAACAATTTAATTTTAGTTTCCATAGAATTTTCATAGGAAATTAAAAATGGCATTTAAGTTAGGTGCTGCTAAACTTATCACAGATGAAGTGGTCGCCAGTGATCATGTGGTTGCAACTGGTAATCCTTTATAATATACCCTTGAAGGTGAGACTACGCTAAGAAGATGTGTTTCTTGCCTATAAATATCCATAAATATTTGAGAAAATAAAACACGAAGTTTAATTTGATGTTTATTTTTTATTGTTTTTATTTCCTCTACAAGTGCACCCACGGAGTTGGTTAAACATTGCAGTGCTTGTATTATTTTGCGCTGTTGTTGTTCGCGTGTCGAGATTTGCTCCTTTTCACGTTCCCCTCGGTGCTTCTCACGCTCTTTTCTCGTTTCATGCTATTCATGAGTACTTGAAATATGTTCTCACGTTCAAAACGGCTCAGACGTACTTTCGGCATTGCCTCATCCCTACCAGCATCACTCTAAAATATAAAAAATCAAATTATTTAAAAAAATAACCGAAAACTGAACTATTAAATACAAAATAAAATATCTGTTTGTCTGTGTGGACCACAGTTTAAAAGAGCGCTTACTTCGTTCTCCGTTAAAAAATCTTCGAAATCAACTGCACAAAGACTTGACGATGATATACAAAGGCTTTGCAGCAGGACTTGGCAACGAATCACCAGGGCTTGGCAGCGACCAACCCATATTATCTACTACACGTTCAAGTGGAACAGCTTGATGTGGTACACACAGCTTATTGCGGCGGAGACTGACCAAAACTTCCAGCGCTTGTTTCTTCAACTGCTGCCAAGCTGAAAGTGCTTCGAAAACTCCTCAAATTCGGTCATCGGCTTGGCACATGGCCCACCACCAGTAATTCGCAGGATCATTTTAATGCGCCGCGCCCGTGTGCAAAATTGGATTTTCCAAGCTCATAAAGTCTGCGCAAAAAAACAATCGTTAAATGCACACACAAGACAGTTTTTTTTTGCTCTTATGGCCACTACAAGGACTCGTCAAAAATATACAACACTTACCTCTCTCCACTTCGCTGCTGGCCAAGTTGGGCCACGTAAGGTATTTAATCTATTTGCCAGAAGATCCCAGAGCTCCTGCATTTGCCGCGACGAGTTTGGACTATTTTTTTCATCTTGCAATTGTGGTCGCTCGCTCCAAAAATTCACATAATATTGTATCTGCTCAGATGTGGTACGATCATATTAAGCTTTGCTATAAGTTTGAGCTAGTATTATTACTCATATCTTTTAAAAAATCAATAAAAACTGAAATACTTATTTAGTATGTTCATATTTTTATAAAATTAGCTGTCAATAGAAATTCACCTACTCTGGTTGCTGCAGAACAGTGTTGATAAGTAACTTTTTAATATTGGTATACAAATTCAGAAAAATTGTACTAAATGAAAAGTATGGAATAAATTTTTTATTTAAATTAAATTGTATGTATTTTTAACAATTCAGCAAAG
Source organism: Dichetophora obliterata (assembly GCA_963920525.1). NCBI lineage: Eukaryota > Metazoa > Arthropoda > Insecta > Diptera > Sciomyzidae > Dichetophora > Dichetophora obliterata. Next base: position 257,149,460 of record OY986436.1, read on the forward strand.
AGTAGTAAAGAGTTGTCAGTTCTGCACAGTTGCGTTTGTGCAGACATTTGTGATTAGTGAGGATTGGGCGAATGTGGATGTGAAGGAAGGCGATAAAATCGAAATTTGTCGCCTGACTTTGATCAGCTGTGCTTAGCTGACGTTGCTTTGTGGTTCCGACGCTTAGCGAAGAATGAGCTGTATGAGTGCGAAGAAATAGAAAATAGAAAGCGTGTGATGAAGCGAAAAGAAAATAGTTTGCTATTGTTTCTTTTCGCTTCGGTATGACTTTTTTTGTTTCCTATAAGAATCTTGCACTCATATGAATGTTTACATTTTTTAGCTAGATTGGATTTGGTAAATTGAATGAATTTACCAATTTCAATCTTTTTAAATGATGAGAATATTTTTATGCCCTCCTTTACCTATAAATTTATTTTAATTCTTGCAGGTAAGAAATTTTTTATTCGAAGCTACATTTTTTATCAATTTCCAGGTACTATGAATTCAGCCAATTTTTTTATTTGAAGCTAAATTTTTTCTCAATTTCTAGGTACTATATGAATTTAGGATTTTTTTTAATTTGAAGCAAAATTTTTTAACTAGATTGGATTTGGTAAATTAAATGAATTTACCAATGTCCAGCTATTTAAATTATGATAATATTTTTATATGACCTTTACCTATAAATGTCTTTTAGTTCTTGCAGGTACAATGTATTTAAGAAATTTTTTAATTTAAAGCTAAATTTTTTAGCTACATTGCATTTGGTAAATTAAAGGAATTTACCAATTTCCAGCTATTTAAATGATGATAAATTGATTTACATGATTCAAATTTTTAGCTACATTTAGCTACATTAATCGGCATTCGCAAGATCAATGACATTTCTATTACCACAAAAAGTACAGCCACCTTGCAGATAGATCTTAGGCCGCATCTCTTTTGCCCAACGACAGCGGAATTACCACAAAAATACAGCCACCTTGCAGATGGATCTTAGGCGCTTAGCACGCTTATTGCTGATCCGAGCCAAAAACACATTAGAGCAATAGAGAACACACGTCATGCATCTCTATTCCCCCAACGCGTTTTTGAGTTAAAGTTCGGCTCGGCTCAGCAATAAGCGTTTACTATAAACACATTCTTAGAAATTGCATGATTGAGTGGTTTTAAAACACCAACAATTGAAAACCAAAACTGCAAAATAAATTAATATGTATGTCAGACATAATTTTGCTTTATAAAATGAATAAAAGATGAATTTATTGCTTTCTTTATTAATTGATTAATTTTATTAATTTATTAAAAAATCTATAAATAAACTCATAATTCATAAAAAGATGAATTTATTGCTTCCTTTATTAGTTGATTAATTTTATTAATTTATTGAAAAATCTGTTTGCTAAAATTAAAAAATCTTTAAATACCTTCAGCAAATAGATTTTATACAAAATTTTAATAAAATCTCAAAATAAAAAAAAACAAGGAACTTTATGTCACCATAACAATTACTGTTTAAAGAAGGTAATTAAAATGAGAAAAAATATCTTTAAATATTAATACGATTTTTGGATTATTAAACAAACACAATAAGTTTTATATTTTGGATTTGAAAACACAACAAAATACTTAAATTTTAATGTTTCAAACTTTTATATGGTATTTAATATTTTAAACACTTTCGTAAACATTCTGAGTTTGTTTAAAATAAAATAAAAATTTTCTAAATACCTGCAACAATTGACAGAAATTTGTATATATATTTTTACATAAAGAAAGTATATACATCTCATATATGTGTATATACAGTGTAGCTTAAAAATTTATAATAATTTGAAAAGAGGAAAATTGGTAAATTCCTTTAATTTACCAAATCCAATGTAGCTAAAAATTTGAATCATGTAAATCAATTTATCATCATTTAAATAGCTGGAAATTGGTAAATTCCTTTAATTTACCAAATGCAATGTAGCTAAAAAATTTAGCTTTAAATTAAAAAATTTCTTAAATACATTGTACCTGCAAGAACTAAAAGACATTTATAGGTAAAGGTCATATAAAAATATTATCATAATTTAAATAGCTGGACATTGGTAAATTCATTTAATTTACCAAATCCAATCTAGTTAAAAAATTTTGCTTCAAATTAAAAAAAATCCTAAATTCATATAGTACCTAGAAATTGAGAAAAAATTTAGCTTCAAATAAAAAAATTGGCTGAATTCATAGTACCTGGAAATTGATAAAAAAATGTAGCTTCGAATAAAAAATTTCTTACCTGCAAGAATTAAAATAAATTTATAGGTAAAGGAGGGCATAAAAATATTCTCATCATTTAAAAAGATTGAAATTGGTAAATTCATTCAATTTACCAAATCCAATCTAGCTAAAAAATGTAAACATTCATATGAGTGCAAGATTCTTATAGGAAACAAAAAAAGTCATACCGAAGCGAAAAGAAACAATAGCAAACTATTTTCTTTTCGCTTCATCACACGCTTTCTATTTTCTATTTCTTCGCACTCATACAGCTCATTCTTCGCTAAGCGTCGGAACCACAAAGCAACGTCAGCTAAGCACAGCTGATCAAAGTCAGGCGACAAATTTCGATTTTATCGCCTTCCTTCACATCCACATTCGCCCAATCCTCACTAATCACAAATGTCTGCACAAACGCAACTGTGCAGAACTGACAACTCTTTACTACTCTTTGAATTCAGTTCATAAACCCAGTTAACAAAAATTACAAAGGTTTTTTTTTAATTTAAAGTTACTCCGAAAGCTAGGCTTCCCTGGCTCTGGAAGAATCCTCACTGAAGAGGAAATTATTTGGCCAAATCGTAGATTTATAACGCCATCACAAATTACGAATCTTTTTGATCCTATTGAAAACTGTACTTTAATTGTGTTAGTCACATCAGCGGATGGACCACAAACACAATTACCGTTGACTAGTCGCGCTTCACGACCTCGGTGATGAAACGACGTGAGGCGAATGTTATCTACTTTTAATATATATATATATTATTTATTTATTTATATTTTTATAATTAATCAATAAGTTTTTTATAATAGCAAAAAGGAACACAAATGTTCTTATAACACTTCAGGAACGTCAAAAAGACACCCGAAAATGCCCAGATACGTAAACTTAATTTTTTGTCGTAGAATTTAGTGTCATACTCAGTTTTGCCCAATCAGATCAAAATCTCGAGAAATTTACGGTTGCAATTTTGACCATTTCTGATTTTGCTTGAGCTTTCAGAATTGAATCTTCTTTTGAAATAAAAACACTATTTTATGTATATAAATTTTAAGATTTTTTATAAGTTTTTACGAAATATTCAAATTGGTAGTAAAAAATTGGAAAGAAATAGAGGAAAAAGTGAAATTGCTGTACTTTTGAAAAATCATAGATTCAACAAGGCTTACTCGATTTTCACGTTTGACGGGTTTTTGTATTAAAAAATTGCTTTCAAGTCTTGAGCAATGTAGAAGGGGCTTAAAGGGGTCATATATTTAGGTGTAATTTTCTTTTAAACAATCCATATATAAGGGGTATTCACGATCCACTGCATTGTGTTGTGCAATTGCAAATTACATTTTGCATATGCAACTAACTGTGAGTATACCTTAGGAGTGCACAATGCCAACATAATTTTAAATTTAAAAATTCTTTGAAACGGCAGAAAAATCAGCTGATTCAAACATAAACAGCGTGTTATTCTGTGGGTTAAAGGTAGATATGCCCAAAAAAAAGTTAAAAGCGTGGATGATTGAGTAGAAATTGCTGCATGCAAGATGTCATGTGGCACATTTCTAACACATAAATATGAAACTTTTGATAAACTTATATTTGTTATCAATCAACCATAAACATATCAACCATAACATAAAAACCTCAAGCTGCTTCAAATAATAAACTAATAAATTAATTTCATCAATGGACCATTCCTTAGTGCGCCTAAGGTACTATTACTGTGTGTAGCTATAAAAAACACCTCTTTTATTATTTTTTTTACCTAGTATTATTAATTTTAATGATTACATTTTTTTACATAGTGAAGAATTATTCATGAGGATATACAATTTTTTTTTGTCTTTATAGTTGTTGCTAATTTTCTACAGGGCGTTGAAGTTAGCGTGTGTAAAAAACTGTTGCAATTGGCTTCTCGCCTCCAGCATTTTCAAAGCTTCTGAAAGTAAAAAATCAAAGTGCATTCTTGAGTTAAGGGTTGTAGTTGAGCACTCAACCTACGCAAATAAATAAAATTAAAAAAATGGCATGCGTTGAAAAAAAAAATTACAAAAAACTCCCTTTTTTTGCCGAAACTTTCACCCATACAAAAAAGAATATACAAGTTTTTTTTTGTTTTTATAAGTCTGGTGCTCAACAGAGTCTATAAGGATCACAATCAGTCAAGATTCATTGAAATCAATCAAGTAGAACTCCAGATATCTTAGAAGCCGATTTGAAAAACGTTGTTTCGAGAAAAACGCAATTACAGATTTAAAGGTTCTGGAATATCACGCGACATACGAATATAATATATTTTATAATTTTTTCTATTTGATATCATTTTCTAAAATTTTGTATATGTATTCTTTGATTTTTAATTTTTTACATACTGCAATAGTACCTCAAATGTTTTTTCTTGCTTTTTCCATTTTCACGTGTCAAATATGAAGCTGTTCAATACGCACATGCAGAACTTTGTTTTTTATTGCAAATGTCATTTTCAATGCTTGGGTAATTCCCTTATAATGTGAAAGTTCTAAAACTATTAACTCTGAATGCATTTTTCAATCATACTTTAGAAAAGCTTATTAATAAAACTAGAAGCAAACTTTCCACAAGCACTCTTATAGAAAGCTTACTTTATTTCCGTTTCAATACAGTTTTACAACACAACTTGTACATTCATTGCGTAGACAAGTGTTTTGAAAAGGGTTCAAATTATTCTATTGTAGGTGAGCTTACTCCAAAAAATATTACAGAATGGTTAATTGGGAATACAGTAGACAAAATAGCAAAAAATTTCCATTCTATGAAAAAAATGTTTGTTAAAACGAGTACGCTAAAGTATTGCAAATTTCCAATTAATTCTATTAGATTTTCTCGTCTTCTGTGATTAACATGCTAAATATCATTCTACTGTCCAAGCTACTGTCCCGCCAACTGTATACAAAAAAGTTTTGATTATAGACAGTTGCATAATAATCTAATTTTGTGGGTCACAATTGTGGCTAAAATTTTTTACTTTTTTGGTTTCCCTAAATTTTTTTATTCCTTATTTTGCAATTTCTTCTACATTAATACTTCAGTCATAATATTTATCATTAATTTTTTTTTCTTCATATTTTTCACATGTAAAAAAAATTAAATCAAGGCACATATCCAAGCAAATTTAATTGAAAGTTGTGCCTATATTAGCTGCGTTTCATTCGCTTCAAAATAATCTAGATTACTTTCTTTACATGCAAAGCAAAAATAAAAATAAAAATCCTATTACAAATTGGATTGTTTTTGCTATCCATATAAATTATGATATAGCCTTTAAAAAATTTGTAACTCAGGTGCCGCACCTTTATATTTTTGTGAGCTTTCATTTAGTTTTTTGAATTAATTGTGTGCATGATACAATCACTATTAGGTAGCCTTGACAGCTATCTATTTTCTCACGAGCTGCGACCATCGGATGTTAAACAATCGAAATGTCCGCATTCAGCGGAGCCAACAATAGAACTTAAATTATTTATATAATTGCATGATAATAATAATTAGATTAAATAATTTATAAATTTTCTGACCTTTAGAGTAAAACACATTCAGAGAAAAACATCGTTCAATAAAGTATCGTTACCATAATAGTTCACATCAGTTGTGAATGACACATATTCTCATGACACCTTATAGTTATTGTATCATGATTGTTTGCTTGAATTTAATTTTGACTGCAACGGTAGCGCCCTTTACGAGTCGTTTTTCTTGCCGTTCCTTTGAGAAAATTTGTTATGGCGATTATCTTAAGGCGAAGGATTGCAACTTATATTTATGTCTTTATTAGATTAAGATAATAATGTATTAATTATTAATCAATTATTTGTCAAACAAAAAAGTTTAACTTTCACTTCAACTGATTATCAACTTGATTATCCATCAAAAGCAGAAAAGTTATTAGTTTATTCTTTAAAAAAATCTTTTTCGAGATATATTCAATACTAATACTTGCATTTATGATAAGAATAATTTTTATTTCACAAAACAATAAAAAAGACTTGTTGCATAATGTGACGATCAGCAGTTTGTAGCGCGAAATTCGTGCTCGAAGAAATTTTATTTTTCATCTTCTCTCTCTAGCTTGAAAATGTGTAAAGAGACGCTTTCAATCATGGTAGAATTCGAAGTTGTGTGCATTTCGGAGAGGCTGACTGCCGAAACTGTTGAAACGAAGTTGACACCTCATAGAAAATCAGAAAACGATGAGAAAGCGAAAATGAGCAGCAATTAGTGGAGTCAACTGTTGTGAACTGCTGTAGTAGCAATACTTTAGTGAGAGATGTTTTTCTCTGAAAGTGTAGTTTTTAAACGTTAAAAAAGTTCAACATTATATAATTTCATTTTTATTATTGTTTAATTATGTAAATAATTTAACTGCAAAGGTTTCTCAAGGAATGTTAAACCAACAGTCAGTTACCAACTGTTGACTCCGCTGAATGCTCCATTGATTTCCTTTTGTTTTCATTCGCATAAAGCAGATTTTGTCAATTTTTGATATGACAAAGAGAACGCAGTCCGAAATGCATAAACCTTCTCTTTCAAGTAAGTTCAAGTTATATGAAACGAGTACAGAAACAAACCTAATTACTCGAATATGAGCAGCATATTATCATTGTTCATCCATGGCAAAATTAGGCAAGGTAGTGTTAGGGCGGAGAGCCGGTGACCAAAAAAGTCAAAAAGAAGTTGACATATCATGCAAAATCTGCAACCAATGAGAATGTTATATGAAAGCAAAAATTGGCAAAAAAACCAAAATGGCTGAATCTGACAGTTATGGCCACTAGTCCCCAACTTACATGTTGATTGCCTTTCAAACGATCTACTCGTTTTGTTGTTGCTTTCAATGGGAATCTGTAAAAAGCACTGAGAGCGAGAGCGGATGAACACAGATTGCAACAATAAAATTTGTTCATTTTTTGATTGCTGTACATGGCAGCCATGATACAATTATTTTAAAAGGTAGCCGTGACAGCTTTTTGGCGATTGGTAGTTGTCAAAAACAGCTTAAGAATGTTGTAGTTTGCTGCTGTTGACTAGCTATGTGCTTATTTTTAACTTACCTTTGATTCATTAAATTTATTCGCGAAGTTGATTGAAATGTTTTTAGTTTGTTGCGGTTGACTAGCTATGCTTAATTCGTCGCTTACTTTTCACTTTTCTCTGATTAATTGCATAAACAGCTAATTTCGACAACTACTCATCGCCGCTCGTGAGAAAAAAGCCAGTCTACGCGGCTACCTTGTCAAATAATTGTATCGTGATGGCAGCAATCAGCAGTCTTAACAGTGTTGCTGGGTGGAGAATAAAATTTTTGCTTAGTTTAAATACTTAAAAAGTACTTTTGTTGAAGAAACGTAGTACTTTTTACAATAACATAATAGAAAAATCGTTGCATGACGCCATTATTCTAAACAAGTGAATTAATGAAGTAAACAAAGAAAAAACAGAAAAGAAAGTGTATTTTTTAAAACAAGAAATAGAAAACAAGAAAGAGATCTTATAGTACAAAATAAAGTGGAGGAGAAAAAGTAGTGTATTTCAAAGAAATGTCAAACGCAGATTGGCGTGTCGTGTGAGCTGCCAACAATTTACCAACGATCAAAAGATAAAAGAGCGTAAGAAAAGTTCATTGATTGCCAATCAATCAATCCCGTGTGAGTTGGCCATAAGAAAAAGAACACATTCAGCCCCAGCACTACCTTGTTAGTTTTATTATGTGTTCATTAAAATTCTATTCCACGCTTACTAACACTAATGTGAGCAGCTTTGTTTTTTTACTAAATTTGCATGCTGTCATTTTGTTTACGTGGTGTAAAGATGTCAAAGTGACAGCTGAGTAATAATTTCGTGTTTTTAGTCTGTTTCAGCTTGCTAAAATCGTTGTTTTGTTTTATTAAAATTGCAGAACATAAATAAAGTTAATTAAAGTGTTAAACAACGGTAGGATTATTAAATGAACTTTTCAGTTTTGATGGTGTTTTTAGTGATGAAAGAAAGACAATTTTTGCAATAAAAACTGATGCATCTGATGATAAAATGTGTGTAGTCATGTAGTCCTACACCATGGTAGAATCGAAGTGAACAAATTTAACACAGATAGATATATTTTTCATTATGGTGATTGTTTGTTAATTTAAGTTTAAACAGTTTTTAATATTTAACAAAATGAGAAAAAAATTAGTTAAAAAATATAAACTTATCGCTGTGTGTCAAGAAATCTTGCCAAAGTTGTCGCGCGCGTCATCTCTGATTGGCTTATTGAACTAATATCTAACTTCGAAAAAGCTTTTTAGTATAGACAATAACCATAACTTGTGCATTTAATTTTTCACAGATAAACAATGGCCTCGTTCAATAGTGGAAATGATTTCTATGGTACTGGTAGCGATCAGTCAACATCCTACAATTTTGAAATGCCAGAATTTGGCCAGGAACTGTAAGTTTCAAATAATAAAAATTATTTCTTCGAAGATGTCGCCTTTTTGTAATATTCTTCTTTTGCTTAAAGGAACTTCCAAAACTTCGACAACTCACAGTCGTCTGTTCCACCAAACTATGATGCAACCTTTTCCAGCATGAACCAAGGCGCCGGTGGTTATTATGATCCGAATGCTTACGCTGATAATCCTTATGAACAGGACAAATCTTTTAAGCCACCCGGAGGCGCTGGCACCGAATTCGACGATGAACCACCACTATTAGAAGGTGCATTTAAAATGTTCTAATATTGTACTTAAAAATTTTAATAAAAATAAATTTTTTCAGAGTTGGGCATCAATCCTAATCATATATTTCAGAAGGTGAGCTTGAAACGAATATTTGTACATATTAAATATTAAAGTTGAATACATAGATTCCGGTTTCAGCAGCAAGGAGCTATGCTCCTAATAGGTTCATTGTAATATACTATCCGTGTATTTTAGACAAAACAACTTTTTTTCAAAATTGTTTACTTTACAGAAGAGCAAAAAACAGCTTCACATCGTCACAAAATATTTTGTGTTCATATGTATTAAGAAATTTTTTTAGTAACAAACATGCACAAATATTAAACAAGCATTTTCCAATGACTTGTTTTTATCTATGAGCAAAGGCGTATTTTAAAAGAATCGAATAAAAAATAAAATGTTTTGTCAAATGGATTTTTGCAAAAAAATCAGCTTGTATCATACAAGTGGTTTTTTATCAAGCAAGTTAAGTTTTATTTGTTGAAATGCATTTGACAAAGTAACTTCTTTCGAAAGAAAATTTTTTGTCAAAAAGAATCTGGAGTATAAAATCCAGTCATAATCCAGTCCATACATAATCAAGAATTGTTTTGTCAAATGCAATTTGAGAAAAAAATTCAAAAGAGGATAATTTGTCGATTTGATTTTATCTCTTTTATCTTAAAATAGCAAAAATAAAACGATAATGCCAAAACATAAATAATATGAAGCGTATTTAAATTTAATGTATACGATTAAATACGATGCATTGGCAGCTCTTGAACTGGCTAGGGATATTCGATATACATCGATGCATCAGATTTACTCGCTGTTTACAGTTCGATACATTGAATCGATCCGATGTTTTGAAAAGCTATTGGTTTACTCAATGAATCGATGTATTTTCATAAAACATCGAATGAATTTTAGCCAGCTAATGAAATAATTATGTCAAAATATAAATAAAGAAATGGCCTGCGCTGCGCTACTGGCAGTGCAAAAACCAGTAACATTTGCATTAAAAGTTCCAAATTCGGGCACTGCTTGAAAACTTGCTATTTTCGATGAACGTATACAAGACAGGTTTGTCAAAAAATTGTCGACAAATGCATCTCATGCAGTAAGTTTCTTTAAGAACTCACCATGATATCATCATTGTGATAAAATGCTGGAAAAAGTACTCGATTTTGAGAAAATATCAATGCTTCTCAACGATATATCGGACAATATCGATGCACTGCCTCGACACATTACATCGAAAAAAACATCAATGTATTTTCAAAGTGGACGCCCTGCCTCTGGCTGCTCTTCAGACCAAATTCGGCAATTCTGTTAGTTGACGTAAACATTGAGCCAAAAATAAGCTTCGTCACTGAAGACAATTTTTCGATAAAAAATGGATCTTCACATTTCTCACAGCACGAATTTGGATAATAAAATTCAATGATTTGCAAGCGCTGTTCGTTATGGTGAATGGCAAACTTTACTGAGCATTTTTGGCTTTGCCACATGTTACGAATCACGCTCTACATTTTTCATGTTGGAAAAATTAGAAAATTTTTTTCCTTTTTCTAAATGTAGAATATTTCAAAAGTATTATTTTAAAAATTTCGGACTAAATGGATTATTATTTATGGCGATAAATAACTTGTAATAAGGGTCTTTTTATATGCATGCACATCGTAATCAAAACTTTAAACACGTTTTTCTCAAAACCATGTTTTGGAAGTGGGTGATCACTGTAACTTAAGTACATCACTGAACGGCTTTACCGATAATTTTTCTCACTTATTCTATACATAATTGTCCTGATGAACAAAGGATTTTATTTGGGCGATTATTTTTTTATAGCCGAAAATATAAATGCAGTTTTGGTAAATAAGCAACTTTGAATTTCATCAATATCAGGCATTTTTCGAAAAATCAAAATTTTTCAATTTACTTCGTTCATCAAGAGCAATATTTTTTTTTATTTATTTATTGAATTCAAAGTAATTTTAAAGACAACGATTGCCAGTTATATAAAATAACATGTTTATATATACAAATATAAATATATATACAAGTAAAGTGCGAGTATTTGATAATATCAATAATAATTATATAAAGAATCATAAATTAAATAATAAAAAAAACCAGAAAAACAGTAGAAATTCAATAATATTTTATAACCAGCAATGTCAGGACAAGGTGTCAAAACCACAATTAATTACTCAAATTACAAATAAGATTTATTTTAAAGACGTTCCCGGAAGTACAGGAACTCTTCAAAATTATGGACATACCATTCCAGAATCTGGCTGTTCTGATTCAATTTGCGACGAGGAGATTTTCGGGTTAGCAGTCTGAGGGTTTCGAGAGGAGCGGGAGAAAATTAAGGAATTAGCAATGTACTGCATTTGAGAATTTTATAGAACACAACCATTACTTTAATGAGGACAAAGTCAGAAAAGGAGCAATTTAAAAGATTAGATCAGATTACAAAACTAGAAATATGATCTCTCCTTCGAACACTATATCGTCGCAGCGCCTACAAAAATGGTTATGTGATTTTTGTAAATTTTTTTTTTGCATATATTATTAACACTATCTATCGCCCATATGTCTGCATTTGCCGTTTTTTTAGATCTATTTTGGTTTAGAAGTGATCAAAACTGCTATGTGCTCGCAGTAACAGAAATGCTCCAAAAAAATCATTTTTTTTGCTCTCCTGAAAAGTTGCTGAAAAACACATAACCAATTTTGGATGCGCAGCGACGATATAAAAACGTTATACTACATTTAATAGTAATTGCACTTTGCGTATAATATTTCATTAACTAATGATCCCTTTTTTCATTTCAAAACAATAAAATATGTTCTTCAAATATGGATATATCCGAAAAAAATGTATAGCAAAACCAGAATTTTAAAGTGGTCAAAACTACCACAAAATTAAATTACATTTAAAAAATACTCACTGACTACAACAGCAATCTGATTTTAAGAAATGCTCGGGACTTTCACAAACTAGCAAAAGCGAATATAAACGGTATTTTCTTAATTTATGTTTCTAAAAGTTACATTTAAAGTACAACACAAGAAATATCCCAAACTGTTTAAATGTAAAAAATATTCCTGTTGTGAAATAAAATCATTATTTTGGTACCCATTCTAATGATCCCACCACGAAAATGGCACGAGCAGCAGCAGAAAAATAATGTTTGAAATGTTGAAATAAAAAAATAATGTCTTTTTTGTACATAAATAAGGTTAGGTGAGGTAAACACGAATGCTTCCTGACGGAGGCTCACATATACCAGTTCTGGTCCTTGGTGGTACCGGTGGCAATCAAAGCAACCTTTAGGGTTAATTAAAGTCTTGCTTTGAATTCGCAAATCTTGGGAGGTATTCGAGAGATATTTTGGCTACATCTTTTAGTGACAGGAACGTCGATGAGCCTAGGTATTTTAGTCTTAATCTGAGTAGGGCGGGATCTTTATAAATAAGATAGAAGGAAAAAGTTTCACGTCCGTAACGAACGTCCGCAACTGATGAATTTATTAGGCCTATTACGGTTCACAACACAACAGTAATTTCTGTTTTTATTGTGTACATTGCTAACACTTAATATAAGACACGACAGTGCATTGGTGTGAACCATAATAGGCCTATATAATTTTTGGATGAACCTAGAAATGTATCATCGTCATTAAAGCTATTTTATTAGAGCCAACTTCCGTTTTTCGTAACGTCCGTAACGTCACTTTCGGTGCGAATATTTTTTTTCCAAAAATAGTTTTGTAAGTAATTCTATGTCATATGAAAGAACTGTTTTTACTGAAGATTAAAGTATCTCATTCAGAACGCCAACTGGATTAATATTAGCAAACAAATATGCTTACGAATGTAACGTCCGCAACACAGGCTTTACCCATATATGGGCATTTCCATCGTAACTCATGCGATATGCGTAAAGCTTCGTTTTTTCGGAAATTTATGTTATTAATGTAAAAAAATTCTTATGTACATATGTCTTACAGGAAATAGTAATGGTATGATCTACCAAAATTTTCGTTCCCATAACTTATTAAGAATAGCAGTGGTAAATATGGGCGTAACTCACGCGACAAAAAAAGCAAATGTGTTTTACCAGCAACTTTAGATTGTAAAAACTCAGCGAATTTACCTATGGACTTTGCTTATTTAAAAATATATTGAGTTTCCAAAAAATATTTGGCGTAACTCACGCGACATAACCCACGCGGAAAAATTTCCTTAAATTTATATTAGGTAATTAAGTAATTAGGTAGTAAAGTAATTATGCAATTTAGTAATTAACAAACAACTTTAATATATTGTCCTTTTCTTGCCTCAACCATTTTTCTATTATCTTTAGCTTATGCCTTCTACTTTTACTAAAACAAAAAGTTTACGAAACATTTACTAAACATCTATGAAAAAGGAAACTACATTTGTAAAACAGTGCAGACGATTGGATCATCATAGTTAATGAAATTATATAGAAATTTCTTAAATTAATAAAAATAAAATGTTTCTCTTAGATAATATCATAAAATAAACAATTTTTAATATGTTTTAATATTTTGATCACGGTGGACTTTTCTGTGGAAATGCCCATATATCTTTCATGTAAACAAAAATTTGTTTTTAATTATTTTAATGTTGCCAAAAAAATCCTAAACAAGACCTTTTCCTGTACGTCACAATTAGTTGTGACGTTAGTAATAAAGTGTTGTACTGGGTTGCATTTTCCAATAGAAATCGACAATTGCCTTTATGAGAATTATAGAGATGAATTGAACTCGCAGCAGGAATATAACTCGCGATAATGAAAAGTCCAAAATTAGATCTAAAGTTCACTTTCACAATTCAAAATGTGGAAGAGCCAACTGACAACTCAAAAAAGAATTTCGAATTGCTTTTAAATATCCACCTCTCTCGATGGTCCAGTAGTATTCGAACAACGATCTTTACGGAAAACACTGAAAAAAGTGCTGCTAATAATTTTTGACGGAAAAAGTCTTATTGGTAAGCCAAGTTTCTGTAAAAGTAATAATATAATTTCAAGCATGGGAGACTATAAAATAAATCAGATAATTTAGTTCTTAACCCATCCACATTTTGATAATAAAAATAATAATTAATAGTAGAAGCTGAATAAGTACTGATTTATTGTTTATAAGTTTTCTGACTGGTTAACGACGATTAACGACGATTTCATCAGGCCAAAATTTCTTTGTTACAAGTTGATCAAAAATAGAAAAGGAAGCAGAGATATTTATTTAGATAGAAACCAAAAAACGGTTACGTGGCTTATGGACGACACCTTATGCATGTATGTATATGGGGATTGAAAACTTTAAAGCAAGATTTCGCGAAACATTGAAATCAGACTTAAGCTGTTATTGCTTGTCGACACAGATATATCAGTATTTAATTGCACAGAAATTCGTTGTCTTAAAGAGAACGATTTCACTAATCGAATCACGGATAAGATTGAGTTAAGGGTATGGATTAGGTTTCGTTAATTAAATCAAACACTTTAACTTTGAAGGCGCTAAATAATAGATACTTTCAAATCATGCACTTGCAAATTAATCGATTCTGAAGTTTCTTGTCTTGGTTACGTACAAATAACTTATTTTAAGGGTATTTAAAGAGTGAAATTAAAATGCAATACAGCTATTATGTCTTGTCCATAATTGGTTCATGCCTCCTCGTTTCACACCCAACACGACGTCTTGTATCTATAACAATCCTTCAGTTCTAAGCTCTTTGGAGCATCTTTATCTCGAATCTTTAAACAAACCTATATTTTTTTTCTTTTCTTTTATCCTTCAGCTCATTATTTTTTTTCTACTTTTGAACATCAGCTTCTCTCGTAACGTGGCTAATAAGCTGTTTAGTAGTAAAAGAAAGATGCCGCAAAAGCTGCGTGTCGCTATTTCATTGCTGCAACTGAGTCTACATCTTCGCCTGCTGCCTTTCCGTGTGTTCAACTCTTTATGCGATTATCTTGAAGCGCTGATCTAAAGTGAATAATTGCATGGCACAAGAATTAGCAACATTTTATTTTTTTCCTTACCGCACACAAACGTCAGTGGGTGGGCGAATTGGTGCAGCTGTTCTGCCTTTTGTAGACTCACATTCCTTTCAATGCAGTCAGTCCAGTCCTTAATAGAAAATTGCATCTTTTGTTCATAGCTCAGATTGCTTTCGGGTACTTTTCTTGTTTCTATTCTATTATGATTCTTCTGCAACCTACACCCTCTGCTGCTGCTTCTTTTGTGCACATTTCTGCGTTTAATCTTCGCAAGGATTTCTTTTACTTTTCTTCAAAGATTTTTAATTTTTAGACTTAAGCTTTGCTCCTTTTTTGATTTTTGTATTTTCTATTTTGCATTCGTTACGTACGAACGTTTATTGCAAGTTTTACATATAATAGAAATTTAAATGTTGTTTTCTCTTTCACTGCATCCGTCGCTTCACGGCCAGAACTTGTGTCCTGGCCCTGCTGTACCGTACCGTACATGAATAAAGAAATTCTTATTTGTGAAAACATTGGCGAAAAGAACTTTTAATTAAAGTTTTATTTTTCATGACTGGAAAAAGAATTTACTACATTTGTGTTAATTGAAAATGAAAATGTTAACGAGAAATGCTAATGAAACGCTGCAGCGGCAGAAAATTGCAATAAAACAAAGTTTTGTTTATTTCCCGTTTCCGTTGTTGAAAAAAATACGAAAGCCACCAGTGTGGCTAAAGGCTTCACCTGCTTCTTCTTCTTCTTTTTCACTAAGGACTTTCACACAATTAAATGGAATATTCAAAATTTCTGTACATGCATTAAACATTATTTGTGCTGGGGCACTGTTCTAAAAGCAACTGATTGGAATGTGCTCTATAAAAGGTCATATGGTTTATGCAATAAACTAGGGTTTACTGAAACGAGCTAACATTTTCAGGGATTATAGAAAACATCCACAAGAAAGTGTTAATTTTTTGAAGTTCAGTTTAAAACTTGATTCTATTTTTTATTAAATTGTTTTATGTATTAAATTGTTTTGTTAGATTACATTTTGACACAATCACTTTAGAACTTCAATTTCTATTGCTTATAAACAAAAGAAAAAACTGAAACGTTTAAGTAAAAAATCCCAATTAAAATTTATTTACGCGGTTTACATCCAATGTTTGTTCACTGAATTTTGTATTTATTTATGCAAAACTTGAATTGTAAACATTTATCAGAAATAAAAGTAAAAATATTGCACCAAACAAATCAAAAATACAAACAAAAACTCGTAAAAATTAAATCCAACTTCCGTGCGTTTATTTTTGTTGTAGTTTTTTGCACAGCAACTATGCTGTAGCAGAAAGCTTCATAATTCATAAATGTTTGTATATATTTTGGACACTGGCGAGCTTTAGTATTTCATTTGTTTTTTTTTAAATAAAATAAATAACAAATCCGGCAATTTTTTGAATGCAACAACATATTTTATTTTTTTTTTTTGTGTGTTGCTAGCGAATTTGTTGGTTTTTTTTCTCATTCACAAAAACAATAGAAAATTGTAAAAAGTATTTGAATACAACCGTCGGCATGGCTGAAGTTAAAGGATCACTACAATTTCATGCGAGTGGCTGTGTTTAGAGTTCGGTTAGAATCGAATAATTTATACATTTAGTGGAACTCGCGGTCTACTCGATAGGAATGTTGATAATTAAGTTCAAAGTGCAAATGAATCAGTTTAGTTCGCTTCAAAGGTTGAAAATATTTTTTGATTTGAATTTCTTTGGTAAAACTAAACTTGATTAAGTTCATAACTTTTTCGTAAAAGTAGATTGTTCATTTCCCATAATATCTGTTCAATCGAGTGTTGAATCAAGTATGTCCCAAAATTGAGGGATTAATTAAATATATCTTTTTTATTAACTACCTTTGAAAAGGCTTTCTGTTGCATTTTGTGCATTCACATTTTAATAGCTGGTGCATTCAAAGTTTATACCACACAGTGGATACCATTTCTTCAGTTCTGCTGTGATAAACACGGGTGTTTTTGGGAGTAATTTTTTTAGTAAATGCTTGTGAAATTTCAATTCGAGTGAAGATATGTCTTTGACATGAAAATTAAATTAAATGAATACATGATAAAATTTCTCGGATCCAAAAATCTTGTTAAAAACAGCATTTTACGTTTAGAAAATCACTTAATTAT
Organism: Dichetophora obliterata; assembly: GCA_963920525.1. NCBI lineage: Eukaryota > Metazoa > Arthropoda > Insecta > Diptera > Sciomyzidae > Dichetophora > Dichetophora obliterata. The sequence goes on from OY986436.1 coordinate 257,166,655, forward strand.
TTAAGAATAAAAAAATGTTATCCTTTTTATGAAATAAACTTGAAATAAAAATAAAATTGTAATAATTACTGTAGATGTATTTTATATAATACTCTATATCAGCGTTTCTTAACCTGGGGTCCGCGAGTATATAAAAAGGGGGTCCGCCGTCTAATCTATGGACATTTGAATTAATAATTTTTTTTTTAAATAATGATCATAACAGAAATTTTTAGGAAAATAATTGAGGATTTTCTTTTCTGTAGGCCTCTGCCTTCGCATACGACAGGTGAAGCAATATTTGAAGTATTAAACAACTTTATGTCCACTCATGAAATACCGTGGGATAAATGTGTGGCAGTTAGTACCGACGATGCTCGGGCTATGACCGGTACACGAACAGGACTTCAGGCGTGCGTGAAGAAGATGAATCCATCTATTATCTGGGATCACTGTTGCATTCATAGAGAGGCATTAGCTGCTAAGAATATGCCAGAAAAATTAAAAACAGTTTTGGACGACATAGTGCAGGTTGTGAATTTTATTTAAGCCAGGCCTCTAAATCCCCGTATTTTCGGTATGATAGTGAAGAAATGGGCAGCATTCACATTCGGTTGTTATTGCATGCTGAGGTGCGTTGGTTGTCTCGTGGCAAAGTCGTGTCGCGTGTTTTTGAGCTGAGAGATGAGATAAGAATGTTTATTTTTAATAATTCTGTTGGCAGCGTCAATAAACATGCTAATCATTTCAATAACTTTGAATGGCTTACAATGGTGGCATATTTGGCTGATATCTTCAGTGCCCTGAACGAGCTGAACTTAAGTCTACAAGGAAGAGATAACAACATCTTCCAATTTGAAGATAAAATAGAAGCTATGATAAAAAACTTGACCTTTAGACTAATCGTACAGTTAAAAAAAAACTATAATCATTTTCCTACAGTGGTAGCGTTTTGGAATCCTCTGGTGGAGAAATTTTGCCAACGCAAGTAGAAGAGGAAATGATTAAAAACCTCCGCGGTTTGACGTCTTCTTTTCGGGATTATTTTCTAGAACCTGACAGAAATAAAAACTGGATAGCAGACCCTTTCAACGCAGATGTTTTAGATATAATCGGCTTGACAACGGTACAGGAAAATCAATTAATAGAAATATCATGTGATTCAGCTTTAAAACGTAATTTGAAAGAATCGTCTTTATCTAGTTTTTGGGTAAATTTAATAAATCTTTATAAAGAAATATCAGAAGAAGCACTAAAATATTTACTGCTTTTCTCGTCCACATACCTCTGTGAAAAGGCATTCTCTGCTCTTGTATACACCAAAAACAAATACAGAAACAGATTACAATTGGAATCAGATTTGAGATTACATTTAAGTAAAAACATCAACCCAAATATAACTAATTTAGTTTTAAAAAAGCAGCACCAACCTTCACATTAATACAGAATTTTTAATTTTTATAAAAATTTAATTTTTTTCAGTACTAAAATATTTTGTCCAAAATTTATTCCTGTGTTTTTATTAAGGGGGTCCTTGAACTTGTGCGTGATTTTCTAGGGGTCCGCGGAGTGAAAAAGGTTAAGAAACGCTGCTCTATATTGTTATTTCTTAACTAAGATCTCATTTGCTAAATATCACAAAATTGATAGCAATTAATGAATTATGTAGAAAAAAAAGCATTTACTAAGCAAAACTTAATCCTTCGGTTTAAATGGCATTCGGAATTTTTATCACACCGACTGTAGAGTATAATAAAAACTAGAACTAAGCCCAAACAAATTCATTGCAGCTTGTGACAACAACGATGACAACTGATGCTACGCTGGTCACCATCGCCATTTATCATCAATTTCCATTACATATTTCAAACGGATATTTCTACTCAAAATAATATATTTCTTTGTTTTTCCATGTTTTCCTGCGATTTTAATAGTTATGGAACATAGAAATTTATTTAAACGAAACCAAAACAGAAACTCTTCACTTGATTTGCTATTAAATGAAAGTTTTTGTTGTTGTTGTTATTTTTGCTTTTGTTGTTTGTGTTGGTGTAGTTGTTGTTGTGGTTTTTGTTGTTTTTGGCAGCTCGCTTCACTAAAGGTATTGCTTAAATTTTGTATTCGCATCAGGTTTTGTCCATTTTTAAAATTTTACATATTTTTGCCTCGTCATGTTCGACTAAACATTTATTGAATTGCCAATTTATCTATAACTTAAAATTGTTTATCGTTTATCATCATAGACTGTTTTTTTATTTTTTCTTTTTATCTAAACTTCCAATTTGAAGTGTTGTTTAATTGTTATTTAATTTTTATTTTATGTTTTCAAAATAATACCAATCATTTTAATATATGTTTTTGAATAATATTAGCAAATATAATATCCTCTTTTAATATTGGCATATTCTATTCCTTTTATCTTTTAACATTCTCAAAACTTGGTTTTATTTTTTTCCTTCACTAAGAGTACTGCAACTGTATTACTTTAAAAACAAACAATCTCTCCTTTAAACATCCATAATAGTTTTGCAAATTTTCAACTAAATGTTCTGACATCAAGAGTAACCGTCTTCTCTAAAAGTTTGTTTTTGCATAAGCTTACAAATATGTGCCTATATTTTTATTGATATTTTATGATTTTTATTTTTCATTTTCCTTAAAATAATAATTAATTATTACCATTACAAATTCTCTTTAACCCACGCAGACTCTAGCTGTATTAAATCCAATGCGCGGCACTGAACAACAAATTTTACAGGACACTGATATGGCCGGTCCATTGGTCTTTTGCCTGGCACTGGGTGGTTTTCTGCTGTTGGTGAGTGGAACAGAAATGTAAATAATAAAATATTTGCTTAATTTTTAATTGAAATTTTTTTCTCTTCTTCCATTTGTTCAACAACTTCAACATCGTACACAAAACTCAACTCAAACCATGAACATGAAAAGCAGAACAAGAAGAGCAGAGTGGAAAAGTGACGTTCTCGTACATTTACGGTATTGGCGTCATGGGTTGCATCGCTTTCTATTGCCTGCTCTCGCTGATGGCGACACAGGCTCAAGTTACATTCGGTGCGGTGGTCTCGGTGCTCGGCTATTGTTTGCTGCCAATGGTTGTGCTCTCCGGCATAAATGTTTTAATCACCATACAGTGAGTTTTGTATTTAAGTTTCAGCCATGCTTTTTTATTTCCCCTGTCAATTAATGGGTATTAAAAGTTCCACAAAAGTTCGCTTACCCTACCGTCCTTCAGAGCATGCTTATAATAGGTTGGATTACAATGAAAAATAGATAAACTTTTGATACATTTTTTGAGGCATTTTTAATTTTTCTAGGAAAAAAAATTCAATAATGTGATGGTGCTTACGAAAAGCATTCGAGAAGTTTAGAAGTAAAAAGTAAAAATATACTCACCTGATCCCAAGCCAGTTCTTTATCTCTTACAAAACTCTCTTCAAAACTCTTATTCGTCATAATTCGCGAGGAGCATCAACTGTGTGTTAATTTATTAAACAGTTTGAAAATTCAGCGTCATGCTCATTTAGATTTTAAAATTTGCAAAGAGAGACATAGTAAAGCTTTTCTCGCTACTATGTAGGTATAGCATTTTTTGATGAAATAAATCAAACGACTTCCGAGTTTATCGAGAATTTTTTCATATCGAAAAAAATCATTTATCAATTAAGACGATTAATAGTGCTGACATCTATTGAAATCTATTGAAATCACGCCCAGTTTTTGCAAAGTTGTCGATAGTAAACACATGAAGTAAGTTACTAAATTTTAGTATTATACGATCAAAACCGTCTGACACATAGAAGTTCCATTGATTTGTGGGTGGTAAAATTGGGCGTGACAACTTTTATATATATAGTTACCGCCACTTGGAGCACCTACAAGCCAAGTTTTAATATAAAAACGTGTACAACTCCGAAATTGGCATGATTTCGAAAAAGTGGGCGTATATATAGTGCGATCACGCCCATTTTTTGTGAATTTTCCGACAGAAACAATCTGAACAAAATTAATAAATTCGTTTGTAACAAACTAGGTCGTTTATGTTTGTGCGCAATAGCGCATATTTATTAGGTGTCCAATCGACACCCAACTACACAGGAGCACTCTCAAGATGTTGCTTCAGTTTCCCCTGAAAATTTCATAAAGGTCGGTTCAGCGGCTTTGAAGTCTACTTGATATACATACATACATACCCACATACATATGTATGGGAAAAAGCACTCCGAAAGGCCTTTCTTGAAATAAGACAATCGCCGGCGAGCTCATTTGGGAGTCATTCGGGTATCGCCGACTGCAAGCAAGTGTAATCTGTTATGCCCTTACAGAGATGGTAAACAAATAAATGCTAAAAAAGCAGCTGAGGACATAAAAGCGATTTGCCGGAAAGATCGCTGGGAAAAGTATCTAACGAATCGTGGAGAGGGGTTTTAAGCAATTAACCGGAAAGATTTGCGAATGAATTGCATAAAGGGTTAATAAGCGATTCGATGGGAAGAGTTTCTAACGAATCGCCGAGAGGGGTCTTAAGCGATTCGCTGGGAAGAGTTTCCAACGAATCGCCAAGAGAAGTCCTTAGCGATTCGCGGGAAGAGTCGCACACGAATCGGCAAAACGAGTCTTAAGCGATTCGCCGACAAGAGTGGCTAACGTATTGCTTTTATGGTACCTCAGCTTTTTGTTGCGAAGCGTCTTTGTTGAACGTTACAAGTTTTCTTATAGGGACATTCTTTGTCAAATCGGTCAACAAAAAGATCGAGCACCACAAATAGTGCTTTTATGAATATTTTCAGTTTCCATACGGTAGTTAAAATAATTTTTTTTTAAAAATATTTCGATGATTATTTTTAGTAAAGAAGTTGATCGAAAAGCGATCGAATTCTAACGATCGGTGGAATGAATGAAGGAAGATTTAAAAAATGTTTTCTTGAATCGCGCAACCATCGCTTGGGCTATCGAAAAGTGATCCATCTTCCAAAGAACTCTTGGGTGAATCGCAAGTGCTTTGCAAAATCATCTTCTCTTCCAATCGTCTTCCAAATGTTTGCAGGCTATATTTTGTACTCGATTAATCGGTTTGAAAATCGTTTTTTTTTAATTAAATAAAATAATTAATTATTTTTAACGATAAGATCGCATGCGTTTCATTCATCGATGAAAATATGGCTCCTGAAAAAAGTTTGTAAAATTTACACATACGGAACCGTTTCTAATAGTATTCCATTGGGTTGGATCAGATGATTGCGAAGGCCTTCTGATAAAAAACCCTGTGGTACTGGAACCAGTTTTTTTCTAGTTGTGAGGTGTGTTTGGGGTCATTACCTTGCATAAATTCCGACTGCAATGGCATTTCTCTTTTAGCGTATGGATCATTAAAAATACTATTTAAAATATTTTAAAGTCCGTGGCGCACATATTATCTTTTATCCAATATATAGGACCAACACCACATGAGGGAAAACAACCCCATAACAAGATGTTGCCACCATAATGTTTAATGGTTTTTTTAGTGTACTTGGAGCATATTTCTTGGGCGTCTTTTTTCAAACTATTTCGCAGAAGATGTTTCTTTGCAAATGTTTTTTTTTGTTAAGTAAAAATATAAGTAAAAGTACTTTTCTTGCTGAATGTGAATTGTTCGGCTGGTAACTGGACCATTTTAATCCTTCCTTGGTTCGTCTAAGAGATATGAAATGCAGAGAACACTTTAGTTAGAGCATTTCATTACTTCTGCTAATTTTTTAAAATTTTTTCGATGTCTATTTTTAGTAGAGAAGTTTATAAAATAGCCTGCTTCATATTCCAGCGATCGATTTTGAAAATTTGAAAAAAGCAATTACTCTTGCAAGGATCGCCGGAATAAACAAAGGAATATTTTGAAAAATTTTCTTGAATAGCGCATTCATCGCTTATGCGATCGATCTACCAACGATCGCCAGAATGAATGAAGGAAGATTTTGGAAATGTTTCGTGAATCGATTAATCATCGCTTGGGCGATCGAAAAGCGATCTGTTTTCCAAAGACCCTAGAACGAATCGCAAAGGCTTCGCAAAATCAACTTCTCTGCTAATCTTCTTCCAAATGTTTGCAGGAATGTAAGCTCAAAATTGTTCCAATTTATTCCAAGATTTCTAACAGTGTATTTATTATAATCAAGAAACTATTCATTATTGCAAATTAACTGTCGAGTGTGTGAACACTTTTTGCTGTTATTGTATAGTAGTGCTTTTTATGTTGTTTTTTTTTGTTTTTTTACGTAGATGGATTTTGTTGTTATGAATATTTCCAACTTGAAGTAAAGTGTAAAATTGCACAATAATTAAAAATGCTCATTTCCCAAAGCCAACTCTCAGCATCACCAACATCACAATCATCATCATCATCATCATCATTATCATCAGTATTCAGTCGTGCACATTTGCACGTTCTGCGATATCAATTGATTTCTCAATTATTGTAGCTCACTTTGCAGTAGAATTGGTAGCTAGTCGGTGGTAGATTCGAGTAGCTCGTTGTTGTACTTCCTCTATTTTTGCTATATATTTTATTTTTTCTATCCTGATTTTAGTTTTATTTTCTTCACTTGTTGTTTGTGTTTGCCAACTGCATGCAATTTCCTATTTTATGTTGCTGCTCTCAATTAAGTTTTTAATCAGGGAAATCCAATCAGGCCAAACCAACAGCAAGCAGCAACTACCAGGACTCTAGCAACAACATTCTATTGATTATTGGCAAAATGTAGCAGCAACGCTTTGTTGCTGTTGTTATTGTCGTTGTCGGTGTTTTTGTTGTTATTATTACGATTGTTCTATATTGTTGATTGTTTCAGTTGGTGTTCGTGCTCCGTGTTTTTGGTGTAAAAATGCAGTCGTCCATGCAATAGTTCCCAGCGTCCCATACAAAAGAAGCATAATTATTTATGTTTCACCGGAACCGGAAACAATATCGCATTGTGCAATTTGACAGTGTAAATATTGAAGTGATAATGTTTTAACACCTTTATGTCTATTGTTGTTCTTGTATTTAAAAAGTTTAAATTTAAAGTTAAAGTCCTCTTCTGCAAGCAGCTGTAAGCAGCTGTAAGAACTCGCATAGCTATTAACTTGAACATTATTGTTATAAACTTCTCTAGCATCTATAATAACCTCAACAACTTTTCTAACATTTCCAACTGCAAACAAACAAACAAACAAATAAGTGAACAAATAAACAAACCAAACAACAATGCAAACAATAGCAACAACTTGGTTCTGTGTGAATAATTCTCTAGTGGCTGGCAATATAGACTGTATCCTCGTGTATCCAGTGTGACTCCAGTCAGGGTCGCGTTGAAGCGCTCATGCATATCTGTTTTGAATTGAAAAAAAGCCAACAACAACAACAACAAAATCACACTTCATACCCATTTACCGATACGATGCAGTGCGTTAAATTTTAAAATTTTTTTGCTCTTTTTTTCATTAGTTTTCCATTTTTTTAAATGGCTTGGAAAATATTTCACTTTCCATTTTTTATGTTCATTTCTATCAGCTCATGCATGTAGTTGTAGTGGTAGTGTTGATGGTAGTGGTAGTGGTCCTTGGCCAGTCGCCTTCATTCTACGGTTACGCGCGTTGTTGGTTCATAATTTTTTGTGGCAGCAACAATACCAAAGTTTCAGGTTTTTATTTTTTAGCTGTTGGTTACTCATGGTCGTTGTTTGTTGTTATTGTTCTTGGACTGCAAGAGCAATAATGTTTGTTCATGGTTTTATTTTTGTTTTCTCTGTTTTATTATGTTCTCTGTTTTTTTTTCTTCTCAATATTATTGCTTTCATTCGAAGAGAAATTGCAGTTTTAGGATGTTGCTATAGAAATTTTTATTTTTTTTAATGTAACAAAAAATCTTGGTCCGATAGGACTTTTTTGAGTTGCCCATTTGCAAATCCTAACTATTACAATTTTAATTAACCTAATTGTTTTGCAGATTTCTATCCAAATAAAGTGTAATGAGATGGTTTTACAACCAATTTGGCTTATTAAATCTAGAATTAATATTCTGAAAGGATTTTGCTCCCAATCTGTATATCGGCCATTCCAAGCCTAATGCAAGTATAGGTTTGGCCTTTTGTTTGCCTAAAATTTTGACTTATGGCTCGTATGATAATTACTCGTATTAGAGCTAAGTTTACTTAATTTCTTTCGTTACATAATTGTGGAGATGCCAATTTTGTCTAAAAGCAAAAATCGTGAACATGGGGCAATTTTTAATAAAATGTATTTTAGTTGCTTACTATCCGATTTTAATGAGTTCTTGGTATGGTTCTTGGTAATGAGTACCGTTGAAAAGGTGTTTTAGTGCAATTTCTGATATTTTTTGGTATTTTTTTTTACCGGGGTTGCCAACTTTTACTGCAAATATTTCATTTGCTTATATGTTAAAAAGGCCTCTGTTTAAAATTTATTTTGCTCTTTTATGAAGCAAGATTTTACATTAAAAAAAACTCCGATGGAGAAAAGATATGTTTCTTGCATTTTTAATTTTTTGTAACATGCTTTATACCTAATCGTTCATAACTTCCATACCGTTTAAGATATTAAGAAAATTTATAGTACCTGACACGATGTTCTATAGCAATTGCAAACAAGTTTATTAGAACATATATTATCAAAATCAACTTAAACTAAAATCGCAAATTATACACTTTTTAAAGAAAAAGAAAAAACAAATGTTTTTCGAAAAAATTTGAAAAATATCATTTAACGATAAAACCAAAAGCCAAGTACAAAAAAGTTGTTCGAGGCAGTTCCCTAAAAAAGTCCTTGGTTTATGTTTTGATGATTCCCCTAATATTTCTCTAGCGATAGCCATCCGTGATCTGGAATGGTTTAAAAAAACCTCTTAAATCGAGTTTTTTGTAAAAATGCTGTCTGGTGGGGTAAAAAAATAGAAATTGAGATTCGAGCAAACTTAAAAAAAGAGTAGGCGAGTGCGCAACTCTGTATTTCTCTCTATCTTTTTCTCTCTCTCTCTCCTTGTGTCTCTGCTTCTGACACGTTGAAGTTTCGTTAAAACGCATTTGTTATTTTTATTTGTGTGTTTGTTTTAAATCATACGTGAGCATTTTTATTGCAATTTAGTTTTAAAAAATAGAAACTGCAGAAAATGTGTGTAATACTGTGTAATCTGATGTTAGCATTTAAAAAAATTTTTTACACCAGGGTAGACCCTAAAAATGCTATCTTTTTCTTTTATACTTTTTGTTGTACTAGCAGTATTAAAGGGTCGCTGATTTCGAATCTGATGTTAAAATGTCAAAAAAGTGTTTTTGCCACTAGGATGGACCCTAAATATGGTTTCTGTTTTATACTCTTTGCATATGCGCTCATCGCTGATTTGGAATTTTATGTTAGAATTTAAAAAAAAAATTTTACCCTAAAAATGTGTTTTTTTTTGTTTTATACTCTTTGTATATATGCTAGCAGTGTAAAGGGTCGCTAATTTCGAACCTGATGTAAGAATTTCAAAATGTTTTTTCACACTAGGGTGGACCCTAAAAATGTGTGCTTTGTACTCTTTGTGTATATGCTGGTAGTATTAAGGGGTCGTTGATTTCGAATCTGATGTAAGAATTTCAAAAAGTTTCTTACACTAGGGTGACCCTTAAAATGGGTTTTGTAGATTTATACTCTTTGTAGATGCGCTGGTCGCTGATTTTAAATCTTATATTAAGATTTTAAAAATATGTTTACACTGCGGTGAACCCTAAAAATGTGTTTTGTGGTTTTACATTCTTTGTAGATGCGCTGGGCGCTGATTTAGTATCTAGTGCTGGAATTTCAAAAAGTATTTTGGAACTAGGGTTAACCCTGAAAAGGTGTTTTTTGTTTTATACTCTTTGCATATGTGCTGGCACTATTAAGGGGTCGCTAATTTCGAGCCTGATGTCAGTATTTAAAAAAGTTTTTTGACGCTAGGGTGGAGCCTAAAAATGTGTTTTGTGGCTTCATACTCTTTGAAGATGCGCTGGTCGCTGATTTTGAATATTTTGTAAGATTTGAAAAAATTTTTGCCACTAGGGTAGACCCTAGCCTTTTGTTTTGTGGCCTTATACTCTTTGTAGATGTGCTGGGCGCTGATTTAGAATCTGGTGTTGGAATTTCAAATAGTAGTTTGAAACTAGGGTGAACCCTGAAAATGTGTTTTTTGTTTTATACTCGTTGTATGTGTGCTAATTTTGAGCCTGATGTAAGTATTTAAAAAAGTTTTCAAAAAGTTTTTTGACACTAGGGTGGACCCTTAAAATGTGTTTTTATTTTATACTCTTTATAGATGCGCTGGTCGCTGATTTCGATACGATGTAAGAATTTATAAAAGTTTTTTTGACACTAAGGTGGATCTACTCCTTTTATACTCTTAAGTAAGTTCAGTTTCTAGGCTTGATATAAAAATACATACTGCTTTAATCATCGTATGATAGAATGACCGCTGAAAAAAAATAATGTCCTTATGAGTTTATTGGAACAGGTGTAAAATCTTATAAGACCTAAACAGTGGGTTGGTCACAGCTGAATCACTCAAGACTACTGAAGAGGAAATGTAGCGATTTTCGAAACAGGCTGTTTAATCTGCTGTGTGATTGACTCTATACAGAGTTGTTTTTGTTGTTGTTTCCTTCTTCAAACTTGATCTAAATAGCTCACAATTGAAAACATGTTAATTAAAACTTTTTGATTCCACGGTATCATTGAAATTGTAGTGACTTCTGCTTTTTATGCCTCTCACTGAACAGTTGAATTTAGTGAAAATAATATAAAAAAAGTTAAAAATTGGATGAAAAACTCCGTTGTCTTTGGTCTGACGGCAAATATTTATAATATTTTGATGCAGTTGTTTAATTTATTTTCACTCCATTTTCACGATTGAAAAATGCCATTGGAAAGAAAATAAATCACAAATATGACTCTATTCAGAGAAAATTGCTCTCAATGTAAAAATTTGTGTGGTGGGTTCGTTGATACACCATTAGAAAGGTCATTTCATTGTCTTTCAAATGAGCTCTGAGAAACAATAGTGGGAATCAAAGTCATGAAATACCAATTAACCCCGTTACTCCTAAGCGTGCGAAAATAGACCCCCCTCCCATACGATTTCTTTCTTAACTCGACCTCCTCTTTCACATCTGTACATATTCGTACTCTTACTCTGGACACCCTGTATATTCTTGTAGCTGATAAAGTCCATGATAGAATTACTAGGTATTATAAATAGCGACTGCGCTGCCGAGCTGTAGGGATAAAGTGTCAAATACAAGAAGTGTAAGCTCATTAAAAAATTAAAGGGGATTTTTTCTGTGCTTACTTCAGCGTTTGATGAATACATTTGCACAAGAAAGAGTAAAAACGGGCTTTTTTGTTATTAATTATTACGAAAGAAGACACTGGGCAATGAAGTGTAAAATTTTAAAGGAAGAAAGCATAAGAAAAATTTGTAAAATTTAAAATCCATAAACAAAAAAATTCCCGTTTCAATTATTAACATATAAGAAGCATCATTATTTTGATTGTCATTACGGTCTTTTGACATTCTATCCCTACAATGACAGTTGAACCCTTTCAATTTATAGTATCTGGGCAATTTTACTATGATAACCAGGGCTAGGATTTCGATGACATGTCATCTTTTTTCTGCTGCTTCTAAGACATTTCCTGGATATCTAGAACGTCCATTTTTCTTTTCTAAATTCCAAATATGAAAAGTTCTTAGGTCATTTTATCGTCATTTTTTATCGGTTTTAGTTGTTAGGTAATTTTTACTAGGTTTAGGCCATTTTTTGGTAATTTTTAGTGATTTTTGAGTTATTTTATTGTCATTTTTGGACATCTTTAATTTTTAGAGCATTTTTCGGGTTTTTAGGTCTTTTCATTTTAGCGAAATTTGAATAGAATTTTTTTCATTTTTTTCGTATTAAAAAATTTAAAAATGTAAATTTTTAAACATATTCCTTTAACAATAGAGACTTTACAATCAAAAGCATTATCTATCGAAACAAGAGTAACTTTGTTTATAGACCTCGATGAAAAAAACTCTGCGGGTGGTGAATATGACGAAAGGATATGTAGAAAGATGAAACAAGTGCTAGGCAAAAGCTCAGGATATGCTAGTTTTAATGAACTCTATTTATATGCTCTGTTGCTGAAATATTTAGGGGTAAAAATTGCAATACTATAAAATTAAAAGAGGAACTTACATCCGATGACATATCGTCTTTTAAATATTTCCTATCAACAGTGCAGAAGTAAAAAGAAGTTTTACTGTTTACAAAAACATTGTGCCAGATAATCGACGTTCCTTCAAATTTAATATTGTAACTTAAATCTGTAGTTTGTAATATACTGTAACGCTATGTATAATAATTTTATACAATAAATTTTAAATTTAGTAATGTTTTATTTTTAAAGCTTTATTTTTTTATGAAATTGTTTGCGTTTTTTGGGTAATTTTTCTCCGTTTTAAGGTTATTTTCTGCAGTTTTTAGGTAATTTTTGTCATATTTTTAACCCATTAATGACTAATTAACCCATAATGACAACATCCTTGACCTTTTTCTGACTTCGCATCATGAAAAATATGATGTGAGTGTCAACGCACCTCTTGGTAACTCGGACCACTGTACCATCTCCGCTGTTTTTCCATATTCTAACCCCTGCACCTCTACGCCTAAAGCCCCGAAGAGGACTGCGTGGTTTTATGGAAGGGCAAATTGGACTGCGTTAAATAATTTTTATCGCAGCTTCAATTGGAAATTATGTTTCGCTGATAGAAATGTGAATGCCGCGGCTGTCATGGTGCAAGAAATTATTTTATTGGGTATGCGGTCTTTCATTCCCAATAAGATGAGCAGCATTAAACCAAAAGATCACTCATGGTTTAATGAGACTTGCAGGATTGCAGTCAGGTCCAAAGAGGAAGCCTTTCAGAATTGGCGTTCTAACAAGAATACTGATACGAAAAGACTTCGCATTGAGGCAAGGAATCGCTGTAATGCAATTTTAAAACGCGAAAAGTTTCTGCACGAAGCTCGCATTCGAGAACAGGTTCTTCTCTGCCCCAAAGGGAGCAAAAATTTTTGGTCATTTGTTAAAAGAGTGAAGAATCAGACATCATCATCGATTCCAACTCTTTTAAAAGATGACCAAATCTTCACTGACTCGGCTGATAAAGCGAACCTATTGGCTAGATTGTTTGCTCAAAATTCCACTCTCTCAGATCAGCCACTGCCTTTTGTTGGGGGTGGATCTTCTGCAATGCAGGAGATATACTTTCGAACGAGAGCAGTTAAAAGGGTCCTTACAAATCTCAACGTAAACAAAGCCTCTGGTCCTGACGGCATACCGCCAATTGTGCTTAAAATGAGTGCTTCTTCGCTGGCTCGGCCTTTGCGCAACCTTTTCAACATCTCCTACAGAATAGGAGTATTTCCATCTTGTTGGAAGGTGGCAAATGTCCAGGGCGATGCCACGAACCCTGCAAACTACCGACCCATTGCGATATGCTCTACGCGTTCCAAAGTTATAGAAAGCATAATAAACTTTAATATCATGAACTATCTGGAGCTCAACCAACTGCTTAGTGATCGTCAATATGGTTTCCGTAGGGCTCGCTCTACTGGTGATCTTATGGCGTTCTTAACTGAAGAATGGAACCAATGCGTTCACTTTTTCGGCGAGAGCAGGGTTGTTGCTCTTGATATTTCAAAAGCATTTGACCGAGTGTGGCATAAAGCGCTCGTGTCAAAACTAGGTGCATATGGTTTTGGTGGTGGTTTTGCTCGATGGATCACGTGTTTCCTCAAAGACAGAACGATTCGGGTCGTAGTTGACAGTATTTCGTCCGAGAAGCACGCCAGCAACGCAGGAGTACCACAGGGTTCAGTCCTATCGCCAACCTTGTTTCTGGTTTTTATCAACGACCTTCTGTCGTTGACGCACAACCGAATACATTCGTTTGCGGACGACAGCAGCATTTGTCATTCATATTCAATCACAAAAAAAGCCCAAGCTCTATGGAGATTAAGAGAAAAAGGCAAAATATGAATGACACACTCCTAAATGATCTACAAAAAATCTCCGAGTGGGGTCTTGCTAATAGAGTAGAGTTCAATGCAAGCAAGACCCAGTGCTGCCTGTTAACCCACAAGCGGATGGATTGCCCATTAGCTCCCCTCTATATGAACGGTGTGGATCTTGTGGAATCAGCCGCTCTTGACGTTCTGTGCATATCGATCCAATGTGATCTTCGTTGGAATGATCATATTTTCGATGTGTCGAAAGAAGCGGCCAAGTGCCTAGGTTTTTTAAAACGGTGCAAAAAATATTTCACTTCAGCTGATCTTCGTATGATCTACACCTCATATATTAGGCCGAAAATGGAGTACAATTCGCACATTTGGGCAGGGGCGTCAAGATCTTATTTGGAGCTTCTGGATCGAATTCAACGTCGTGCGATATATTTGATAGGGGATGGAAGTATTTCATCCACTCTTAACTCTCTTGGGCATCGACGCAATGTTGGTTGCCTAAGCCTTCTGTACAGGTACTACCATGGGAAGTGTTCAAGGGAGATACATGGCCTGACTCCACCAGCTCGTGTGTTTCCCAGGTCCACTCGGGCAGCTGTTCAAGCCCACCCCTTTACCATTGCCTCGATGTCCAACAGAACCTCGCATTACCGAGAGAATTCGTTTTTTAGTCGCACGGTAAGGTTGTGGAATAGTCTCCCTGCGAGCGTATTTCCCGGCAGTTTTGTGCTGTGCAAATTTAAAACAAATCTTCACCGATACTACTCCATCTATCCACCCTCCAACTAGCTATTACCTATCTTTCGAATCAACACAATGTATTTATAGGGGGCATCCCCTGAGCGTTGGTTCAGTCTAAAAAAAAAAAAAAGGTATTTAAATACCCATAGGGTTAAGGTAATTTTCTGCAGTTTTTTAGGTCATCAAAATCCGAGCCCTGATGATAACTATGAAAACCAAAATTCCGAAAAATAAAATTTTTCAAGATGGCAGTATTTGCAACTGCACGACTTTTTTATACTATTAAATACATATTTGCTTTTTATTTTGTTTATATGTATATGTTTTAGTAGTGTTGATATTTTGGTTACCATGGTTGTTGAAACTTTCTGTGTTCAACGCCTAAGAGAATGCTTCGTTTATGTTCATAAATATTTCTGTGGTGTGCACTCCTTCATTGTCTGGATAGTGTTATTATTGGTTATTTTTTTAATATTTTTTTACCATATCTGCTGGATGGCACAGTGTTTGTTTGCTAGTGTTGGTGTGTGCGTGTATGTTCGTGTCTGTTAGTGGTTCATATTGTGCCGTTTCGCACTTTTGAATATGCATTTTTGAAACTGTTTTTCTTCGAAGCCCTTTTCTCTGGTGCGCTTGACAAAGTTTTTCATTTAAATATCGCACTGGTTTTGCTTGTGATTTTATATCTTTTGTTTTTCGCCTCGAATTTGTATCTCTTGTTTTAATTTTTTTTTTCCTTTTTTTCATATTTCTTATTTTTGTTTTTTTTTTACTTTTGCAGAGGCAGCCTTGGCTTAATTGTTGCTGGAATCTCAATACTCTGGTGCGCAATATCGGCATCCAAACTCTTTGTTACCGCATACTCGATGGACCATCAACAAGTGCTGATTGCATATCCGTGTGCGCTGCTGTATGGAGTTTTTGCATTGATTACGATTTTTTAAAAAAAATCTACAACAACAGAAGCAGTGAATGGATGCTGCAGTAGTAGTCAAGATAAACAATTCACTGCTGGAGCAGAAAAAAATTCAATGATAAAATAAAATATTATGTACCCAAAATATTAACTAAAACTTTATTTCGATGTGTGATTAAAAAAATTGTTGTGGAGAGGGCGAAAGAGAAAGTGTGAGGAGATATCAAGTAAGAACAAATATGTATGTAATATGAAAGTTCGCTAACGGAAACGGAAATAAAAAACAAAGTGTTAAAATGGCATCAAGCAAGCGTTAAAGTGACCAACCAGTGGACTTCGGGCTATATAAAAAGCTATTTGCTTGGCTATTTTTATGGTGTGTGTGTGTGTGTGTGTGCGTATGTTTTTGTGTATGCGGAAGAGTCGGACGAGCTGCATTTGCTGCTGTTGGTTTTTTGCGCTTCTCCTGATGCTTCTAGTTTTGCAACTTCTTTGTTGTTGTGTGGCGCTGTATGGAGAATAGTGTGTTTGTGAGTGCAAGTGTATGTGTTAGTGTCAAAATTTAATTTTTAACACGAACGTATAAAAATTGTGCTCTTTATGGTCCATTCACGTTAGTCCCAGTTTTTTTCAGATACGTTTTACGTTTCATTTCAATTGAAAATGAAAAAAAAATACAAAAAATATTTATAGTTAAATATAGAGTAGATTTTATCCTGCAAATTGTTCAATTGGAAACGCAGCCTAATTGAGTTTTGCCAAAATGTAGTTTGAGTACGCATTTTATGATGACAATTATTTTGTGCTATGCTTAAATTAAATTTGTATCGATTGGTTTTTTTTCGCATATTTTTTTTTGATATTTCGCCAAACTTTTTGTTAATTTAAATTTTATAGACTTTAATATTTCGATGAGTTCTGAGAAGAAAAATAAAAGAATTGCAAAATTTCACTGCATTTTATAAAAAATTAAGCCAGTTTTTCTAACGCTGTTTAGAAAAATGTAAGTGTAAGTTCAAATAAAAAATGTAAGTGATACTAAAAAATCTTTTGTTAAAGTTAATTAATAAGTGTTTGACATACGTCAAAAACTGTGTTGAGAAATATGTGAAAAAGCAAGTTTATTGCGAGCTCAAAATGCCGGCAGAGTAGTTTTTAGAAATAAGCAATAAAGTTTTTATATTTTTAAAAAAATACTTCTTTAAACCTTTGCAAACACCGGCATACACTTAAAGCAAACAAGTGTTAACTTTTAAGCTTGACCCTTTTCGTACCATATCAAGACCTAACGCCAGTTAAAAGCACAGTTTGCGATTATTTGCGCAATTAATAAGGACTCGTTAGACGGCGCTTTTTTAGAATGCTGTCCTCTATTTTTTCCCTTTGGCAAATTATTTAAAAGCCAACTAAATATAATTGACGTACACGTTCTTTTTTTTCTTCGTTTAGCCCGTTTGCCAACTCTCTCTCTAACCCCAACCCTAAATCCAAGATGGTGTGAGAAGAAAACAAATTTCCTGTTTTGTTAATTAGCACATTACATTTTTTAAATTTTTTCTTTTTTATTTCTTCTCAAGCACTTTTCGCTTAAAAAAAAATCATAATAAACATAACAAAAAAATCAAAATATGCAGGAAATTATGTAAAAACAAAGGGTGTTGAACAAAAAATAAAAAGTGTGTAACGCTGAATAAGCAATATACGACTATTAGCATTAAGAATCAGCAACAACAAAAAAAAAAAACTAAAAAAATGCTAATTGATGCTGTTGAACATTATTCGCTGCGAGTTTTTTATAATACTCACAATTTTCGCTAATGTGGGTTTGTGGTTTGTACTAAATACCTTTTTAAATTGTACTTTTTCGGTTCTTCTTTGCATGCATAATTTATGAAATTTCAGCATATTCTTATTTGCTCTTTTGATGCGAATGTTAATGAAAGTTGGCATTTTTTTTAATAAAATGTTCTTAATTAATAAGGTGTCTGCATTTAGCTCGTAGCTACAAGTTAAACTCTTTGAAAATAAAAAGGGAAGTTTAATTTTATATGCTTAATGTTACTTACAATCAATTACTTCCGAATGCCTTCATCATTCATCGTATTGTAATGCAAACTTGTACGTAAGTTTGTTAGTTTTGTGTAATTAGAACATAGTTCATATGTATTCGAAGTTTATGTAAGGATCTGTTCGGAAATGCATCATGATGCGCAAACAGGTTTTGCAGCACAAGCAAAATGTTCGAAAAGCCAATTTTGCAGCACTGTAAACGTCAAATATTCTAAAAGTTAATTTTTCTATCAAGCGTCACTCATCATAAAAACTCACTCTGCAATTTTGACCGGACCACTTGGAGATGAAAAATTGAAGAAAAAAAATTTGTCCGTTCTTCTTTTGTCTCTATGCGATGGATTTTTTTTTTGAAGAATTTTTGAAATTTTTAAAGATTTTGTGGTTTATGTTGGGGAAGAAAGTAAGAAAATGTAGCATTGTGTTATAAGTGCAGAAATTAATATACCAAATTTTTTTAAAAACCATTTTTAAAGACGATCAAAATCAGGCAATACATTAAAAGATATAGTCAAATTATAAGAACAAGAACAGCTTGTTCAGATTTTTGTCCATTTAATATTCATATAAAATTGATAACCGTATATCCTGCAACTATTTCACTATTACTTTACAACTATATCATTTATTTGGAATTGATAAATTATTTTTGTATAATTTGCCCCCACGAGCAGTTTCTAGATCCTCCACTGCTCACATTGATCTCTCTTCTGATCAAGAAAACTGGTGGCGAATACATTAGAAAATTAATAATGATCAGTCATGCTCTGCATTAAACTTCCGAGTGGAAATAAAATGAAATCGTAATTGAATTCGATATATGGTGTTCCACATTTCACTTTTTTCGTTATGTATTTTATTTAATTTACTTGTATAAAAGCCTGTCCTACGACAACACACTTTCTTTTTGGCGCCATTTGCCGAAACCACTTTTTCTCTTTTTAAAGCTTGAGTTTTTATTCACTTGATTTTGCAAAATACAAATGTACCACTTTAAATAAAACATTACGTATTGAAGCAGTGCTGAAACATTAGTTCAAGTGTAAAAGTGCAAAAAGTTGAGTTTGGCAACAATCATATTCATACACAATTTTACAAATTTGCAACCTTTATATACGTTGGAACTCGGGTGTCGTTTCGCGGCTGATACAATTATATTTTTTGGTACAATCGACTCAAATCAACTCAAAACAATTTCATTAAATTCGTCATAACTTTTTTACAAAAGGATGAAAAACATAGGTAGTTAGATATTAAACGTACCATTGTAAAAACCCAATTCACTGATAAATATCAAGTATATTTTTAGTGCATACTTTCAGGCTGAACATTTTTGAGAACAGTGTGTCATGTAAAATTACTTTATTGTCAAAAAATAATTCCAATTTCAGAAATACTAGGGGTATTCACGATTCAGTACACTTGCCTGTGCAGTTGAGGACTTGTGCACTTTACAAAAACAAATTGTACGTACGTCAAAAATCTGCACAGGTGCTTTTCTACTATTACCTTCAACTTGAGGACTTGAGCAGTTGTGCACTTATGTGCATTGAAAAATGTTGACAGCCTTGAAATGGTGATGGTGGTGTGTTCACGAAAACCTAACTGCACAACTGCACAAGTCCTCAAGTCCTCAACTGCACAGGCAAGTGCACTGAATCGTGAATACCCCTACTATGTGCGGAGAGCATGCTTGCCTCTTATGTTTTAAGATGTACATACTTTCAGGCTGAACAATTTGAGAGATATTGGACACGGAGCAGCGTGTTTGCCTTTTATGTACTAAGATTAATATAATTTATTGTATTAACGAAAAATGTTGCATCGTCGCTTGAAAAAAATAATGTCATATGTGAAAATTTGCATTTTTGCGATTTTTGTGCTATACATTTTTGAAAAAATAGTGGAAACTTTTCACATACGACATTAATTTTCTCAAGTGACGATATATAGAACACCAAATATCGAATTCAAATATGATTTGTTTTCACTTCCACTCGGAAGTGGAATGCAGAACATACCAAGAATGTCAAGCTTCTATATTAAAAATATTTTTTGAGTCAGTTTTGTTTTTTTTTTTAAACCTCTCACAGTTTCAAAATGCCAAAGAAACGACAAGTGCTGGGGACGCTATGTCCAAGGGCCAATCTGGTTTTGGAACCGGACATAGTTGCGCAACAGCTATGCTAAAGATTCAAGATGTTATACGCATAAATTATGACGCTGGTAATATCACACTCCTTTGTCTTCTTGACTTTTCTAAAGCATTTGACAGTGTAAAGCATAATCTTTTAGTTCGAAAACTGAAGATTGAGTTTGGGTTCAGTAATGGTGCTGCTCTTTTAATTGCTATCTCAATGACAGGAAGCAAGGAGTAAAAATTGGTAATGCATTGTCTGACTACGCAGAAATAAAAGCAGGTGTTCCTCAAGGATCCATTCTTGGAACACAGCTATTTACTTTATTTATTAACGACATTTTTACTACATGTAATGATATGACAATTCCGATGACATTCTTATATTCTTCAAACCGGATTGGACTACTTGAGGATCTATGCTTTCGGCTAAATGATGACTTGAATGCTATTTCGAGGTGGGCTTCTGAAAACTATCTCTGCGTGAATGCCAACAAATCGTACATTCTTCCTATACCCAAGGATAAACTTGACTTCAATGAAATTCCGACAATTAGTCTTAATGGCAATCCTCTAAAAATAGTTGACAAAGTGAACAATTTAGGATTTTATATCAATTCAAAACTTACTTGTACTGACCATGTGAATTACATAATAAAAAGAATATATTATACTCTTAGATGCCTGCGTTTAACTTCTAAGCTTACCCCTACCTTGACAAAAAAAACTTGTTGTTCAATTCATGTTGCCTGTAATTACTTACTCCGAGTTAGTTTACAGTAAATTTGACTCTCATTCTCAGCCCAAAAATCTTGTTGTGTTTAATAACTTGACTAGATATATTATTGTGCCGGCCGTAGCCTAGTGGGTAGGGTGCGTGGCCCCTAAGTTAAAGAACCGCGGTAGCCCGGGTTCAATTCCAGCTCAGACAGAAAGTTTTTTCAATTGAATTAATTTTTCTGTTCGGTCGTCACCTCACTGTAGACAATGACAAACCTCAGAGAGTAAAAAAATTACCATGTAAAGCTTCTTAAGAACATAAGCCGTTCGGAGTCGGCATAAAACACGTAGGTCCAGTTCTCGGTCATTTGTGATCAAACATTTAATAGCACGCACAACACAATTGATCAATAGAAGTTAGGTCAAATTCCTTCCAAGGGCTGAAATGGCCAGTTTATTAATATTATTAGATATATTTTTGACTTAAGACGATTTGACCATGTATCTGAAAAAGTAGGGAAATTTTAGGATGTACTTTAACAGGATATTTAAATGCAAGAAACTGCATATTTCTGCACAAGTTGATTATCAATAAGACTCCATCATACCTTTTCAAAAAACTCTGTTTCAGTGCATCGAACAGAGTTCTTAATTTAATATTGCCAAGATACTCATGTTTACATTCCAAACGGCTCTTTTTCATCAATGCCATCAAGCTCTGGAACTCGCTTCCTTCAAACATCAAAAGTATTGTCAGCGTGAACAAATCTATCAATTATTGCCTACTTCTCTAATCCCAAATTTTCCCCCCTCTCTCTTCTATACTGCTTTATTTACTTCCTTTCCTCCTTCTTTGATAAAAATCTTTCTTTCTAGTTTGCTTTGTTAAATTGAAGTTGTAAGCCTTAAGCTCTATTTTATGTGTTTTGTTGATTATTATGTTTTCAAGTTTCAAATTATTTTTTTTTTATTTTAAGTTAAAATTTTAATTTTGATATTGTTAAATTTTAATTATTAGCTTTAAGCGTTTTGTATGTTTTTGTTGATTAAAATGTTTTGTATGTTGTTGTACGCTAAAAGACCTTCATGGATCAAACTGTACTAATTTTTTAAGTGTAATAAATACAAATACAAATGTCATCAACAAATATTCTTAGTAATTTAGTGAATTAAATAATGTGACGTCTCCTTTGTCCTTAAATAATATTGCATAATTACTATTTAGCCCCCAAGTTTTCCTCTTTGCAAATAAGAATACAAAAATTTCCAAATATTTTTTTCCGCAAAAATTAAGAATTAGAGTTGTCGCTATTATTGAAATGTTCCCCGCATTGGCATCAACTGACTTATTTCTTTTTTCAATATCTATTATTGTGGCGACCGTGGCCTAGTGGGTAGAATGCGTGGCCCCTAAGCTTAAGAACCGCGGTAGCCCGGGTTCAATTCCAGCTCAGACAGAAAGTTTTTTCAATCGAATTAATTTTTCTGTTCGGTCGTCACCTCTCTGCAGACAATGGCAAGCCTCAGAAAGTAAAAATTGCCATGTAAAGTTACTTGAGAACATAAGCCGCTCGGAGTCGGCATAAAACACGTAGGTCCAGTTCTCGGTCATTGCATTCACCAACACAATTCACAACACAATTGATCAATAAAAGCTAGGTCAAAGTCCTTCCAAGGGTTGCAATGGCCAGTTTATTTTTTTATTATTTTTATATTCATCACTTCTAGCAGCATGCAAGTTACTTAAACACACAGAAAACAATCATTATTAAATCAACTAGAAACATAATGATTTTACATGTTTCCCCTATGATTTTGCTTCATAGAGATTTATAGTAAAATCATAGTGATTTTCATGTAAAAATCGCAACAAATTTTTATGTTGAATCATTACGAAATCATGTAAAATCATTATGATGGTCATGTTGAATCATTACGAAATCATGTTAAATCATTATAATGGTCATGTTGAATCATTATGAAATCATTATGAAATACAGCTGAATCCTAACCTCAGTTTGAAATAAAAAGAACTTCAAGTTGGTTTTATTTAGTTTTTTTATTGGAAAATATAAAAAATACGACTTATAATTACAAAACATACCTCAATTTTTCTCCAACTAAATAATGTTTCTCGATAACGTGCACGAAGTCCTATGGGTGGTATAGCTTCCTGTTTATCATCCTTAGATAAGTACCTTAAACTTTCCTAGTCAACTAAAGCTTCTGTTTCTATTGAAAAATAATACAGCATTTTGATATTACATATTTTGTTATAGCATCATAAGTCACATATCACATTACCTTGTTCATCTGCGTCAGTTTATGGATTCGACTACTTCCACTTGTATTCCACTTGTTTTACTTTTTCAGCTTTTACAAACTATTTTAATTTTTAACGAAGCTAAATCCCGCGATAAAACTTCTAATGTGCTAGAAACAATGGAATTTCTTCAGCACGAACAATTTTTTTTTACATGATGCAATAATAATTTTACTAGATTTCATAATGATTCAACATGATATCATAATGATTTTACATGAAATCATAATGATTCTACATGAAATCATAATGATTCTACATGAAATCGTGTTGATTAACTTTTTATATGCAATAATGGTTTTACTGGTTTCCATAATAATTCAACATGAAATCATAATGATTTTACATGAAATCATAATGATTTTTATGTTGCTGCCACCATGAAATATAAAATCATGTAAAATTAAATCAATTATGCATCTCAATGATTTTACTATGCAAAATTTTTCTGTGTGAATCGAGTCTGGAAACAAACCTATTATATGAATTTTCAAAAAAATTAATTTTTTATCAATTCAAAACGTACACACTAAAAAATTTCAAAAATAAATTGACACCAGTGAGAGAATATTTACATTTTTTACACCGAACGGTGTTTATTTACACCGCTTATTCGGTGTGAAATGTTGAACTTATCTGATCGGTGTGAAAAAAGAGAGGCAAGGACGAAGAGCAATATTGAAATTGCATTCTCATTGATAAACAAATTAAAAATTTAAAAATTTCAATTTTATTAGTTCAATTTAGTTTTGTAAATCTTGATTAAAAATTTAAATGTAATTTTTGGCATCACGAAATGGATTCCAAAAAAATTAAATAAGTCCCAAAAAATGTCCATACATTTCATTTCATATGAAGAACTCCCAATTTTCGAAGACTCCCATAAATTTTGGGAAATATTTAATTTGTTTATTTGGGTCATATTTCATTATGAAATAAGCTCCAATCAAATATTAGGGGCTTCATTGGACGATTAATAAATTTAATGACAATTTAATAAATATTGTAAAAAACATCCTTTTTACAATTTACTACACCGTTCAAAACTACACCGTTCGGTGTTAAAAAAAATGTTCTCATTCGGATATCAAATTCTAACACTTTGACACGGTGTTTTTTAACACGGAACGATTTGGACTCCCTGAAACACCGATCGGTGCAAAAGTTCTATACAAATTGTTAAGTGTGTACGAATAAATATATAAAGAAGTATATGTTTAGATGTGTTCTGGGCTCCATTAATTTTCTGAACATATGTCCTGGATGTATTATAAGCACGTGATGCGAAAAAATCCAAAAAATTCTCAAAATGAGTGGACGCCTGTTAAAAAACGTGAATTTCAAGAAGTATAAAATAAATGTTGCAAATCGAGTTTCCTGCTTAAATTTTAGTCGTAAAAACTTGTGACCATAAGATATTCTAATGTAAAAACGTTTTCTTAACAAGAATTTGCTATCAGATTTTTTAAAAATTGGTGCTTAATTTATTTGCTTTTAATTGTTAATAATACTTAATTTCAATCATACTTAAAATATAATATGAATTGACTAATACTAATCAAATGAATTGTAAACAATATCTTATTTTAGAATTTTAATTTGCTATAAAACCTGTAAAGATTAGCAACCTAATAAAATAAATAAATAATCTAAAATTAGCCTACTTTATTCAGAATTTCCTAATTTTTTCGCTTTTGAATTAAAAGCTTTGCCCTCGCCTGCAATTTTCGCAAATTTTATTATGTTTACGAAAACTTAAAAAATTATCCAAATTGGATCATCTTTATTCCAGAAAAACGATTTTTTTAAGCCGATTTTTGAGAAAACATTTGCTTTTTTAATTTATTTTACTTTATTTTCTTCTTGCGTTGACATAATTACTTTATATCATAAATTTGCTTATCGTCCAAATTCATATGCGTTATTTATAGCTTAAATGCCCCTTACCATCTGTTGCTCCGAAGAATGATCTTCGACTAATAGGGATATCCTCAATTTCTACTACGAATAACTTCGTAATTTCTTCCATTACATTTGTTGGTTGAATGTACGCATTACTCGTAGAATGTACGAAGTATTAGTTGAGTGTAAAAAATTCACAACCGAAATCTTTCAGCCTGGTTTGTTGAACAAATACCGAACATAAGGAAAAGTATGATTGCAAGGTGGCCGTAGTATACTGAAAGAGTACGTGGCCCGTAAGCTAAGAAACCGTGGTTCGGCCATTTTATAATATTCGGCCGAAACCGAAACCGAAACTGGTTATTAATATGAAAACTTAAGTTTTTACAAATAATGGTTTTTTATTAAAAGGAAATCAAAGTACTATCATACACATAACAAAAAAATTTAATATAGAAAAGTATTATTTGAATAATGAAGTTTATAATAGTTAATTGAAGCTTACTATAATTATAAATTAGATAATTTTATATTTTTTTTGATAATAATTTTTGATAATAATGGTATGATATAAGTATCATACTTATTTTCAGCTTCATATACTTACTAAAATTCCATGCTTATACGTATACTTACTTTTAAGATTTATACTTATTCATGCTTACTTTTCAGCTCTGGTTGAACTTTTGCTTGCAAAACCATAAAAAGTTTGGAAATTGGAGTCAACAGCGTTAAAAATACAGACACTGGAGTCAATTTTATTTGTAAAAAATAATATTGAATACAGCTGTATCGAATTTTACAAATTTTTAAAGACAAGACTTGACATATTAAACAACATTTCCAGCCAAGACAAATACGATTCCAAGCAAAAAGAAAGCAAACCAGTTAATATAGCACGTCTATTCAGTGACAGTGAGGGCGAATAATGATAATTTTGCTTTGATCTCTGTATACATTTTAGGCTGGGTCGATAGGGGCCTGGGCGATAGGGGCCAACGGGGTGTAATTTACCCTATCACATCTTCAATTTTGTGAATTTTTTCTTTAGGAATTTTTTTCCAAAAATGTTTGTATGTAAACATTTAGAACAGATAGAGCAGTGCTATAGAACAATACAATAAATTCAAGGTTTTTGACCATCACGGCTGAACCACAAAAGCTATCCACCTTATATTCACATGTGTTTGTGTGGTCCTCCGCTGTGGTCGATTTTTATCGGTTTATAAATACAATTTTTTTTTAAAAAATCGACCACAGCGCCACCTAGGGGGATCTAAAAAAAAAATTATAAATTTTTGTATTAAAACTTATCAATGTGAGATCGGTTTTAAGATGAATCTGGCATCAGTTTTATACAAAAATTTTTGGAAAAAGAATTCCTAAAGAAAAAGTTCACAAAATTGAAGATGTGATAGGGTAAAGTGCACCCCTATCGCCCTTTTTTTTAATAAATTTTCATGCCCGATCCGAAAATCTCATTTGAATCTGATTTTTTTTATTTTATTTTTATTTCACTATTTTAAGTACGTATTACTTTTACCTTTTTTTTGTTTGTTTTCAAACTATTTTATACATATGAAATATACCCACCGGACCATATGCGAATGTTTTGCGTAAAGTGATAGTTTTGAGTACGTTTTCGGAAAGAAATTTTTTTTTTGTAAATTTTTGTTTTTTTTTTTTTGATTTGTGGGATCAATGTTCTTGCTAGAGAAGATTAAATTCGTGAAAATTTATTCCATAACAAAATGTTAATTATTAAAAAGTGCATTTCTATAGTTCGTTTTTTAACTCATTTTCGAAAAAAAGGTTCGTTTTTGAGAGACAATTCAGTCCGGCGAATGAGTTAAAGTTAAAAATTGTTAATGTATGAGTACTGAAAAATAACTTTTCAATAGCTTTTTTCAACTCGTTTCCGAACAAAAAAAAAATGACTGTTGATGATTCTTTTATTAACTCACTACTGAAGAAAAAAAGGTTCGCTTTTGAGAGGCATTTTAGTCCGACGAATGAGTCCAAAAGGGTTAATTTATAAGTATTGGAAATTAATTTTACTACGTGAAAAAGTTCATAAATGAATTAAAAAAAAGATAGTTTCGGTGCACTGGGTATATGAACTGCAAATATATAAAGTTAATTTTTTTTATCTGAAGAATTTTTGTTTTAGTTAGATTGCCTACACAAAACTTTTCGAGAAGAACAAAAAGAGGGCGTGACAACACTTACGGAATTTTGCAGGTTCTATTGGTGCTTATATTAGTAAATAATATCAAGAAAATATTAAAATTTTTTTTCTAAGGTGATATACTTACTTATACTTATTTTTAAAAATTATACTTACAAATACTTACTTTTCAGTGTTCTAAGTAGCAAATATACTTATTTTTTAATAACATGAGTTGGTAGCATTATGCATACTTTATATCTTCCGTACACACTCAAAATAGTATGCACCTACAATGTACATTTTTATAGAACTACAAAACAAAGTATTTTTTTTTTAAAAGATTTGTATAAT